>QEPC01000412.1:1385496-1402726 GCA_003113815.1 Sphenodon punctatus
CTCCTCCCCTCGTTGGTTCCGGAACCAATTGCTCTAAAAAGCAGTCATTTATGGCATCCAGAAATTTTACCTCCACATCCCACCCCGAAGAGGCATTCACCCAGTCAATATTGGGGTAGTTGAAGTCACCCATTATTATTACATTCCCAGTTTTAGTAGCCTGTTTAATCTCTGTTAGCATTACATAATCAGTCTCTCTATTCTGGTCAGGGGGGCAATAGTATAGTCCCACTGCTATACTCTTCTGCTTGATACCTGGGATTTCAATCCATAGGGATTCGAGGGAACAGTTTTCATCCTGTAAAATATTTATTCGACTTGCCTCAATGCTGTCCTTGACATAAAGAGCCACCCCACCTCCAACACGATCTCCTCTGTCCTTTTGATATATCCTGTACCTTGGTATTAGTGTCCCATTGGTTATCCTCATCCCAGGATAAGCAACTACACTGTGAGCACTATCCTGGTATTATTTTATCCTGGAAAAAATAAAACCTGGAAAATCAGGTTTTATAATTCCAGGATAAAACCAGGAAGCTGGAATCATTTATACTGGGATACCTGTCCGCACGAACTATTAGATCCCGGGATTAGAGGGGTTTATCCCAGGTTATTGCTCATGTAGAAGTAGCCTCAGTGTTTGGGGATACGAACTGGATCCAGGGCCAGATCCAGGAACTGGAGGAGGGGGCTCAAAAAATAGCTCCAGGCCACAATTGGCTTGTGGGGCTGAGATTCCCCACTCCTGAATTAAAGTTGTGTGGATGTGTGTGTGTGTGTGTTTGTGCATGTGTGAGAGAGTGTGCGTGTGTACTCTCTAGTGAGTGAGTGTAGGTAGAGGGTCAGGGGCCTGGAAACTAAGGCCCATGAGGAAAGGTTGAAGGAGCTGGGTATGTTTAGCCTGGAGAAGAAAAACTAAGAGGAGACACGGTAGCCGTCTTCTACTAGCTGAAGGGCTGTCGCAGAGAAGAGGGAGCAGACTTGTTCTCTGTTCCCCTGAGGGCAGGACTAGAACCAATGGGCTCGAATGACAAGAAAGCAGATTTTGGCTAAACGTTAGGAAGAGCTTCCTAGCGGTAAGAGCTGTTTGAGGGTGGAACAGCCCCTGCCTAGGGCGGGGTGGACGTGGGCTCTCCTGCGCCGGAGGGCCGTCTGTCTGGGATGCCGTAGCTGTGGATTGAGCAGGGGGTTTGACTAGGTGGCCTCGGAGACCCCTTCCAACTCTGGGATGCTGTGAATTCAGGGTGTGTGTGTGCGCACAGCACCCCGTCTGTGGGGGGTAGGTGGGTTGCGTGTCAGGTTGGAAGGGGCAAGAGAAACTGGGCAATGACCCTGTGTCAGGGTCTGTGGCTCTGTGCGAATAGTTAATTGATGTTAGTTTTATAGATGCGTATGCATAGTTATACATATTAATGGGAATCGTGGCAGCGGGGGGAGCGGTGTCCAAACCTGGTAAGCCTGTCCTCTCCCCTCCGACCCGATGGCACCCTTGCTGCAGACAGAGCACAGGGAGTTGTCTTTCAGAGCTCACGTAACAGACCTCCCCCCTCCTCCCCCAGGCAAGAGGTGCTTGCTCGGCCCTGCCAGCCTTCAGACTGATCTTTGTGGGAGCTCCTCTGTGGAGGGAGGGCTGTGCTATTGGGCCGGGGGGAAGGGGGTCAGGGAAAGCTTGACCAGAGCGCACCCTTCTGGAGTGGCTGTGGGAACCTCTGCCAAGGAGTGAAAACAGACGTGATGCTGATCCGCCGGGGCCCGGAACTCAGTGCATGTCTCCTTCCCCCCGGCCCGGCTGGGTAGGCGGCTGGCCCGGAATGTGTCCCCCGGATGCTACCGGGAGCAGGGCTGTCCATGCAGGCCATCCCTGCCACAGAGTGGGGGTCGCCATGGCTTCCTGTGGGGGCAGGGCCACGGCCCCCATTGCGATAGCTCTCCAGTCGCGGGCATGTTTGGTCGGTCCAGAGAGTGGCAGCCGCTGCTTCCTGCCTCGGGCTGGGGAGTTGCCGCATCACCCGCACATCTGTTTTTACCCAAGGTTAAAACTATGAACCATAAGTATCCAAAACGTATGAACCAGCCCCACAAAAATTACAATATTGGCTTTCGAATCACAAGGTTTTAAAGGTAAATAAACCTAGGGATTCTTTTATCTGCTTTGCGTTTTTTGGTTTTACATTTGAAAGCTCCTCGCTGCGGCTGTGGAGACTCCTCAGTTTGTTTCGATAATGAGAAGCTAGGATTCAAAGGTCACCACTTGGCTCCAGGAGCTGGGGCTTTATCACCAGTTGTCAAGAGACTCATGAGAAAGGCTGCACTGCAAAAGAGGTAGGATCTCCTCCCCTTCCGGCCCCAGGGCAGGCATTGGCCTGTTAGATTCAGCTGCACTGCAGTAGATAGAAGAGTGTCTAATAATGCAGATCTTTGTGCAAAAAGAAAGTACCCAGAATGTCTGAGCGCGCCAGAGAACGGCGAGAGGCAATAAGGGAACACCCAGCACGGTCTCTCTCATGATCCTCTGTCCATAGGAGACTGACAGGCAGACAGACAGACCCAGCTGTCCTGCGCATGGGGTTGTCTGGCAACGCATGTTGTGGGGCACAGCTCTGAAAGCTCTGGCATGCCCACATACTGAGGCTGCTTGTTTTCATCTGATCACAATTAGCACCGTGCTAAATTCCTTGTGCCCTGCACTAATTCAGGAGGATGAGCATGTCACACCCTGCTAAGAATTACAGCTAATCATGGAGGCCTCCGGGGCACGCCTACCCTTTCATGAGGCTTTTGTTTCTAAAGGGATAACAGGGGAAGTTTTAATCCACATTCCCCTTTCTGTTGAAAATCACCATGGAAGCACCGGGGGGTGCAGGTGCCATCTCCAATCGCCTTGGGGTGCAGGTTATGTGTGTGGCACAGCAGGCACTGAGCCCGGGGGGCCTTTTGCAACTTCCTCCTTTCATGCCCAACAACTGGTTGAGAGGTTTTTGGAGACCCTCAAAGTCACTGGGGGTACAGGCCTCTCTGACCGCAGCACCAATGAGAAACTAGCTTGGCAACAGGCTTCAAAGTCAAGGATGTAATAATAACAACTGCTACCTCCTGGCCCTCCTGTTCCTAGGTATAAAGCCAATTTTCTCAAGGAAGGAATAGCCCCCAAATGTTATACTGCTTGACGACATGTAACATCATGGTTAAAAAATGAAAGCGGAAAATGGAAAGAAAGCGATTTCCTGGGCCAAACTGCCTGACCCCCGCTCCTTTCAAGAGAGAGAATGCCTGGAGCCACCGTTCCTCCTCAGTGCAAAGGAGTGACCACTGGAGGGAGGGAGAGTTCTCCGTCCTGAAACCCAGAGGGCTTGGAAGAGTGGGGGATTTGCCAGAACCTGCGTGGAAGTACAGCCGCAGCAAGAGGACAGAGATGCTTGGCATTTTGTTTGGCTTTGGTGGTTTTGAATCAACATTCAAATGCAGCTTTTTGTGTGAATGTTTTGAACTGCAGCAGATGTGACTGTTGCAAAATGCAAGTCCCAAACTCTGTGTTAAGCCAGTCTCATCTCATATATTTCTGAATGGTGATTCCCATGAGATTGAAGAGAGAGACCACCTGACAGAGCATTGTCAGGATGATTTCTGAAGGACATGGAGCTCTTTACCAAACCGACCTAGGTAGCTTGAGATCACAGGATGTTGAAGCCTGTATTTACAGTGCACTGCAGAATCTCTGTAACTCACAGTAATGACGAGGAGACTATTGTGAATTGCTGAATTTGTCAGATTAGCAAGTATGTCAACAAGCACAATTTTAAAAAGCCAGGATAATGTATCACAAAATGCACTTTGTTCATTTATTTTGATAACTGCAGCTTACTTTTAATTATTTATTATGATATTTTATAATGTATTAGTAAATGTACCATGATGTACCTGGTAAAAACAATGACATCGCAGTAATGTGAAGCTTCATTACTGGGCTCTGGTGCTAAATCTTTGCAGGGAATTGAGGGACACACAAATCTTCTGTGTGAATTAGAGGCATAAAGGTGCAGCAAGATGCTACTAGGCTGAATAAAGCCAGTCTCTACTCTCCAGCAGAACTGGGAATCTAGGAGAGATTCTGTTGACAGCCTCCCTTCCTACTCCTCCCTGCCAGAAACATGACGTGAGGACTAGGATTGGAAGACCCGCTAGCAGCAGGCTAGCCCGATTGTGACTGGGGGTGGGGGGGAATCAGCAGCCAAGGGACAAAGAGGGCAGCACCATTCTATCAGGAGAGCAACGGGCTCATTTTTAACTCCTGCTTTCTCTGACGTTGGACTGTATAATTGATATTCCCCAGCCTAGAGAGAGCAGTTGGTTCTGCAGCTTTATTTTAGGAACCGGGCATTTGATCTGTAATTGTTTTTCAATGGCTGTATCTTTTTCTGTGTTATTGCTTTACATGGCTTGGGTTTGTACAATATTGAAAATCAATAAAAATGCATGGAAAAATGTATTTTTTCTTAAAAGTGAAACGATCTTGTTAGGATTCTGGTACAGCGGTTCCCTACAGTGGAAGCCTTGTCTTTCTTTCCATTCTAGCAGACCAGTGGGTTTAGAAGACCCAATGGTACCGGAGCTAGTCCCCAGGTGTATAAGCAAGGGCCCACACTGCACTAAGTGATGACAACGATGATGATGACGATGATGATGCTTAAGGATAAGTGTGTTCCTTCCAGTGCCTGGCAGAATCAGGGCTGGTACCAGCAGCAGGAGAATGCCTCCTGCCATTGCGCTCGACACATGTCTACTGCCTGTTGTTGCAGCCTGGGGCCAGAGATCGGGTCTCGCCTAGGCCCTTATGAAGGCTGAGCTCCTACTCTGTCTTAGCTTCCTCCAAGGGAGTACCGCAGGTCCAGGCAGGACGGCGACAAGTACAAAATTCACTCTTTCTCCATCAGACCCTGATTAGGATTAGGATATTGATGCCATGTGAGGTAATGGCCATGAGGAGATGAGAAAAGAGTAGCTACTTAAAGAGATTAAAGGATTCACTGCAGTGTAATTGAAAGGCCCAGCAGTCTCATTGCGACCATTAATACCTACAGGGAAGGGAGACCTGCAATAGCATTCAACAACCAAACCAACACAGGAATAATAGCAAGGGTGACAAAAGGCCGGACATTCTCAGTCAAGGGTGACATCTCATCTCTAACACAGGCTACTGCAAAATGACCCAACGGGACGAATCAAGGACGGGGGATCAGCCTAGCCGCTAGCCCTGCTTTGCAAGTCTCTGTCGACGTGAAGCAGACAAAGCAATTGGTTCTTTACCTGGGTGGTTTGGAGCGGGCAGACCAGACAGTGAAAAAAGCATCAGGTAGTGGAAATTATCTTTTCTGCATTACACATTTTTAGAAAGGCAGGCTCTGGGGAAACAGATAATAACTGGCTGGCTAGAATATTTGTTTTAATTTTTTTTTAAATATACAAGTTTTTATTTTTTTCTAAACCAATTTTTCCCCCTGAAACATCCTACAGACTCATCTCAAAGCTCTTCAAATATATAAGCTACATTACACTGGCTAAGCTACCTTCTTAGCTGGTGTAACTCATTGTAGGAGTTACATCGACTGAACCCAGCAAGAATCTGGCCCATTTGTTCAGATTCTTCAGAAATTAAAGGGGCTACATACATGAGTCAATTAATTAATATAGCCTAATTTTAAAATACCTCTTTAAAATAGGTACTCTATTTATTTATCATCTTTGATCTGCACATTATTAATCAGACTTCCTTTCTCTGATACAGACCTTCAAAGACACAGGGAAGAAGAGAAACCAAATCCAAAGGCACAGAGTGCCAAATGGCTTCTTAGTCAGTAACTCATTTCTCCAAACCACCAGCTGCAGCCAAGATTTGCTGCACTAATTGGGGCACAATTTGCGTATTTTTCTTTAAACTAAATAATTTTTCAGTTAAACAGGAGCCTAAAATGTATCTGAGTCAAAAACATGCTGTCATTATTTATTCATTTCTATTTGCATTTAAATAGTTGTGAAAAAGCCAAATTGACTGCTCTGAAAATTGTTCCAAAATTTCCCCCTAGGCTGCAACCTTGTGGCCAAGCTTAATCTGAAAGCAAATTCAAAGAGGGCTTATAGCCAAACACCAGCTGCCTTGAAACTCCTTTCCTTTGAGAGATTGCGCAGTTTTTTTCCTTTTTTCGCTAGCTAGGGTTAGTGTCCAATGTGAACGAAGCCTTTCATCCCAGCTCCAAACCTGGGTTTCCTATTAGGATGCCAAGTTCCACTTCCTGATGGTACCTAGGTGTATAAAATGGGGCATTTAGACACCTCTGAGGCAATGCCAGTGTCCAGATATGGGATTCGGATGCCTGTGCCTGAGAATTGGTCTCCAAAGCCAAGCATCCACCGCCTGCTGCGCTTCCTCTGCCGAGCTGGACCATTTCCTCCCTCTGCAGCCTCTGCTTGAGTTTCTGTCACTGGGCTGGGGAAACCTTGTGGGGGGAGCCGTCCCTGGACCCCACTAATTACCTGACCTTCCCATTAGCCGAACGCTTTCATTGGCAGCAAGAGACGGTGTAACTCCATGTCCCTGCTGAGGGTCCCCTCTCTCGGTACTCAGGCCCCCCAGCTCTGCCTCTCATGGTGCTCAATCTGGAGGCCAAGGTGGATCATCCCAAGCATAACGAGTCAGACACCAATCCCCTCCTGGGAGTCGGACAGTAACAGAGTTCATGAAACAGCCCGGTAGACTGGGCTCGTTTCCTATATTTTTCAGTAGGGAAAAACACAGGAGCTGGGTTTCGGGTCCTTTCACTCACTCCTGTGCATTGCCCTTCCCCCCCACCCCCAACGTGCTGTCCTTCCTTCTCTCCCTCTGGGCAGGCATTTCCTGCCAGACTCCTGGATTTCCTCACCTACTGCTGCCTCCGCTCCCTGCATGGCGGCACGGCTTGGTTTATGGGCTGCACCAGCAGCAGGCAGAGCATTGTTGTACAAAAGGCAGCCCCAAGAGCCAGGATTATGCCTTCCGTATCCTATAGGCTTGCGCCGCGGCCACGTACACATCTTCTGTAAATAACCCTCCGTTTTCACATGGATTATTTAGAATTTCTGATGAAACTGCAGAAATGTCAATGCAGAGTGTGAGCAACCAATCAAGGAGCAGCTCTCTGACCTTTGCCCTTCTCTTCTTCAGCATGACTGCTATTATCTTCAAGGGGAAAAAACCCTCCTTGTCTCTTGTTATACCTTTTTTATGATCTCGGATTCTGTTAATAATGACTCCATGTTACATAAAACAGATACATTAATGTCACCAAGTCCCAAAAGTACTGAATCAACCCGACTCCTTCAGAAAGGAATAAAGTAATAGATATACGGAAGGCAAAGGCTTATTAAGGGCTGGTCGTCTAAAGAAGAGAGGAGCTCCACCAGACCGCTTTCTACAGCCTATTTGAAATGGGATATTTAAAGGGCCATGTGGCTAAAGGAGATCAGAGTCTTAGCGAGATAACTGTGTCTGACTGAATGCACCATCAAAGTGAACAAATCAAATGTGTGATTTTAGCTGGGGCTGTAAAGTGCTGCTCACCCTATTACACTCACATGCTCCAGTCCCAGCTGCTAATGGGGAAAGGAGAGGCGGAGGCGGAGGCGGATGGGTGGGTGGCTCAGACACCAGGCTTTCGCCTTCCATCTCCGAAAGGCTTGAGTTGGTTCCGATCCACACACCCAGTGAGACGAGTTGCCTGGTCTCTGCGCAGCAGAAAGAGGAATCCAGCCTCCGGCCTGGTCAACAGGGTTTCATTTCCTGCAGAGTTTGGAAAGCAGTGGCAATTCCATCGAGCCTCCGACACATGATTATCAGCAGTGCTACACAAAGCTCAAATGGAAATGTGTTGGTTAGTCACCGGCGTTATTGTTATTTATTACACCAGAGGCAACAACGTCCTCAGTTAGAAGCGAGGTGGGGTGGCTGCTGCCTGGATGACCTCCCCTGGGTCATGAGTGACACGATGGAGCAATCCCCTCTGACCATGCATTCAAGAGCATTCTGACTCCTAACCCTGAGTCCAGGACGGGCACTGGCTACAGAATGCACCTTCCAAGCGTGCACACACACATCAAGGCACACGCGAGATGGGGAATCCAAGAGACGTGCATAAAGCTTGGGGGAAAGGGAGGTGGGGTTTACATTGATAAGCAGCCACATCTCTCAGACTCCGACCTCACCACTGTCGTCCATGCCTACAGACGAAAGCTGCGTGCTGGTTTGTGGAACTGAATTCCTTCTGATAGAGGAACATGGCGGCCACTTTTCTGTTCATCTTCATACACCCGGGACAGGCCAAAGCCATCCCTGGTACAAGCAGGTGGAACATCCATTACGGGGTGAACCAAAGACAGCTGTGGGGGGGAAAGCGTTTCTGCTTTGTGGATCAAGGAGTCCCCTGTTTTGTGGCCAGAGAAGTACCCGACAGGAGGAGGGAGCCCTCCCAATTGTGGATTGGAGTTTCTCAAGAACCCATTTCCAGTCATTACGGAGTGTGAACTGAGAATGTGCTGAAACTGGAATTTCTTCCCTAGCTGCAGGTTTATTGGCTTGACACTGGCCGGAAGATTATACGCCAGCTCTCCAGGGATACATACATGGGGGACAGAATGAAAATCCTGTGTTCTGGCAGCAGCAAAAAAATACTAATTTTTACATTAGCGGAATCTCAAAAGCATCTGCTCTCCCCTGATTAGAGCCTCAGAAATATGGCTGCCACATGCTCTCCTCACCTCTCCTGCTCTCCCTGGAAGAGAGAACTGCCCAGGAGCCGTGGCCAGGAAGCCTTGGCTCCCTCAGCTGTTGGCAGAGCGCCCCAGGAGGGCATGCAGGCCTGGTTTATTTTCCAAAGTCCTCTCCATTTCCCGGCCCCACACTACTACACACTGATACCGGGGTGCTGACAATGTTAACAGACACAGAGACAGAGTCGAGAAATTGGAGCCTTGTGGAGAAAACTTTCAGAGTGCCTTTTGCTTTGCTTTGTTCCCACGGTGCCAGGCGCGGAGCCCTCGATAGCCTCTTGCCTCCTGCTTCGAGGCGGTGTGGAGCGGGTTTGAAACTCAAGCATCTGCCCATTAATCCAAATGGATCGGGACACAGCAGTGCTGCTTAATGCCCAGTTCAACATGTTACTTATCTGACAGACAGCTGTGCAGCAGCTTGAAAAAATGCCCATTGCCATTTGTAAAGCTAGAAGGGAAAGGAATCTATTATTAATGGATGAAAGCGAGGTGAAATCAGGGCAGGGGAATAACATTAGCCATGATGAGTGCACATTACAACACCACCTAGGAGTTACCTTATGGACATACCGAAAACACAGGGGCAAAGCCAGGGGATTGCCCTGACATGCCCGGCTACCGTGGCCAATCAGCTGATTAACAATGTACATTAATTGGAGAGGGCATGGGTGAAATTCCATCATTTCCAGGCAGCGCTTTGGATTCTGCGGGTCACAATCACCTTCCTTACCTCCCTGTCTTCTGGAGTGCGAGACAAATCTTTCTTTTACTAAGTGAGGGTACTGACACAAAGCCATGGGGGTGGGGGGAGGGGCACCAAACAACAGGAATTTCCACTCATAATGTGCATGGAAATGAGGTCCCTTTAAACGTGCCAACGCCGGGGCGAGCTCCTAGAGTGACTCCTGCTGTACAACGTCCCTAGCCGTGGCCTCCTCCTGGGCCTCCTTGGTGCCCTAGAGAGAATCCACAGCTTCCCCATCATTGGTGCATCACTCAGGGTTCCTAGCCTTTATGGTGACTACTTCAAGACACACAATCCTTTCGAAAAATTGATCCTAGCTCACGTACTGTCGCCTTTTTAAAACAAGAGCGTCTACTCTGCATGGTCTGATATGGGGAAAAAACTCAACCAGCTGGGTCACAATGTGGGCAAAACATGTACATGTTTTGTTTTGAAAGTGATGAAGAAAGACCCAACCTTTCGCATAAAATCCTCTATGCCCTGTCCGCCTGCAGCAAGTATGAGATCAGGGCCAAGATTTATGGTTGAATTTGAAGTATCTCAAATCTACAGATCCAAGAAGGAAACCTCACCAAACCAGCGTGGACATGAAAGCCACCTGGAAAAGCAGCTTTAGTAGAAATTGTACTACTTAACTGCCTCCAAATGTAAGCCGTGCATCCAATCGATGGTTGTGTTGTAGGGGGCCAGACTCCAAACCACAGACGCAAGCTCAAGAATCATCTAGTCGAACCCCTGCACTAGGACACCAGCATTAACGAGGCCCAAGCCGTCCAAGACAAACAGCCATCTCGCCTAGTCATAAAATCGCCCCGTGAAGGAAATTCCACAGCTGCGCTGAGCCTCCTTAGTGCGCGGAATATTCAACCGAAACCTGCTTTCATGCAAGTTAACTCCACTTCCTCTTCTCCTTTGCTCAGTGGCAACAGAGAACAGCTGTTCCCCGACTTCTTCATGGCAGCCTTTTAAATACTTGGAAACCTATTTCCCCTAATGTTTCCCCTAAGCTTTCATTTCTTTAGGCTCCTTCAGACTTGCCCCATATCTAAGTATTAACTATTAATTATGCCAGCAAGATACATAGCACTGAACGAGCATTAACTAGAGACAGGTCCCTGCCCCCAAGGGGCTCACAATCTAGGAGAGATAAGCAAGGGGAGACCAAGGAGAGGGGAGCACAGGGAGAGACAGGGAGGCATTCATAAAGTTGTGAAGTCACAGGTGCCCGCGCTTAGCTTAGTAATGGGGGAGAAGGCGATCCTGAATGAAAGGGCGGGAGAAAGAACGTCAATGGAAAAGGAAGGCTTTTAAGTGTGATCTAAAGCATGGAAGGGATCAGGGTGTGTGTGTTCAGGGAGGGAGTTCCAGGCTTACATAGGGGGCAGCAAGGGGGAAGGGAAGAAGATGGTTTAGGGGCACATAAAGGTGGTTGCAAAGGAGTATTATTATGAAGCAGAGATGATAGGTCCATAAATGGCTATTAGCCAAATTGTTTCGGGGGACACAACCTCTAACTGTTGGGAACTGGGAATAAGTAGCAGGAAATGGATCACTCCATTATGAGCTGTTGGGCACTGCTTTGAAGTGACCAAAAGTGGCTACTGTCAGAGACAGAATACTGGGCTGGATGGACCATTGGTCTGACCCAGTCTGGCACTGACTATGTTCCTCTTCTAATTTATTAATTATTATTATTATTATTATTATTATTATCTGACATCATATGAATCGAATTGGAACTCCTTTACTCTATGATCATCTTGGTTGCCCAATTTATCCACATTCTTTGTGAAAACAGTATGCAGTATTCCAGGCCTACATAAGAACATAAGAAATGCCATACTCAGCCAGACCCATCTGGTCCATCAAGCCCAGCATCCTGTCTCCAACAGTGGCCAGCTACAGTAGCTCGAGAGAAAACCAAGTATAGAGGTGTGACCTGTTTCCTGCTGACCACTCCCAACTACTGGTAGCCAGGGATTTAAGCCCCAACCACTAAGCATTTATGTCTCTGTCCTCTAAGAATGTATGTAGTTTCTATTTGAAGTGAGTTCTGCTGCTGATTTCCGCAGCCTCCTCTGCCAACGAGTTCCACAACTGGCTAGTTCGCTGCGTGGAAAAGGGCTTCCTTGTGTTTGTTTTAAATCTGCTGCCATTTACCTTCAGAGAATGTCCCCTAGTTCTCTTACTGTGGGAAAGGGCAAACAACCGTTCCCTATTGACTTTCTCCAGGCTACTCATGATTTTATAAACTACTACCCTAGCCCCCCCTTAATCACCTCTTTTCCAAGCTAAACAGCCCCAACCTTTTGAGCCTCCCCCTCATAGGGAATTCGATCCGTCCCTTCTATCCTCCTCGTTGCCCTTCTCTGAATTGCTTCCAGTTGTATTATACGTTTCCTGGGACGGGGCGACCAGAACCGCACACAATAGTCAAGATGGGTCGCACCAAAGATTTATACAGCGGCATTAGGATACTTTCCCTTTTATTTTCTATTCCTTTTGCAATAAGGCCTGGTATTTGGTTTTCCCTTTTGACCCTGCTGCTGCTGCTGCTGCTGCTGCTGCTGCTGCTGCTGCTGCTGCTGCTGCACGCCGAGCCAATGGCTTCACAAGTGATTTTATTTATTTATTATTTGTTTGTTTGTTTGTTTAAACTTCTATCCCGCCCTTCTCCTAACGATTTACATAAAATACAGGCTACAATACAAATCCATTCAAAGAAATACCCACCCTCACCCCTACCCCCAATGACTCCAAGATCCTTCTCCCGAGCGGTCACACCCAGGTCAGAGCCGAGCCTCGTGGATGGAAAGGGAGAATTATTCTTTCCAAAGTGCATCACCTTGCGCTTATCAGCACTGAATTTCATTTCCCATGTTATTGCCCGTTCACCTAGTCGTGCGAGATCCCTCTGTCGTTCCTCACAGCCTGCCTGGGTCTTCACTCGCTTGAATAATTGGGTGGCATCAGCAAATTTAGCCACCGTAGGCTGCTTTCCCACGAGACTCCTTATGCAGCCTTTGGTGCCGCAGGAGCATGCCGCGGGAGCATGCCGCGGGAGCACGCGCTAGTCCAATGATGCGCCGCTCCCGTCGCATGGGAAAAGCGGAAGTGTGGCTTCCCTCCAGCAAGCTTGCGCATCAGATGGGGCAGTGAAATCCTCCTCTGTCTGATGCACGAGCCTGCCAGCAGGAGAGCTGCACTTCTGACTGTCCCATTCGATGGGAGCTGCGTGTCATTGGACTAGCGCGTGCTCCCGCGGCACCAAAGGCTGCTCGTAGGAAAGCAGCCTCATCTTTCCCCAGATCATTAAACAATACTGGTTCCAGTACCGACCCCTGAGGCCCCCCTCTCTTCACCGCTCTCAAGCTTGAAAAATGATCATTTATTCCCACCCTTTGTTTCCTCTCTTGTAACCAGCTACCAGTGTATGACAGGACTCTTCTTCTTATCCCATGACTATTTAGTTTGCCCAGGAGTCTCTGGTGAGGAACCATGTTTAATGTTTTTTGAAAATCTGGATCACTCCTAGTCACATGTTTGTTGACAGTCTCAGAAAAATCGAATAGATTAGTGAGGCATGATTTCCCACCGCTAAAGCCGTGCTGGTTTTCACCCTCCAAATCATGCTTGTCAATAATGGTCTCCACCAGTTTGCCTGGTACAGATGTACGGGTCACCTCTGGAGCCCTTCTCAGAAACTAGGGTTACGTTGGCTAGCCTCCAATCTTCTGGCACAGAAGAGAATTGTAGTGATAAGTTACATATTACTGATAGTCACTCAGCAATTTCAAATTTGAGTTTTCAGTCCCTTCGGATGAATACTTTCTGGCCCAGGTGACTTGCTAAGTTATCGATATGTAATGCCTAGCCAGTGCCGCCTCGCATGGTTCAGCTATTTGTCATGATTTCGACATGATGTTTGTACTAATGAAATGCAAAATGATATTGGTCTTCTTTACAACAGCATCCCAATGCTGACTCTTGCTCACTTTGTGGTCCATTATACCCTTCAGGCCCTTCGCAGAAGTGTGTAGTCCAGACAGTGGGCACTGATATGGTATTTTGCATAAGGGGCTTCTTATGTGAAATACTTTACGTTTGTCTTTGTTGAATTTAATTTTATTGTCTTCAGTCCAGGCCAGCTCTCTAAATTCATCAAGATAATTCTGAACTCTAATCTTGTCCTCCAAACTATTTGAAATCCCTCCCAGTTTTGTGTCATCTGCAAATTTGATAACTTTAGAGACAAGCTTGAAAGTTTTGGCGATTCTCTCTAAATAATAATGTATCCAAGAGACCAAATGAGCCATGGTTTACATCTCTTGACAATACCAGTACACTAGCAGTAACTACAACCAACTAACAATTCCAAGAAATGCTAATTTAAACCTGCCAACTGCCACCGCCGAGGCATATAAGAACTGGGACTTGTCATCGCGAAGGCCGGCAAAGCACTCTGTAGAGTTTGGAGGAATATTTATCTATCACAAACAAGCATCCACCCTGTGGCTAAGCATGAAAGCTTTTAATAAGAACAGGAATTGGAAAGGGTTTTGTATCCCATTGAAACTTCCAGAAGAATGTTAAATTCGGAGAATATAATTACCCGATTGGGGCTAACGTCACATTCGTAAAGGACTGTGATGGAATCGTTACTGGCCACAGGTAAGAAAGCCTAACCGTATCCATCTCAGACCTAGGACCAAGGCATCCACTTCAGCATTTGGTTTTGAGGGAAGAGCAATCTCTCTTACAGAGGGCGGGGCGGGGCGGGGAGGGGCAGGGGGGTTGTTCTGCTTTTGTTGCTCAGTGTCACAACTGTAACACTTTCTTAAAAATATACTACAAGCCTCACTTTTTTCACCCTGTTTGGTGGGGTGCAGCTCAACTCACCATACATCAACCACAGCTGAACCCTGACTGTGTCGACAGGAAGGAACTGTTGAGAGAGAACATGCATTCTGCTGACAAAGATCCTCTTAACTGCTGCAGCAGCAGATCTTGGTGTACTTCTCAACTGGCTTTTTATAGCCATTGAGATGAAAAGGGAGCAGTATGATCTGTTGGTCTAAAGAACCAGGAACTCCTGAGTTCTAATCCTCTCCTTTCACTGCATGGGATAAACCATTAACATCTCTGTGTCTGACCTTCCTGCTCTGTGAAGACACTACTGCCTCCCACCGTGAGCTGGTGGACATCTCAGTGCATTGTGAGTGCCAGGGATTTTGTGCCAGTTGGTTGTAGTTATTGTCAGGAAGGCAGCATTATTCCTGTTTAGCTGGGAGAGCACTCTGAGTGGCTAGGCATTTCCCAAACACAGACTGAAACCCAGGGCCTGTCCTGCGACAAGAGTGAGTTGTGGGGGAAAGGGATACAGCACACAAAGGAAGCGGTGGGATAACGGATCGCAGTTCACTGTGGTTTAAATGAGGTGAAATTCCCCTCATCCCAGTCTCCCTGCAATGCAACCATTGCATCAGTTCCCAGCTCCTCCGTTTCAGCTCCCTCCCTTTTTCACCCAAGCGCACGGTTCCCTTGTGAGGGAAATAAATGGGAACGACAAGCAAAGGACAGGAACTGGGCTCTTCCTTAGTAGCAATGTAGAGTTTTCTGTCCAGTTCAAGCACCATGTTAATCCCTCTCACGAGAACAATGAGAGTGAGAGTCACTGGCTCTGCTGGCCGGGGCGACCCCTTGAGCTCAAGGAGCTTTAGTGACTCACAATGGCCACCGAGAGAAGGGGCGACTTCAGGAAAAAGCTGAAAAAGCTGATTCCTGATGAGCAAGCTAACTAGTCTCAGAGTCTGTCCGCCCCACGACAGACACCCAGCCCTCTCTACCTGGGCCAAGTCACCTCCCCCCATGCGTGGACGGACGTGCAGAGTATCAAGCACACTCTGCTAGTCCCAGTCGATGTGGGCAGATCCGTAAGTGGACTTTCAAATCCCCAAAGCCACATAAATAAAGACGCCCTTTCATTAATGATAGGAGAAAGAAACCAACCAGCCACACTGGTCCAAATCCTTCAAGAGTTTTACTAGGGGTACGAGCTTTTATTTCCTTTCTCTTCCTCTCTCTTTCTCCCTCTTTTTCTTTTTTAATCCTTCCTATTGGCTTGCCCAGTAACCTTACGGAAACTTCTCTCAAGTGCAGCCTATTGAGCTCTGCTCTCAAATTGCCCCCAGAGCCCACTGGATATTCCTTCAGATGTCTAACAAGCGTCGAACACAACTGAGGTTTAGAGAGACACAGAAATCAATATTGCGGCTTCCACCAGTCACGCTGAGGGATTAGTCATCCCAAGGAAAAGCACAGACAGTTGAATAAGGGAATCATGACTCCGAATAACCTAAGAGGTTTATGAAGCTAGAAAGCAGCCTCTGGCCTTGATAACCTCCAGTTGGCCTGGAAAAAAAAGGAGACTGTGAAAACATTCACTTAGCTTCCTCCCCTCTTGTATCAATGAGGGCAAGCCCTAGAGCTCCAGGGGTCAACAGCGGGCTGCAGAGGAGCCGCTACAGCATGTCACAGGCCGAGTGACCATTGGGACTCAGGAGGAGGTGCCTGAAATGCTGCCTGTGTGGCCTTGAGCACACGCCAGGCCTGGAAGCTGAGCACCGCCCAGGTGCACAAGCAAAGTCTCATCCTTTGACTGAGACCAGTGTTTGCCAGCAACACAGAACCAGTAGGTTCTGGGCCCGCGCTGGTGAAATGGATGGACTACAGAATAGGTGATATTGCTGGAACTAGCTCCAAGGCTTTCCGTCTGGGAGGGATGAGGCACTAGCTGGGGTGGAGTGTCTGGGGGGTCTCTGAACTGCTTGCTGCAACGCGCATGGGAGGCATCAGGATGTTGCTGTTCAGCTGGTGGGTGGTTACACCTTAGAGGAGACGTTAGTGTAGAGATTGGTCAGTGCCCAGCATCTCTGTGGAGACACAACTGTTTGTTTATTTGAATGGCAATGAATAAATGCAATAATGAGCAAGGCAAGAGAGGCCTGCAGAGCAGATGAGTGAGGAGGCTGGGCTCAGAGCGCCGGCAAGGGGCAAGAGGGCAGAGTATTAAGGAGTTTGGGAAGAAACCAAGCTAGCAATCTCTCTCTTAGTGACCTTCAAAGACTTTAATGTCTCGATCTTTACAACCCAACATAGTGTGAAGAAGGAGCTGGGAACACAGAGAAGACAAACTGCTTTTCGGAGTTGGGCCCAGAGCACTCGTACACAATCACAAAACCACAAGCTTGCCGTGAAATCTACAAAGGCCAGTGACTCCCGGACAATCCTGCCCGCACCTGTAGCATGAGGAAATGGGATGAGCTTGCAGCCGGCACCGGGAGGGCCGTCTGAACCAGCAGAATCCGGCAGGTGGCCTTTGCTTTCAGAGTCTCTGAGGAGTGACTGGCCTCAGGGCAGATCCAGGGTGTTTGGGCCCTGTGAGAAACCCTCCAAACACAGCCAGGCTTGACGGTGACCCCAAAAGGTTTTCCTTTCGGGAGGTTGGCACTTCTCCCCCAGCGCCTGCCACAAGGTGCTGCCATTGCAGAGAGTGGACGTACCCAGCCTAACCGGGTACATGATCCTGCCTTCTTAGCCTCTCTCCCCCCCAAAACACGCTGACTTGCCAGTTAGAAAACGGGAAATGCCACGGCAACAATTCATTACAGATTCCCCCCCCCCCCCCCC
>QEPC01000412.1:1405177-1433978 GCA_003113815.1 Sphenodon punctatus
GGGGGGCGTTCCGCACATATTGTATTTTAAATTGTTTTTTAAAAAATTATATTGTTTTTATTGAATGTTGTTTGCCGCCCTGGGCTGCCCTGAGGGCAGGAGGGGTGGGATATAAATTTTAAATAAATAAATAAATAAATAAATAAATAAAAGCCACCAGGTCTCCTCCCTTGCACAGGCACCAACAAGCTCCTGGGCTAGGGTTTCAATCTCTTCTCAGACCCCCAACCAGCTAGGAATGTTCTCCCCAGTGAGTACACAGTGCCCCAGCAATCGCCCACCGCTGCAATGGAAATCCTGGGGACAGAGACTGTTACTGCAGAAGGAAGCCCTGCTGAACCCTGGGCTGACAAAGACACAGCTCAGCTGTTGAGTCCCTGGAATCGGCCCCAGGGTGCAGATGTTGGCTCATGGGCAGCCAGGCCACCCACTCATGAACTGGGCTCCATGTTTATCAGACTAACAAACCCCAATACACGGCAGGAACGGCCCCATTTTAATCTGGCTAATGACAAGCCTATTAGACACCTGCTCAAGCCGGCCAGGGTCATAAGTAAAACATTCCTTTCCCTTCCCTCTTTTAGACAATGGAGAGGTCAAATTGGTCTGCTTAGGTCTTAGCCTATGATTTCATGCTGAGGTCAGGCTGTGAGTGCACATGCGCTTGTGGGTGTGGAGGGGGGGGGGAGTAGAGCTTCCCCCCCTGAGACCATCAATCTGTCCCCACTCCGCTTTCCTCGACATTAACCTACAATAGGAGTGCCTGCTCTCGCCCCCAGCCCTCTCACCGCCCCTTCCCTCCAGCGCTCCTTATCTAAGGCAGCGTGTCACTGCAATTTGATGGTCAACCTTACAGGCTCAAGCTCTTCTCTGAACCAATCCAACTGCATGAATACGTACGTTCGAGAGAAGCCAGGCTGCCGGCATGCAGTGCTACTGCCTGGCCCCCCTCCACCAGCAGCCACCATAAATCTGCCTCACCTGATGGGAGATGGGCTTTTTAGGATGTCTCTGGGTGCTTTGAGGTAGCACTTCTATGAACTCGATGCCACAATAAATAATGCTACCTGCAATATGTCTTTGGGAGCGTGTCAGCAGCTGCTGTCCTGCCATGAATTTTTATTCTTTTGCCGTCTGGAAGATAGATTCCAGATACAGCATCTTCCCGCACTTAGTGTCAGATCTCTTTACCCCTTTGCCCCAGCGGAATGACAGGGGCCACAAATAAAATAAAATAATAAAAAAGCCAGCCTAGGAAAAATGGCCTGGAAGTAGCGGGAAAGAGCTGAACTCGCCTCTCTGCAACTGAGCAGCTTCAGAGATGACGGCAGTGAGTTCCAGACAGGAAGCAAGTTGGGTTGAGAGGAGGAAGGGAGTTTTTTGTATCGTAGAAAATGAAGCTGTTCTCCTGGGGCCTCTGAAGAGAAATCCGCCACCGAGAGAGTAACATGCACACTTGGGCAGGGGGTTCAAATGCCATCTTGGCCTCCTTCTTGCCCCCACCCCCCGGACTCTCGTCCTGGGGAGGTGGGACGCAAAGCACCGGTCCTGGCGAGGAACGCTTCCATAAAATCATGGTCTGCGCTAGCATAAAAGGAACGGAAACAGAAGCGGCTGGTGGCAACGGCCCCAAGGGGTTGAGGGAACGTGGAAGACTCTGGAACGAAGCTGGTAATGTGGGATTCTCTTACAAACTGAAGCTTCCAGTGGGCTGGTTATTGCTTGGCTGTCCCAGAAACCAGAAGCCTCTCTGATAATCCAATCAAGCTAAGCCAGACAGCAGCCAGTCATCCTCACACACTGCAGGAATGTCCCGCCTGGCTCCTCTCTCTCTCTCTCTCTCTCTCTACACTGGGCACAGTCTAAGCAAGTTCTTGTATTTTTACCGGTAGCTCCGATATGACCGACCCAAGCAGTAAATGCTGCTGGAAGCCTGAGAAATACTGGCTCACAGAGCAGTCGCTTTATTATCAGAACTGCACCCATTGTGGTCTCTCTCTGCACAGGATTTCATGGGTCAACCCCAGCAGCAAACGGAATTGTAGTGCCCCCGGAATTCCTCATCCCACCTGTGGCTTGGGCTTGCCAGGACTTTGCAGAGAGTGGCATCGCATTACAAGAGACTCTTTTCTTCTTCCTTGTGCCCTTGAGCATGGTCAGGATTCAAATTCCCAATAACTAGACTAGGCTAAGCTCCACCTCTTAGAGCCACATGTAGGTGGGGCATCTCTGGCATCACGACCCAAGAGATTGCTCCCCGAGCGCCTCAGGGTAGGTGAGCCAGCTGCCAGTGCTGAGGGTAGCATAGGGCAAGCCTCAGGTCTCTGCTGTCAACAGCTGAACAGAGACTTGGATACATGGGCACTCCTGAGGAGCAGGGTCCCAGCTCACCCCCTCCTGATCCCCCTACACCCCAAAGGCACTAAGGAGCAGGTTTTGCCACGGAGCAGAGTTAAAGTGGAGGTGATTTACAAGGATGTTGATAAATGCATGTATTGATCAGGTATTAAAGCGTCTTGTGATTAATACAGTCTTCAGAGTAATTAGTGCAGACAATCTTTGATCTCAACATGTTTAAATAATGTACCTGTGAACACACAGGCCCCCCTGTCAATCACGCTGGCTGAGGTCAAACATCGTATCACCTGATAACTGGACTTCCTGTCTGCCGAATCTCTTTCAAAAACAGCTGTTCTTTCCTCGTTGCCTGGGGTGACCTAGATTTAGAGCCCTGGAATTTGCTGGGAGGCGGGAGCCAGGGGGGAATGTTCAAGCCAGCAATTCTGACAACAGCGGCGAACCCCTGGAGGAAATCCAGAGGCGGCCAAGGAACCCTTTGAGGCTCCATGCAAACAAACTGCACTCCAAGTCCACTGACGCAACAACAGAGCATGCCGCTTCTGAGTCCCAGATTTGATCTAGCCATGCAACCCTCCCAACCCCATTAGGAGCCTCATCTTTCCATGCAACCTCCCCTGGCTTTGTGAAAACGCCTGATCTTGGAAACACCATTTCCTTCATTTAGAGAAAACTACAAGCTGAGGTGTAAACAATTTCTGAGACCCTGGCCTCTATGGGAAGCAGGAGGAGGAGCTGCCGCTTGGCTCCCTCTCTCCTGGCTGCCAAATCCCTACCTCTTTGGTCAGACTTCCCCCAGACTGACCAGTCAGGATCCCGACTCCTCTGTAACTAAGCCAAGCACTGGCCCCTGCAACCTCTCGGCTTCCTGAATGTCTCCCTGTCCCTCCCTTATCCATTCTAGACTGCAAGAGCCTTGGGCAGCGCCCAGCTACAGAACTAATAGTCATCCCCGCTGGAATGAGTCTGGCGCCGGTCCTCATCCCCAGAAGCAGCATCCCGGGCAGGGTGAATGGCTCACTCCCTTCTGCCATTATCCTGATCTGCCCATCCTCCTTCATTTGGGAGACTGACGCCCAGCCCAGCGTATGCTGCGGGCAAAGGGAGGCACCACAGCGGCAGGACACAGTCTCCAAGGGCTGAATGCGCCTGACTGAGGCCTCATCCAGCCCCCTGGCAGGCAGGGCCCACAGCGGGCAGGATAAGGCCCACAGCAGAGTTAGTGCAGGTTTGGCTCCATACCACAATGCCAAGCACGCCAGAGTGAGGCAGCAGGACTGGGGTGCAGGCTAGGAGGAGAGCCGCTGTGTTCTGTGGAGCTCGCCTCTGTCTATCCCTGGGCCATGAATCCATGTCTCCAGCAGCCCAGGAAGAGCTGTGCTGCACACGGGGGAAGCCTGCAGGCCCTCCCCAGCTAGTGCAGCCGAGGGGCACAGGCAGCAGCCCCCGCCCGGTCGGTGGAACTCCTCGGCTTCCCCAGGAGCCTGACACCCAGCTGGGCAGTTAGAGGTTGAATCCTTTCCTGACCTCTCTGCAGCTCAGCCCATTGCACATGGCTTTCACTCTTTTTCCGACTCGGGGATGATGATGAGGAGTTACCCTACCAGGCTCATGCTGATCCTCATGCTCCCAGATTACCAAACAAGCAATTGAACTCAAGGGTGATGTTCAAAAGCCATAATCAGTAGGACAAAGAGGTTCTTAGTCTGCGCGGTTCTCCGAGGAGGGCAGCACGGAGCATGATTCCCACTTCTCACGCAATGCATGTTTCCTCCCAGATGAAAGGACAACTTGTCTACACACTGAAATCATAGAGTGCAACTGCGAGATTAGTAGCATCTTTCCAGTCCCTTGCAATGAAATGATGGTGAGTCTCAACAACCCAGGGCTTATTAACATCTAATTGAGGAGCTTACACCTCACACGACCGTCCCCCTGCAGTTATTTGTATTCAGGCAGAATCACTGCTCTGGAGGCCAAGAAAGACCAGGCTTAAAACAGAGGGACCAAGAGAACTACTTGGAAACTTGCTTTGGAAACACGCTGTTGGTGCGTGGGAGAAAGAGGATCCCCCCACCTATTGTTTTTCAGCTAACCCCGTGTGGATGCCATCCGTCCATGTGCTGATCATCTCTCAGCTCCAATCCCCAAGCATCCGGCATGGCACCTAGATCTGAAAACTGGACCCATGGGCCAGGCTACGAGACTGGCGTGATGTAGCTTTACACTGCGACTAAATGGGCTGTTTGTGTGTTAGAATGGGGCTCCGGGCCAGAGAGAAACTGGCTAAAGGGGCTGGGTTAGTGCCTCACCTCGCCTAACCTCTGCTGCACGTCCGCACAGGGGTACGGCTCCCCCTGCGTCTGGCTGGAGGGCGGCTGGGGATGGACAGTCTTGGCTGACAGCTTGGTCAGTGCGCCAGGCCAGGACTCCTCTGCCCGCTCTAGTGATGCTGGCGCAGGCTGCTTTTTCACAGCCAGAAAGCAAAGGAAAACCAAGAGGCCTTGTGGGAGTCTCTGAGCCGGTCTGCTTGGGGTTGAGCCGGGCAGAATGCACCCCCTACCCCTCCACAAGGCCAGTCGCCGAGCCCAGAGTTCGGCTACTTGCTCTTTTGACGCTGGACCGATCCCACAGCTGGGCGAGTCACGGGATGGAGAATTCTCTCCCCAGGTGACAGAGCTGCACAGGATTTGGGCTCAGTCGGAGGAGGAGGAGGCGGTCACACACGCACACAAACACAGCACAAGATACAAGTACTGACCTGAGACAATGGTTCTGATTGAGGTGAGCGGACGTGACGCCTGCAAGGAAATGCAGATGTGAGCGTTTTGCCTTTAAAGAGAAGCTGGGAGCATTCTCCTTGCTCGGGTGTGAATCTCATTTTCCTTTTTCCCGCACCTGCTGAAGTTACCTAACAGACTCCTAAGCCTCCCCTCCTCGAAGTTTATTTATTGTGGCTATTTTGCCAGCTATTGGCTCAACACACTCCACTCAAATATTCATCATTTACTTCTCTGGGTAAAACGTATTGAATCAGCACAGGAGAGCAAATAGCATAATTATAGATGCCGGATGCCATTACACTCAGAAGAAATTAAACCTAGTCTTAAGCCGTCCAGCGGTGCCTCTGATGAAAACAAGCCGATTGCATTACCAATGGGGTTACACAGAGGTGAGCGGCCAGGGACGGCCAAATGCTCCTTGTCGAATCTCTGACCCTGACAAGCAATAAAGGAGGGGGATGGGCAGGGGAAGGAGGCGGCACATGGGGAGCACATCAAAAACTCATCAAACTGCAGCCAGTAAATGAATCTTTGATTCTTCTGAGAATATGATCATCATATAATAACGCCAGGTTACTCAACAGAAAGGTAACCACTATACAGAAACTGGGCCCATCGAATCCCAGTTTCCAGAGCTCACCGAGGAAATGCCAATCTCCAGCCAGAATTCTCCAAGGTACTTTCCAGCTGACTGAGTCATGCTAACCAAAAACCAGAAAGGAAGTGTGGTTTCCTGAGTGGGAAAACACTGGCTTGCCTTGAGAGAAAATCCAATGAGATCCCAGTACGGACCAGTTCCCAAGTCCATGTAAATGAGGGTCTGATTCAATGAAGCATTTAAACATGGGCTTACATGTCTAGTCCTAGTGAGTTCACTGGCACTTGTTTAAGGATGTTGTTGAACTGCAGGCCTTCATGTTGAATTACTAAAACTGAAAACTATAGTCAATTAGGTGCAGTGTCTCTCTCCTCCCGCTCCGCCATGCACACCTTGTAGCCTCTAGGCTCTGAGACAGTAAGAGCTCAGGGGCAGGGATGTGTCTGCTTGGGGTTTAGTTTATTAAAGCAGTGCCTGGTGCATTCTGGGCACTGGTGGAACACGGCACGGCACGGCACGGCACGGCACACCCTTGCTAGGGCAGACCTCTTTGGATCGAAGCATCCTGTTCATTTTAGTGAAAGCTTTGGAACAGCAAAAGGACAACGAAGCCAATACTGAGGGGGGTCTGGTTGGCTAGAGTCATGGATCAGCTGTAACACAGGTCGCTACAATGAGGATGATGCGCTGCACCACCACGGAAACAAAGGGAGGAGGCTGGACTGACACACAGCCCAGCAACTCAGCTTTCTGCCGGCTAGAACAGTTCTGCTTGACGGTATAGCTTTGTCATAAAGAAGAGCTGCCATTTGAGCCCTTCTAATCAAGCCATTAATTTACTGATCAATAAGGCACAAAATGTGAGGAGAAGAACAATTCAAGCAGAAAACAGGCATTGTAAGTAGCACAAGGGGGTGGGTGGTTTTCCTGCCCTGTTCTGTCAAACCACCCAAAGCTCGGACTAATATTTGTCGCCCCAGATTCCCCTCGGCTCTCTGGTATGGAACAGCGAAAGCAACTTCTCTCCCAGAGAACCCACTGCTTGACATGAGAGCTCACCAAGCAATGTGACTCCCTGCCTCAGAGAAACCTCCCCGCCAACCTGGACTTTGTTTATCCTGTATTCTTTGCTAATAATACTTCTGAGGTTTGGCTAAGTAACGAAGAGGATGAAGAGCTCCTACCGGTCCATACTGCTGCCGACAATTAAGAAACCTCAAAGTAATTTTTGAAATGTCAGCGTCTCATTTAGCAAAAGGATAAATAATGAATGAAGCGTAATCGCTGTCCTGTGCTGGTGGTAGAGCTTGGCGGTGTCATTAGTAAACTAACGGTATAATATCTTCGTGTCACTGTTTAATTATATCTTGTAATTAGTTTCAGCAATGGATTGCACAGAGTCAGGCCCCCTGAGCTAAACAAAAGGTAATAGAACTTTCACAGCCCCTGCATAAATCAATTATGAAAGTGTCCTGCATTATGGGAGGCTTGTTTGCTGTAATTTTATGCCCAATGCAGACAGACCCGATCCCTGCTGTGGGTGGGGGACCAAATTCTTGCATGCACTGCGCAGGCACAAGTCCAGCCTGCCCTGGGCGTGTCAGTACATGCAGCTGGCAGCGGGGGGGTTAAGAGGATAGTGTGAATAACAACTGTCCCACGTGTGGGGGCCCAGGCAACACCAAGACAGAGGCACCACAAAGGGTAAAACTGTGCTATGAGAGAGATGCTCTGTGTGGAAAAATCAAAAAGAGAAAACCAGCATTTGCTCCTGTAGATCAGGTGCTAGGAAAAAACACGGGCAGCTCAAGGCTACAAGTCAGTTTTAAATAAAGGGACATTACATGTATGTGGGATTTGTTTCACTTTTCAATACTGTTATTTTAAAAAGAAGAATCCTCTCAGGGAAGAAACCCTGACATGCAGGGGAGAGCCCTTCCATAGGCCCTGACTGGGAAATGCGACAGAGTGAGCTCAGCCTTCAGCACACACCAAAGAATCCACTCTACCAGGGACAGACCCTATAACTGTGAGGAAACCTTTAGTGTGAACTCCAGTCTTAGCATGCATGAAAGAACCCAAACAGTTCCTCTCATTCCCACCCCAACTCAGCTGCCGCTGGGAAAGGGGAAGGCATGAGGAGAAGAGGCAGCATGGGGCAGAAGGCTTTTGCAAACAGTCTAGTAGTAGACCAACAGCTTAGCTACTGAGCCACATGGATGGGGCTGCATTTCCAATCACTCATACCATCCCCTCCCATTCCTGCTCTCCTTCCCTTACAGGGGTGGGGAATCTTAGGCCCAGGGACTAAATGGGGCCCATGGCAAGTTATTATTTGGCTCCTTTCCAGTTCCTTGACCTGGCCCCTATATCCAGTTCCTACCCTCAAGAACTGAAAGTCTGAGTTCAGGGTAAGGGAGCAGAGATGAGGGCATGCACACAAGGACAGGGGACCAATCCAGAGCACAGCTCCTCTTCCTGAGTGTACGCCATAGGCATCTCTACCTTAGCTTTAATGTGATTCTCAGAGCTTGTACTAATTTTTCAGTTGGTTCTTGGGAGGGAAAAGGTTCCCCCACCTCTGATATATCACTTTTAGTATTCTTCCTACAAGCTCCCAGATCAGTGAACAAGAGAAAAAAATACATAGAAAAATCTGTACGATCCCAAAATCCCAGTACCATCAGATTGCTGTAGAGTGGGGACAAAATTCAAAGAGGCTAACACTGTTTTCCCCATTCAAAAACACTAAAACCAAACAAGGCTGCATGCAAACTGCAAAGCAAGCATTTTTGACATGTTCATCCTGCAGCAGAAAGACTGAATACAAGAAGTCTGTAATTCTGTCTGCATTCTGTATTCTGACTATAATTGTTTCTTCTATATGAGCCCACCAAAATATCCTAACCAATTTAAACATTCGAAGTTCAACAAAACGTTTCTCAAGCATCAGATCACTCAAGAAGAGGGCCAAAATTCAAAGGGATATCACAAGAAAGAGCACCACTATAAGACAATATAAGGTCACATGGAAAGCAATTATTTTTGAAGTGTTCACACTGCTGCAAAAATATTAAATATAAGAAAACTGCAAGTACAGCTTTTGAAAAAATGTTTCAATTCTATTTGCATTTTTCCCTGATGCACTCAGTCAATGCATAAAATATCTAAGCCAAATATACAATATCCAAACTAAAAACATAAAAAACAAAACAAAAAGAAAAATATAAAAATGTCAAAAATATTAAATATATCCCAAAATACATTCAGTCAATGCACAAAATAGCCAAACCAACTATAAAAAAAATCAAAAACATAAAAAATATGTAAAATATCCAACTATAAAACAAACTAAAAAATATATCCAAAATAAAATTTAAAAATACATCACTCAGAGAAGGGGAAAAATTAAAAGGGGCTGTACCATAGTGAAGAGCAACAAACTCACTCCCGGAGGAGGCTCGGTTGGCCCCCACTCTCTTGTCATTTTGACGTTTATGTAAGACCTGGCTGTTCCGCCAGGCTTTCGGTGAGGGGGGTAGGGTGGGTGGGGTTGTTTTTCCCTGCATATGAAATTTTTTTAACTTTTTATTTATTTATTTATTTATTTATTTTACAGATTTATATCCCGCCCCCTCCTGCGGTGCAGCTCGGGGCGGCTAACAACAACAATAAAACATTAAAATTCACTTAAAATATAAATATAAAATACATCATCTAAAACACATCGTATAAAACAGGGCTAGAAAACAAATGAATAAATGGGTGGGGGATTAAAATCACACACCCCCACCCTCCCTCCCGAAGGCCTGGGCAAACAGCCAGGTCTTACAGTTCCGCCGAAATGTCAAAAGGCTTGGGGCCAGGCGAGCTTCCTCCGGGAGGGAGTTCCACAGCCGCGGCCCTACCACCGAGAATGCTCGCTCCATCGTGGCCCCCCGCTTAACACGGGGGACCTCCAGGAGGGCACCCCCGGCAGACCGCAGGAGTCGTTCCGGGGCGCGAAGGGCGAGGCGGTCCCTAAGGTAAGAGGGGCCAAGGCCGTATAGGGCTTTATAGATCATTACTAGGACCTTGAACTTGGCCCGGCACACTATCGGCAGCCAGTGCAGCGCTCGGAGCACCGGTGTAATGTGCTCCCGGCGACCCGTCCCCGTAAGAAGACGGGCCGCCGCATTCTGCACCAGCTGCAGCCTCCGGGCCAAGAACAAGGGAAGCCCCACGTAGAGCGCGTTACAGTAGTCGAGCCGCGAGGTGACGAAGGCATGGATGAGGGAGGCCAGGTCCGGGCCAGAGACATACGGACGCAGCCTACGTACCAGATAAAGCTGGCGGAAGGCAGCCTTAGCGACTGCCTCCACCTGCCGCTCCAGCCGCAGGTCTGCGTCCAATATGACCCCCAGACTCCGGACCTGCTGAGCTACAGGGGGGCAAACCCCCCCAACCAGGGGGGCCACCACCCCCTTCGCCCTCCCCACCACCATCACCTCCGTCTTATCTGGGTTGAGCTTCAGTCTGCTCCGCCGCATCCAATCCGCCACGGCCTCCAAACATTGGGATAGCACCGAGACAGCAGGGTCTGGGTCGGTAGAAAACGAGAGGTACAGCTGAGTATCATCAGCATACTGGTGACATCGCACCCCGAACCCTCTCACGACCTCCCCCAAGGGCTGCATATAGATGTTAAATAATAATGGAGACAAGATCGATCCCTGCGGAACGCCACACGGTAAGGCGCGGGGGCTCGATGTTTCCTCCCCCAACACCACCCGCTGGCTCCTCCCCGAGAGGAATGAACGGAACCATTCAAGAACAGTCCCGTCCAGACCCCCCCGGTCACGCAGTCGTCTCAACAGCAGCCCATGGTCCACGGTGTCAAAAGCGGCCGAGAGATCGAGCAGGATGAGAAATGTCGAACATCCCGCATCCATCTCCCGGCGGAGGTCGTCCACCAAGGCCACCAACGCCGTCTCGGTGCCATAGCCGGGGCGGAACCCAGATTGAAAAGGGTCAAGGAGCCCGATATTATCTAGATGACCCTGGAGCTGGAGCGCCACTGCCCGCTCAATAACCTTCCCTAAAAAGGGAAGGTTAGAGACAGGTCGGTAGCTGGCGAGCGCGTCTACGTCCAACGATGGTTTTTTCAGCAGGGGGCGCACCACAGCCTCTTTAAGGCAAGGCGACAACCTCCCCTGCCGAAGGGACGCATTCACTACCCTCGCCAGCACCGTCCCCAACGTCTCCCCGGAAGCTTTTATTAACCAGGACGGGCATGGATCCAGTTGACAACACGTGGCCCTCACAGACCCCAGGACATCCACCACATCGGCCGGCGTCACTTCCCGAAACTCACCCCACAAAGATGGACCAGACGGGCCCTCCGCCCCCCCGCGCTCTTCCCCTACTGCCATCAACCCAGCGTCAATTGTCAATTTTCAATTGTTTTATTCTTTTATCTTTGTTGTTCGCCGCCCCGGGCTGTCCAGTGGGCAGGAGGGGTGGGATAAATTTTTTATATAAATAAATAAATAAATAAATAAAAGGAATAAAAAATAAATTAAAAGAAATTACTTGCCACAGTAGAGAAATCCAGTTCACTCTCTGCTGCAGCAGCCTCTGAACTGGCCCAGACTGATTCCAGGCTGCTGTTGTGTCTTCTGCTCCTAAAGAAGGGAGGGGCGAGAGAGCTCCTCAGGGCTCTGATTGGTTTTAGGGCGACTGGAAAAGGCACCCTAAAACCATCCTAATTGGCTGGGTTCCTTCACAGGAAGCTATGCCTTTGTTCTCTGGCCCTTCCCCTTGATTTAGTGCACGAGCACCCCACAGGCGTCCATCCCGGGACATCAGCCCATCAAAGGCAAGGGGGAGGGCCCTACTGAGGCTGCTGCCCTGGCCCTTCCCTGCTGCTCCCTCCATTCCCCCTCCCCTCTGCTCAAACAGAGCTGGCCATTCATGCCCAGTTGCCAGCCAAGTCCCACCCACCCTCTCCCACATGTTCCCACCTCCCTCTCCCTCCCCCCCACTCGACTCCAAGCAGGTCTGCCTCAGCTGCACGGAAGTGCACAGTGTCTTTGAGTACTGTGCGCTTTTGTGCTTGAGTGGAAAGCCCCCTCCCTCCCATCAGCACAACATTGGGAGTAGCAGCAGCGGTGGTAGCAGGTGCACTTGGTGGGTCAGTGCCCTGGCGTCCCTGGAAGAAACCACCTCCTGGGATGGTGTTTGGTTTACATGCTACAGAACCAGGCCTGTTAGACTCAGACAGTATGGGGATCTGAAAGGTCCTCAGACAGGGCAAGTATTAAATGTGTATTGTGAATGGGCAGCCAGTAGAGGTACAGTCAAGTGACTGTACACTGACGCCCATTCTGCCCAGTTTACTACCCTGTAGTCTCCTCTTGTCAAACCGGGGTGTAGTACGGTTGGAATGGACTCCAGTGCAGACGATGGAACGAGACTCTTCCCAGCCGTAGGAAGCTTGGGATCCCTGGGTTCATGGGCCCCAGTGCAGATGCCCCCACAAATCTCTATTACAGTCCTTTGCTTTAGTCCACTTACAAACTCCTACTTAGCAAAGGCTGTTGGGGAGGGCTGCTCCCCAGCCCACTCCTAGCTATGGGCCTGTACAGGACAGTGATTGAATCGCAGATTTGTAGGCTAGAAGGGATCTCAGGGACATCTACTCCAGCCCCATGCTCCAACACAGGGTGCCCTGTTTGTGCAGCATCACAGACGGAGGAGGCCTGCTCAGGTATCCAAGGAAGGATCCCACAACCTTTACGGGTTACGGAAAGTGGTGCTAAAGCTGCTTTTTCCAGCATGATATTTCAGATTCCTTTTGTCGAACACTGGATATTTCTGGTTTAGGCAGATCGGAAATCGGTCCATTCCAAAATGTTGAAAGTACCCCCCATTTCTGTTCACTGCATTAGGAGACACTCAGTTCAGTTTGATGACACAGAGGAAGAGGAGGACACACTTCTTTTCTCTCTCTCTCTCCCCACCCAGAAGAAGGAAGGGTGGAAGAATCAGATTGGGGGTGGGTGAATGGGAATCCCATGACACCCTGAGTGAGGAGTAGGTTGGAGGATGGACAGAAGAGTGAAAATGGATGGAGAAAGAGGATACACCTTTTCTCGCCTGCTCCCATCATTGAGCTAAACAAGGCCTCTTGTCCCTGCCCAGCCTCCCCTCTTCCTCGACTAACTGAATCCATGCCCAGGTAGCCTGCCAGTGTCTGTTCTTTGCACGGACATACTTTGCATTTGTTCTTCCTTGTATTGTGCTCCTGACGTGGACCATCTTCCCTAGTCAGTTCTTGGCCTTGCAGGGGGAAACGGGAGCCACCCCCATGGGAAGGCTGGGCTGAAGGTTACAGGGTGAGAGCTCGTCCCACGCCCAGCAGACCGGAGCCCCCCTGTGTGAGATAAACTGGTTCCCCAGGGGCTAGAGATGCAGGACTGAGCACTCCACGCTGGTCAATGGGTCAGACTCCTTAACCCGCACACTTGAAACTGGTTGTGTGGTTTTAAAGACATATACATCATATGACCGAGTCTGGCTCCTTCTGAATTTAGTTTTGGCACTTCAACAGGTCTGCCAAATGATTGTATCTTACCTTCTGCTATTATGAATTTATGTCTCACCCTTCCAAAGAGGCTCGGGGTAGCTTACGATACAAATAAATAACATTAACCCCATAATACAAGCAAGCCACAGCCCCATAAAAACTAAGCCAGAAACACTCGATTACCGAGCTTGGCTTAGATGACCCTGGCGGTGTTCCAACCCTAATAATCTATGATTCTATGAAATTTAATTAACCACTCTCCTCCTCACCCCCATTCCCTTGCCTCTCCCCCAAGGGAGACCCCATCCTCTTTCACTCCTCGGTCCATCCTCCGACCTACTCCTCACTCGGGACAGGGGTGCCGTGGCATTCCCATTCATCCCCCACCCCCCAATCTGACGGTCTCACGCTACCTTCTCCTACTTCATTAGGGCAGTGAATAGTGGCCATTTCCAAGAGGTGGCTCTTAGGGAGCCCTAGACCAGGACGCAGATGAATGTGGTCAGGCCAAGACTTAACCACACAGTTCCCCTCTGCCTGCAACCGTAGAGGGCCTGAACCATTCCCTCCCATCCTCCCTGCCTTTAGAGCAGCCGGGCGCTGGAGTCCAGACAAACGCGGATGGGGAAGGAGCATCATCCCCCTCCACGGCTCAAATAGTGACCCAAGCGCACTCTGGCACGCACCGTACAGCTTGGAGGTGAAGGAAGGTCTGGGATCCCACCCGTGGACAGCAGAGGGGAACTGTGTGGTTAAGAGTCCAAAAGGCGCCGCAACGTTTAATAATCTCCGTTCTGATCATGCTGCAAAGCACGCTGCCGGGGCTGGTTCAGAGCTGTCATCAAGTCTGCCTTGAAAGGGAGTCTAGCAGTGCGCTGGGCTTTCTGTTTAGACAGCAACTTACAGGTTTAAATAAAAAGCTGCTTGAAAAAGCTGCCCAGATCCTCCCATTGCAAGAGCCCTTCAGCCAATTTAACAAAAGGCAAAGCTTAGGCTAGAAAAAAGGGGGGAAAGTCCACTCCTCCGACTGGTGTGCTGCAATCTGGCTGGTTGCTATGGAGACGGGATGATTTGTTCACATGGCAACATACCTTAGGTCCAGTATTAACATGATGAGCATGTACGGGGCTCCACCGAGGAGAGCACCCTGGAGCTGGGCCCGTCAGGGCGAATGACACGGCCGGCACCAAGAACGGTAAGATTGCCGTCTCGAGTGACACCCAGGGCAGATGGAGTTCTGTTAGGAGGTTTGCTGCTCGAGCTGCAGGATGATCTCACCACCCCAGGACCATTCTCCAGAGTGCTCTGGACCCCAACAAGTGACCCCCGCAAAGGAGTGCCACTAACCTGCCTTCCCAGAAGCATCGCCCTGTACAGGACCAAAGCCCTCATTGTGGCAGCAGCAGCCGGGAGCAAACAGAGAGTTTGCTGCTTCTGTGCAAGTCTTCTAACCAACGAGAGTAGGAGATTGTGTGGCATTCACGAGGGACTGTAATAAACGCATCATTGCAGGGACAAGAGGACACAGCTGTGGAGTATCCTGGAATGGGGGTACAAGATGACCGGGGAGTGGGAATTTTATGAGGGGCAACCAGGAGAGGAAAGGGGCCAGGGGAAGAAGCCCCAAACTTCCCCAGCGGGGAGGGGGGGCGCACAGGAATCTGCAAACCCCACGTACCAGTCCACCCAGCAAGTCTGCGGAGGAGGACGCTGGCTTACTCCTACATGGAGCCTGGCAGCAGCCTGGCAAAGCAGCTCGAAGGGGGGGTCATCTGACCCAAGTGCCCATGAACATTCCATGCAGGAATGGACTCAGGCTTGGGGGTGGAGCAGCAGCAATTGGGGGGGGGGGAGTGGTAAGGTCCCTGGGGCCCTTTCGTTGCACCCCTTACCATGAATACTCAGTTCTGGTTTCTAAATTATCTGTCCTCACTCAGGGAAGATCTCTAGAGTTATCAGCTCACCACACAGCATCAGCAGCAGTTAAAAAGGCAAACATGTTAGGAACTATCAGGAATCCCTAATAGAAAATCAACAGGAAAAGAAACAAAACCTGTCTGAATCCATAGTGTGCCCCCATCTGGAATCCTGGGCGCAGAGCTGGTCTCCCCATCTCTAAAGGGATATAGTAGAACTGGAAAGGTACATAGGAGGGCAACAGAAATGAACAAGGATACGGAACGGCTTCCGTACATGGAGAAGATAAAAATATTGGGGCTCTTCATCTTAGAAAAGTCAAGATCGAGAGGGTAGGGGACAGAGGTTTATAAAATCATGAACAGTGCAGAGAAAGCGAATAGGGGAAAACCAATCAGGAGAATTCTCTTCTTGGGGATCAGAACTCGGAGGCACCCCATGAAATCAACAGGCAATAAACAGTTGAAGGGAAGTCCGTTTTCACACCGCCTACAATTTGTTGTTCTTTTAGATTTATATGCGTTGAGTTGTGAAAGAAAGAAAGAAAGAAAGAAAGAAAGAAAGAAAGAAAGAAAGAAAGACGCTCTCCAGTTTCAGATTAGCGGAACATTCCTCACCCATAAGAAGAAACACTTCTAGTGCCGACCTGTGCAAATTACCTTCCTAAGCTAGGCTTGAAAGATCATAGGAGATTGTTTACTAGGGCTAGACTAAACTGTTTGGAGTCTGCGCCTCTGTCCGTGCCCTAAGGACGAAGTGGAAACAGTCACCCACGTTCTGTTTAGTTGCCCATGGTACGAGGAAGCCTGAGTTAAATTATTGCTGCCACTTTCGAACAAAAATGAGGGCACCCTGGGTCGGAATTGACTCCGTTGTTGTTAGCTGATGAGACCCCACCTCGACAACCCTACGGGTGGCCAGATTTTTGGTTTCAGCCAATAGGAGAAGGGCAATTCTGACCATGTCTGGTATAAAGGGGTGATGATCTACTAGATCTTTTCAGGGCTATTTATTATGTGCTGTGTGTTTTCTTTCTTTTTCTTTCCACTGTTATTACTCTGGTTATTTTGGTTTTTGTATTTTCTCGTGCCCCCAGGGGGTTTGGGTCAAGTTATAATATGTTTTGATTTATTGTATTTTGTTTTATTTTTGCTATAGCTTGATTGCGTTGCAATAAACTTATTGTTATTATTCAATCAATCAATCAATCAATCAATCAATCAATCAATCAATCAATCAATCAATCAGTCTGTGGCGCTTCCTGGCTAGGGATGGTGAGACAGCGAATAGATCCAGGATGGCCACTGTTTCCAACCCGAAGAGCCATGTGCCCAAACGTACCTCTGTCTGAGAGCCCCAGGTCAGCTACACTCTTGTGTCTACACACAGCCCTCTCCTGCTTTGTGACTGGTCAGTGGAACAGGTGCGGTCCTGGCGGTTGGATTCTGAGGAGCCGCTGGAATTCACCTGCTTAGACTTGGGGCCATGAGGTAAGACATGGCACTCACTCTCAAAGCAGCACAGGACCCAGGCCACACTAGAACGGCTGCCCAAGCCCCAGTTTGGTCACCCCAGCAATAGACAGACAGGATTACTGGGTTGCTAAGTTCTCCAAAGTGGTTGGGGTGCAGCCTCTGGATGCCAGGAGCTGGGAGTGAATGACGGAGGGCGGGTCCTGTTTATGTATATTTCTCTGAAGTATCCGGGGCCGCCCATGGTCCTGGACAGAATCCCAGGCTAGATGCACCGTTGGTTTGACCCAGGAACGACAGGACTCATGCTCTTAGCTGTTCTACATTATCATGCCAGAAGACAGAATTAATTCCTTTGGATTCTGTGGTGCACGCATTAACAGACAACCAAGGCCTTTACTGGTATTCTAAAGAATGACATTTGGGTGATCTCTAATCCTGCCTCCATGCCCATCTGTTTAGGCTCTTGCTGTTAAGCTGTGAGCATGGGCCTTTCCAAAGAGTCACAGTGAAGAGTTATTAAAAAATATTCCTGGAAACGGCACAAGGGTTGCAAACAGGGACGGGTCATCTGAAGCCCTGGCTTCCTTCACCACCTATGATTAAGATGAGTACGTCATTCCCAGGCTGCCACCAGCATATCGCTCCCGCCCCCGTCCCCCGCAGACAGATTCTTCCTATTTCTATTTGTTAAAGCTGTCTCCGTGCACTGCCTTCCACCTCGCTAAGATATTCTTGGTTGGCACTATTGCCCCAGGGTGACACACGCCTTTTACAAGTATGTTCTTCTCCAGCATGGTGGCACATGTAGGATTGTGTGTGCACTTGTTGTGGGCCAGTGCTAGTATCTGTCTCTTATGGATAGACCGAAGCCTCCTAGTCACAAGGGTAGGGAGACTCCATGGTCCATGTCGCAGCTGGGATGTGGTCTTCTCCTCTTTCCTACCAACAAGATGTTAGCTTAGTCCCACTCCCCCAAACACAGAGGGCAGGAATGAGCTCCCAAGGATGGTAAAGTACACGTTATGTCTATTATGCTATCATGACAGTCATGCTCATCTTCCCTCCCAAGGACCAAAAGGACTAGTTTAGGACATTGTTATGCATATCAAAATCCTGGAGGCAGGCTGAGAGCAAAACTCATAATTTCCCAACCAAAAAGCATCGAGCCACGATTCCTCGACATTTATTTGCTGCTCTGGACTTGCCCAAAGTTTGGCTTTGTTTGGCCGAGCAAGTGACATTAGTCTGGGATTTGCCTTGCTGTCTAAGCAGAGCTCAGTTGATCTGCCAATATGACTTTTCTAAGGTGTAGAACAAAGGGATGTGGGGGAGGGGCTGAGACAAGAGGGAAAAAGAACAATATACCAGTCAGGAAGTTCAAAACAAAATCAAAGTTACTGCTGGACCCTCAGCAGAGCTTGAGGCTACATGTTGCTTGGAGTTCTTCTATTCCCCAAAGAACCCATTCCAGGCCCGGTGTGTGGAAGTTACCGGGCCGGTGGGAATAACAGGAGGAGATGACATCTTGTCTCAATGGCTTCCTGAGCTTCCAGGAAAAGGCCACTGAAACACAAATGCAAATAGCCCGGTGGCTTTGAGTTACTAATAACCCACAGCCTCACCTGTTCAGCGAGCATGCCTCAAGGCTTATTACAATGATCTGTATCTGTGCCTGGAAACAACTTGCTTACTACAGCTGATCTCCAGAGGCCCCTGGATAGCATGGCTTGATTTGTTTGACGTCCTAAAAACACTTTTTCATTGGATTCATCCCCACCCTACGTCTATCGTTTTTGGGTCAGGCCTGAAGGCATCCCCCTCTAAATTTACCTAGCCGCCTGCCCCTCCACTTTGGGAACACCTGGCTGCTGTTTGACGCCTGGACAGTTTCTGTTCTTGTTTGCAAACTGTCACCCTCAAGGGGCTGGAGATGAGTGGATGCACCATTTGGAACCCACTGGAAGTGCCGAGATAAAATGCTTCACATGTAGAAAGATGAAACCCCTGGACATAAGGGAGAAAACCACCCCTGCTCCATCTTTCAGGGTGTGGATTTCCGTCCCTGTCTGTCACATGAAGGAAATCTGAACTCACTTTCCTTTAGAAAGTGTCTCATTTGCTACTTATTTTAAATTTTATTTAAAATCATGTGACATTTAAATTTTATTTAAATAAATAAAATAAATAAATAAATGTGCTAGTCTAGCGCTATTGTCCCAACGAGCATGATGGAGGCCACAGCGGCCACCTCTTCTTGTCACTGGGAGCCTGGGACCATGCAAGGGTGCCCGCCGGAAGTGCACTCTGCAGTCAGGCTCCTTCCAAGAGCACTCGCTCCTCAAGAGGAGAGGAAAGCACCACTCACTTTCATGGACATCTCTGGCTTAGGAAATAATCAGGCCTTTATTTTTTATAAAAATGTGTGAATTTAGTGCGAGTGAAAAGTGCTAGCTTGACGGCCTTGGAGAAAGAAACCCGCTGTGCATTGTGAACCAACACGGACAGTAGCAGCGCGCCCCCCCGGGGGGACTTCAGCCCTCTCCAGGGCAGGGACATGCCTCCAGAATGAAATGCAACCCCTCCAAGACTTGAGAGGGGGAAAAGGTACCCTTCATGCCACCCCTAACCCGCATACATTTGCATGTGTAATAGCCTGCTGACTAACATTGGGAATGAGCTAGAAAAAAGGATGTCTGCCCACGTCCGTCCCTGTGCGAGAGGCTCTAGGTACACAGATTGGTATGGGCAGCACTGATGCTTCAACTTACAACTCAGCCGATGAAAAAGACAAAATTCTCCAATGGCGGCACTGACTTTGGCTCTAAAGTTTTCGTTTTAAAAACACTCAGAGGGTTCCGGGTGGAAGTGGTGACAGTCTCTTTTAGAATAAAAATTAAATACTCATCAATCAGCATTTAAATAGAAACACTGAGAACTTTATAATTGCTTTTGCAACATTTTCCCTCCTTTGGGAGAAACTTTTTATAAAATTGTGGCTTTCATAAGCTTGTTAAACTAATACTAGGTATTTAACAGCTGAAAGGATAATTCTACAATACTGTGTATCTTTTTTTTAAAAACCCACCTCTCATTTAAAACTACCTCCCATGCTAAATCACAAGCAAGGAGAGTCATCCAGCCGGCCTGTTTACAAAGCCGGCTCTGGGCTTTGCTTTTTCACATTCTGAAGGGGGTGGAGTCAATGAGCTTCCTGCAGTCAGGAGACAGTAAGCAGCATCCAAACAACAGCCCAGCCACATGCTTTGTGTGGGAGTGAAAACTCATCATGCAGGAAGCAAAGGGATGGGCTTAGGCAGAGAAAAACGAGGATCCGTTTATTCAACAACTGCCTCCAGTCAGGTTCGATGCACACGTGCACCAGTGGCCAGCTCTCTGCTCGTTTACGAGACTGTTCACACTAAACAATTGCCTCTCACAAATACACTCGCGCCCCTCCTACCTTTTTAGTTTTCATTTTGATCCCAGGCCTGAAAAACATTTTGTCAAATTGGGGGAATGAGCTGTCCTTGTTCCCTGGGAAATCTCAGCTTTAAAATTTGTCTAAGGGGAAAGGAATCACTCCAGCCATTGTTAATCAGTCCTGAGAGGGACTGACAGCTCCCTCCTGCACCCCCACCTCCACTCTTTGAGAAAGTATAAAAAGGTGCTGCAGATGCTCCTGCCACCCCCACGTCCCAGCAATGAACAGCAGCCGCAGCAGCTGCCGGTGCTACTTTTAGCCTTGGCAGAAGTCACTGCCCTTCCTCCTAGCTGGATTAGGACCTGTTAGTGACCTCCTTTGTCTCTGCTGAACCTGGTACAGACCGTAAAGTGCTGGGAAAGTGTTACAAGATCCCCAAACCCGTTACCGTACTATTGGAGGGTATGGGAGTGCAACTTCCAAGCTGTTGGGGCCCCTCTGACCAGCCACAGGTTGCAGACCCTGACTTGGTCCAGGGGATACTTTTTTGTGGATAAATCCAAAGAGATTGATTGTCACAGTCTTCACTCTTCTCTTTGTGGAAGCAAAGTTGTGTGCAGAGAGAGAAAATTACTCTCTGTACCTGCAGCCTGACGATGGACAGAGAAATCCATCTCCTCCCCTGCCACTTTTCTTCTCTTTCCCAATGAATTGAGAGGCTGCAAGAGGCCTCACTCTGACTCTGCTCCAGAGCTGACATTTTCTGGGTGAGAAGGGCAGGTAAATTCCAGTCCTCGGTGTTAACCAACTGAATCCTTCCCTCCAGAACTTACAACCATTACAGTTACTGGAAAAGCTCCGTACAAAGAATGAAAGCCGTGAGTCCTAAACGTAACAAACTTTCTCCCTGTTCAGCATCTGACCCCTTTCTGAGGACTTTTCATGCAGTCACACTTGTGGTGACTGGCTGGGGGAGAGGGGACGGTTACTTCCAGATGTCTGGGCATTCCTCCTTACTCCACTCTCCTGCTGACTTTATTTTCAAGTTTCACTCAATGATGGAGTTGTTTCTTAGCTTCTTGTGCGCTTAGCCATTTAATTAAAGCAATCCATATTGAATTCATGTCCAGATGCCTTGACCGGCAGAGCCAGCTGCTCAAAGAAGGACACAGCCCCTTGCATACTAATCAGAGGAGAAGGCAGTGATTCATCAGCCTAGGATACTGCTCCAGCATCTACAAGCACTTATGACATGTAATTGGTGGTGCATAAGCAAGCCAGGCCACATTAAAAACCTTACAGATAGTCAGAGATAAAAATTAATGACTTTTGCTTTGTGTAATCCTGCATGCATTGGTGGGAAAAGGGGGGAGAGATCTGGGATTAATGGGCAGATCTAAGTAGGCACAAAGGAACAAAGGCTTTCCTGGCCTTGTTTACACACCGAACAATAAAAAAACACAAGTGACAAGTTATGGGAAAGGCAAGTGCAAATTTTCGGCCCGAGTGAATTGGAAGACTGCTTGCAGTTCATTATGGATGCAGAATTTCCATACTCATTATTCTGAAATAGGCTCTTCTGGGACCCATGGCAGCAGTTCGTATTATTCATCTTTCACTAGGACTGAGATTGTAGTTATTAGAGGCTGCGAAGCTCTGCTGGGCTGCATGCAGGACAAGGAAAGCACCACTGTTATCTGGCCAAGCTGAGGTGGGACCATGGGGAGAGGGGGGAGGCAGGGTCACAAAAGGGCCAAGGCTATAAAAGGGGGAGGGAACATATTTAAGAGTAGAGGACAAATACTCAAATAATGCAAAATATTTACTGCTGCCGTTCATGCAGACTTGGTTCCTTCCAAAGCATCCTTAAATCCATGGACTCCCTTGCCTACTTCATTTCCTGCCCTCTCTATGGTGGGAACACACACATGCACACGCACGTACACAAACACACAATCCCCAGTGGCTGCTGAACACACTAAAACGAATGCTTTCAGAAAAATGTAACTTCCCTATTCTGATGCTTTCTTGGTAATTCAGCACGCCCCGTGGGGCCACTTATCTGAGAGTAATATTACAGCCACAGCTGTGGCAAAATTCCACGGGCACGGTCAAAGACAGCCACTGACACTGACAGACACCCTGCCCAAACCCAAGTCAGGCCTGATCCGAGCGCTAGGCCTCTAATCCAGCACATGGGAAGGACCCCACATTCCTAAAATTCCTAAGCTGATTGGCTCGGACTGGTCAGGGGGAATCTACCTTTGGCCAGGTGACCCGCCTGAACAAATCACAGGGGGGAAGGGAACTTTTAAAAGAACTGAGCCGGCGACTTTTGTCTCTCTCACTCACTCTCTCACTGAGATCTCTAGCAGACGCTGCTAGACTGGTGAGGTGACCTCCCTGCCTGGAGGCACTCATGTACTGCAGGGCTTGGCAGTGACTGTAACTCTGGTTTGGCCAGGACAAGAACTTGGACCCCATGGGAAAACCATCCCCTATGGAGACCTGATCAGAACCAGCATGAGTACTTGCTTGCTACATCAGCAACAGTTGTAGAGAGACGCGTTCTAAAAGGGCTATCAGGCCCGATAGGACTGGCTCGCATTGCTCAAGGATTATCACCTCTTGGTTCTCAGTGTGAACTTTGCTTTTATTCCTTTTTATATGTAATAGTAAATTCTAAGCTTTGTTTTTACCCAACTTGGGTGTGTGTGTTATTGACTGACGATTAAACGTCTCCTTAGACCAGGTAACCTGGCCAAGCTACTAAAGAAGGGGAAACTACCTATCTGGCTAGAAGCCAGCAGCTTTGGTACCAAGGGAAGCCTCCCATGGGTGCCTCTGGGGATCGGCCTCCAACGCAGGGGAGGAAATCCTGGGAAATATATATATAATCTTTATGTGTATTAACAAAAAGTTATAACAAAATACCAGCTGTTCGAGAGCGGTTCGAGAGCGGTAGCTCGTTTCTGTTTTGGTGCTATAATTTGCAAACAAAAATTGTTAGAAGAATTATAATTGCTGGTTAGTAACTAACTAATACTGATGGTATGGGGTTATGCTTGGTTTTTGAAGTATTTTTTTGAGCTGCTTATATGTTTTGTTTATTATTGCTGCAGTTTGGGTTTGCTCAGATCCCAAATTTGCAGAAAAATAGCTAGATGAATGACCACGGGTTGACTTTTGTTTAATGATTGTGTTAAGGTGTTATCCTTAGTTTGTTATAACATGTTCTTTGAATTCTGATTGTGTATCTTGTTATTGATGGTTTTAAGTTAATTGTATTTGTCTATTTTGTTATAACCTTTTGCTAATACAAATAAAGATTATATATAATCCTGGGAAAAGAGTGCCAGGAAAGGGGAGTGCTTTTGGGATGCTGTGAGGCCTATGCCTTTTGGGGTTCACATTTCCTGAGTGGTGTGAATGCCCGCCGGGATACACTTGGGTGGTGGCAGCGGAATACCAAGGGTTTTCGGGGTTTGCCAGCTGTGGGGACCCCTGGTCAGAGATTTGAAGAAACACAGCGAGGTGGGTGGCTCAGCTGTATAGCGCCCCCTGCTGGCGTTTCGCCACAACAGCTACCTGAGAATTCCTCCTGCAACTGGGCATGGAAATGCAAGGTGGAATGACGAGGGAGAGGATGCTACATCCCAGAGAGGCGATTCTGACCCTTTGGCAAGTACACCCCCTTCGTTCTACAGCTCCAAGAAACGCACCTGCAAAAAGTTAGCTACAGCTAAATTGTTTTCCCAGATATCTGGCACTACAGCCTGATCAACTGATTTGAAATCTTTCTCTAAAGAACAAGAGAGGGCTAAATTCTCTTCTGTGTAACGGAGTAGGGGCCTACAGATATCCATATAGCACTGTGGGTTCCGTGATGCCATGGCCCGTTGGAAGGACAGAGTGGGAACAAAGCCAGAGGCAGCAGGAGTGACTCTTTTGCAGACACTGAGTGGCCTTAGGTCTGAGCCAACACCATGTCAGTCCTGAATCTCAGTGGGGATGAAGAGGTTTCTCTGAGCCTGATAGGAGCCCTTCTGTTCTCGCAGTTAGAAAAGGTTCCGCAGCCTCTCCCAGCTCTGCAGCACCCTCCCAAATCCCTGGTATCCGTGCCCCCGAGAGGATATCTGCCTCCGAGCTCCTCCCCTAATACTGGCAGTGTCCTCCCGCCTATAATATTCCTCTGAGCCAGAAGTGGGCAAACAGTGGCTCTAGAGCTGGGGGCAGTGCTTTGGCCTCATTGCAGTAAATGAATGTGGCTCTTGGGATTAGGAAACTTTGCCCATACCCTCCTCTAAAAGACTCTGAACCCCCTGCCCTGGAGAGGGCTGAAGACCCCCCGGGGGGCGCAGGGTAAGTTTGCGTGTCGGTTCACAATGCACAGCGGGTTTCTTTCTCCAAGGCCGTCAAGCTAGCACTTTTCACTCGCACTAAATTCACACATTTTTATAAAAAATAAAGGCCAGATTATTTCCTAAGCCAGAGATGTCCATGAAAGTGAGTGGTGCTTTCCTCTCCTCTTGAGGAGCGAGTGCTCTTGGAAGGAGCCTGACTGCAGAGTGCACTTCCGGCGGGCACCCTTGCATGGTCCCAGGCTCCCAGTGACAAGAAGAGGTGGCCGCTGTGGCCTCCAGCATGCTCGTTGGGACAATAGCGCTAGACTAGCACATTTATTTATTTATTTGTTTGTCATATATTTTGACATTTATTAACCCACCCCTCCTGCCAAAGGCAGTCCGGGGCGGCTTACAAAAATAAAAACACGTATTTCAAATGATACAGGGCCCTGAAAAAAACCAGCAAGACAGATAAAAAGGGGCATAACCTCCCCATAATTAAAATCCCAACCCATAAAATATACAACACAAAACCCCAACCCAAACCCCCTACCCAAAAAGTAAAAACCACCCTCAGCCCTCCCTCTCGTCAAAAGTCTGGCGGAACAGCCAAGTCTTACATTGGCTGGCTAGAAAAACGGCAAACATATAAATAAATAAAATTAAAATAAATAGATTTGATGCCGAAAGAAAGGAAGGTCCAGGGCCATTTGGGTCTCCACCAGGAGGGAGTTCCACAGCTGTGGAGCGGCCACCGAGAACACTCTCTCCATAGTAGCCCCCCAGAACACCCAAGGGACCTCAAGAAGGGTGCTCCCGGACGACTGCAGGGGTCGGTCAAGGGCATGGGGAGTGAAGTGGTCCCGCAGATACGAGGCATAGGATTTCTCCCCCTCCCCCATTTTCCAAACATTCAAAAACGGAGCAGGAACGCATTCTTGAAATTGTGTCTTGGTCACTGGTAACTATAACTATTCTTTCAAATACAAAATAAAGCATACCTCTATCTAGAGAGAGATGCCATCCTACACGGGCATGGTGACGGCAGAGAGACAAAAGGCTTTTCCACTTCTAGCACTAGGCTGAAAAGGCAACTCCATTCATACTGAAATTAGGCTTAAAGAGTCTTGCACTAATTCATTAATCAATCAATCAATCAGTCCTGGACCCCACAGGTGATAGCAGATCTGGAGATGCGGGCGCTACTCTGATCAGACCTAGCTTAGAAGGTGCTATTTGGACTCAATCAGGTTTAATTTGATTTCAGATTCAGCTCCCCCACCTACAGCAAATGAGAGGTTCCTCCCAATCTCTCAGACACTGCAGACAGCCGGGAGGGGTGTTCAGCTTCCCCAACACTTTGCAGACTCCGAGGGAAGGAGGGCAGGTGCCAGGACTCATGACAACAGAAAATCATTGATATTGGCAGGCAGCTGAGCAGAAACTCAGAGCTATCAGTTGTGTTTAAGCGCGATTGCTGGGTTACAACATTTACTCTGCAAATGCTGCTCTCCGTTTATCTCTTACAGTAGTTAATTTCATCTGTTTTGCAGGAATATTTACCAAGGGTGGGTGCAGGACGCATCCACTGTAACCATATGGTTTATTTACAACTGGGGCTCTGCGGTGCAGTGAGCTAAAAGAGGATTAAATTACGCTTTATAGATTAAGGGTCGGAACACTACAAAACTCATAAACCCTTGTATGCTGAGCAAGAACTTTGACTCCCATAGGGACTTTCTGCAAATATTTTGCATTCACACAAAAAGGACTGAAAACTTTGATATTTAAGTACTTTCCTCAGCAGCTGAAATGCTATCAAACTTGTTTCCAAGACACTGGACTGCTATAAAACGTTCCTAGGACCAATCAGAAATGTCTTTCCCCTGCCCTCATTCCCTCCATTGCTAGGTACTCCTTAGAGTTCCCCCTCCCAAAGAGGACATGCCCACAAATCTGAAGAAGGCTGGGATTCCATTGGCTGGGAAGGGATTTAGCACTTCCCATTTGCTTCCTTTGCTCAATGTCTCTGCTTGGATCTTGATGGAGACCTTGATCCTTGCAAGGAGACTCCTGTTGTCTATTCCACTCCAGGGAGGGAAAACAAAACACCCATGAAGGCATCAACTCTGCCTGGGTCTCCATCACAATCCGATCTAGCGTGGCAGCTGGGTTTTCACTCTTTCCACCACATTTGAAACTATGCAGTGGCAAATTAAGCTACTAATTTTTTCCTCTTTTGACACTCAAAAGAAAAATAATCTCACTAGAAGTCGGCCTGATGTCAACACAGCAAATATCAGCTGCAGAAATTAGCTGCTGCCTGCATTCGCTCGGACATAGTTGGGTGCTAGTCTTGGGAGTGCCCCAACAGTCATTAACTATGATCTAGCAAATATGTTTTCTTGGAAACTGCAGCATCCACTCCCTAAGAGAACTGCTTGATTGTCATTAGCCAGCCCAGAAGGGGAGTGGGTTTGAGGATTCATGCTGAATTGCTGCTGACTCAGACGGTCATGGAGATAATGGGCTCCTCCTCCTTGACTCGTCTTTGCAAAGTTAGTGCAAGATGCTATCAAATCAGAATGGTCTGGTTGGGTTTGCATCCGCCACCTAACAGGGAGGTTTAACAATCCCACAAAGCAATAGAAAATCTGTAAAAAAAAAGACTAAAGGAGGAGTTGGGGGGCGTGAGAGCAGTTTTCAAATATCTAATAGAAGGCAACAAAAAAGACTGAACATTTGTTCTCCACTGTCACAAAAGACAACATCGGGGGGGGGGGGAGTATTACATTGAAACAATGTAGATTTGTCTTAGATATTAGGAGAAATCATCTTAACTGTAAGAACTGCCAGGCAAAGAAATAACCTGTCTAAGGAGGCCAATCCAGTGTGATCGCCATGTTGGTCCCAAATGACACGGAGAAAAGGGGTTGGAATGATCTCTTCTTTTATTGGACCAACTGTTGTTGGTGGAAATGAGCACGCTTTCAGGCCATACAGAGCCCTTCCTCAGGCAGGTAGCGTAGCCAGTCAAAATCTATAAACTGAGCAAATGTAGAGCAGGTCTATATAGGCTGAGGAATCTCCCTCCTTGGCTAGTTTCAAAACCCAGGTGGGGAAGCATCTGTCTGCAATGCTGTAAGCTAAGGATATCCTGCTTGGAGCCAGGAGTTGGACAGGGTGACCCTTGGCTGTCACTGCCTTCCACCCCTGCATTTCTACCCTATGGGAGCTCTGTGCTGCAGTCACAAGTAATCCCTAGAGCAGGGGTGGGGACCCGATTCCTTTCCAGGGGCCTCCTTGAACATTAATATAAGCTCCAAGCGCCACAGAGACAGTGGCGGGAAGAACTGCTTCCCGGCTGCTCTCAGGAAGAGGAGGGTCCAGATCCTGGCTCTGTCCTTGTGCGCACGCCCTCATCTCTGCTCCCTTTCCCTCAGCTCGGTCTGTCAGCACTTGTGGGTAGGAACTAGACGCAAGGGTCAGATCCAGAGACAGGGAAGGGGTTCAATGAAAACTAGTCGTGAACCGCATTTAGTCCCACCCGTACCTTAGAGGCACAGCAATGCCGCCGCTACAAGGAGACGTTTCTCTTCTACCCCCTTAAGCTTCTAGCAAGCCGTGGAAACGGGTTTCCCCATACGCAGTTGGTGTAAAGAGACCAGGGTAGCATCTCCAGTGTTGAATGGTAAGGGCCAGGGTTTCAAATCTAAGAATGTCAAACATTCTGGAAAGAACTTCCCAGAGGGTTTGTCACCCAACTGAAAGCCCTGGGCAGGGAGCTCTGTAAAGCAAGGTGCTCCCTTTTGTTGAGAACTGATCCTCACCCACACTACTATGCATTGCAGGAGCAAACTAGCCTTTAACAATATTCCTAGCCAAACAGGACTGAACAGTAGTAGGGCTTGGGGTAGCGTGTTGGGGGGCGGGAGGCTGGTTTCAGCACCGCTGTTGCCTCCATCCATGCTGCTGCCGGGCTGGGCCCCCAGAGACCCCGGGGCAGAAGGAACGGGGCCCCCTCCCTTCAGGGAGTGTGGAGGCAGGGTCGGCCAGGACTTCCAGCCTAGGAGGGCTTTCTGCAGGTGTGCATCTGGGGCACATGCCAAAGGCGTAGCCCTTTGGTGGGGCATGAGGACGGGCTGAGGCATTGTTCAGTTGGAAAGGGGTTACTTAGTTGGGAGTTGGCGGCTGGGAGGTAGGAGACAATTGGGGGGTTGGGAAATGGCTCTGGGAGTCGGGTTTTCAACCCCTGAGGGAAATAGGAAGTGGGTTAGGGAGAGGGGTGGGTCCTGGACCGGGGTCCCCGGTGTGTGTGTGTGTGTGGGGGGGGGGG
>QEPC01000412.1:1478017-1510094 GCA_003113815.1 Sphenodon punctatus
CTCCCGGAGGAGGCTCGGTTGGTTCCCACTCTCCTGCTGTTTCGGCGCGTATGTAAGACCTGGCTGTTCTGCCAGGCTTTTGGCGAGGGGTAGGGGTGGGGTGGGGTGGGGTGGGGTGGGGGTTCCCCACATTGTATTGTATTTTAAATTGTTTTTTTTTAAATGTATTGAGTGTTGTTCGCCGCTTCGGGCTGCCCTGTGGGCAGGAGGGGCAGGATATAAATTTTAAATAAATAAAAATGAGAGCCTCTGGATCAGATTTGAGGGAGTGTAAAGACCAAAGCCATGTATGTACTCAGTCACTGATGAGATTGAGGAACAAACAAGAAGGGATGCAAGGGACACTGGCTTCTGAGCAGGCGTTCATAGATTCATGGCTTTTAAGGTGAGGAGGTGCAAGTGAGATCAGCTAGTCTGCCCTCCTAGACAGCGCAGAACAATGGCATTTCCTGTCTTAAGCTTCCTGCACTGGCTCTGCCTACAGTATATCTTTTAACAGGGTGCCTAGTCTTGATCTGAAGATGACGACACGTGGGGAAAGATCTGCCCCCTTCCTCCTTTGATAGTCTGTTCCCATAGATCATCATCAGTAGACCGTGGTAAGTGGAAACAATCAGGCCCAGCGCGACCCAGCACAGGACTGTACTAGTGTGGGGAGGGACAAAATCTCTACTGACACCAAAGGTCGATGGTATTCAGTTACTCTAGCCACGCTCCATGGTCATGCAATGTTACAGCCTTCTCCAAAAGTTCTAGTAAGGATCCTCCATTAGATCCTGAGTCATCACAGCTGAACATCAAGCAGACAGCCTTCCTGGGCTGGGTCTCGGCTACAAGTTTCCAAGCACAGCTCCTTTCTGCTACAGACCTGCCAGGAAGGCTCCTCAGCCTTCACCGAATCCCCTGGATGCAGCCAGGAATCCAGAAGTGACAAGGGTCATTTTTTATTTGCTAAGGACAGCGCTGCTCAGTGTGTGATTATGTAAATTACCCCCTTCTGCACCCCCAAATAAAACAGTATTACCCTCAAAATCAATTCTGTCAACAGCACTGTTAAGGGCCCGTTAGTCAGGAGACTTCTACCTGCTCTAACAACCAGTCTTCCCGGGATTATTGCTTAACTGACAAAACAGAGGGAACGGCAGCAAGTCAGCAGTTCACCAAATATTTCCATTACAACTGACAGTGATTAGGTGGAACTGCGGAAGTCTGTCTTTCGTGCACACTAATAACACATTTGCATATACAACATTAGATTCATAACGTCACAAATATTTAGGTCTTAATGTTAAGATGAGTTAAGGGAAGTTCTATGGGAATCAGTGAACCGATCTGGAATAGCCCAGCCATGGCTCTAGCTTGGTGTTTTCCTGGTTTCAGTCCCGCATGGAACTGAAGAAAGGCGGCTTTAAAACTAAAAAGGGAGAACAAATAATAATGTGTTATTAGCCAGAGTCACAAAGGCAAGAAAAAAAAAAACCTCACAAGAAATGACAGGAAAAAAATCTCAAAATTGAAAAAGTTACACTTAAAAGATGAGTAGAGAAATCTCTCTTTCTGTCAGAGGTATGAGTGATGCCCCTCCAGGTACACCCATACCAGAAACACACACACACTCTGCAGGTATAAACATATTTATAGATATAGAATTTGATGAGATACTCTCTGACTATGGACCCAGTATACGCTGCACGTGAGAGAGTTTTTTGGTTAGGCTGTTGTCCCTTCGGGAACACGATGGAAACATTATTTTATAGATCAGAATCCTCTCTCTGTCAGCCCTATCTTCTGCGTAAAAGGTCATCTTTCTAGAGAAAGGAGCTTGCCTGGCTAAAGGAACAGGGATTTTTAAATGCTTTCCCAAGCTAGACAGAGAGAGAGATGTCATATTTCAAATGCAGGGCACGCTCATTGCTTGCTTGGGTGCTGAGCTGATAGGAGGGAGAGAGAAACCTCTATTTAGAAATGATTGGAAAAAATCAGTCCTCCACACTCCAATTCAGACTCGGGAAGGCACCGCTTTCACTGTGCTATGAAGTAACAAAATGGCCGCCATGGAGGCTCTAAAGAGTAATGCAGTAAATGGCATCAAATCTTCTCCTTGGGTGCCTGGGCAGGTTTGCTCATATTCACAAGGGAAATGCAGAGGGAGCAACGCTTACAAATTCCTCGGTGTGAATGATTTCCTGCCTGGTCAGAAAACAAGAGAGAGATGGGGAATTTGGACTGGGGTGTGTGGAAAGCAAGGAAGGGTAAGTGGAGCCCGACCTCATTGGCCTAGACATTCTTCTGAGGTGGCCATTTTTATCTGTGGTGATTACAGGGGTTTCCAGGAAATCACATTGCCCTTCTTGCTTTGTAGAGATCAGCATCACAACACCACGAAAGAGCATCAGGCAAAAGGGCCAGGAAGGCAAGGATGCCAGGGAGCCACAGGGTTTTTTGTGCCAATTCCAGCTTTAAACTACACTGCGCACATTTGGTGGAGCAGGAATTCGAGGCCATGGGCTGTGAGGCTGGGGGGTGGCGGTGGATTGAAGCACACAGCAGGAGCACGGGGAGCACAGGCCGGACGCTAACGTGGTGGCGGCTAGGCTCAGTGTTACGGGTGGAGGGGGTGAAGATACTTGTGCAGAATGAGTCTGAATTTGCATATGGGGTTAAATGTTCAGAGTGGCTGGAAAAGAAGATTTTAGGGGCAGTAATATTGAGGGGAAATGTTTTATTTCCCCCCAATATTATTGGTTCCATCAATAACGTGATGATGACATTAAGCAGCATCAACCTAGAGCTGGATCACTCAGCCCTGAATGAGCCAGCGTGCAGCTCTGTACACAACACCCGAGAGCCCAGCACCCCACCTCGAGGCTGGATGACTGCAACGCGCTCTACGTGGGGCTTCCCTTGATCCTGGTTTGGAGGCTGCAGCTAGTGCAGAACGTGGCGGCCCGTCTCCTCCCGTGCTCCGCGCGCTGCACTGGCTGCCTAGAGCGCACCGAGCCAGATTCAAGGCCCTACACGGCCTTGGCCCCTCATACCTCAGGGACCGCCTCACCCTCCGCGCCCCAGAGCAACTTCTTCGGTCCACTGGGGGCGCCTTTCTGGAGGTCCCCCGTGTAAAACGGGCGGCCACGATGGAGAGGGCGTTCTCGGTGGCCGGGTCCCAATTATGGAACTCCCTCCTGGAGGATGCCCGTTTGGCCCCTAATTTGTTGGCTTTCCACCGGGCCTGCAAAACCTGGCTGTTCTCCCAGGCCTTCGGAGAAGGGGAGGGTGGGTTGGGTTAAGAATGGTTGGGGGTTGGGTAGGGGGTTTTTGAATGAAGTTTAATTCTTTTAATATCTGTATTTTAATTCTTATTTTAACTGATTGTTGTTTCTATGCTGTAAGCCGCTCCGAGATGCCGTGGGCATGAGGGAGCGGCTAAGCAATAAATAAATAAACTCCACAAGCTAGCAGGGTGGGTGCGCCTGACGGCTGGGTCCACAGGCAGCAAGGCCGGGGTGGCTCTATCAAGGAAACAGCTTCAATCTTTTGAGTGTGACTAGAAGAGTCAGAAAATGGGATTCTCAGGTTGATTATGAGAAAAGAAGGGTTTGAAATAAAGCCCTAAATGTGGTTTGCAGCTGCCTTAGATACGACTATAAGAGGCGCAAGAAATTTCTGTAACTGAAAATGAAAAAAAGCTGGCGTTTTAGTGGAAAATCAAGTTTTTTTCTTCTATTTTAAAGGTATACATAAATTGTCATTTAAATTTACCACCCAAACCCGTAGCTTCTCCTTCAGTGCCCCATTTCAGAGCTCCTTAGAAAGACAAAAAGAAAGAAATATCATTAAACAACCCCACCATCACAGAAAAAGAGGCTCAATGACGTCTCATTGCATCGTAATGAGCGCCAATTTAACATGATCATTATTTCTGACATTAAAGGCCAGTGAATAGTGTCACATGCCCAGAAGCTATTTTTTTTTACCCTCTAATGCCAGAAATAACAAGCTGCAGTTAAGGGACAGTGAATCAGGGTCTGTAAAATTGCATTAAAATAGGAATTTCACTCCCAATAGAATGGTTTATAGCCAGTCAGCTTTTTCCTGAAGAAGTCTCTGTGGCACGTGGTTCATAGAGATAATCCCATCCCATGCATGGAAAAAAGCTGAACAGCAAGTCACAGAACAGAACCCTTAATGCTTTGATGTAGCATTTACTAGAGTCATCACCCCACTGTTAGGAACATTGTTCTTTCTCCTGGGCTGGGCTGAGCTTTGCAGCTCAAGAGGGTCAGACTGTTCCCAACCTGGCAAGATTACAGGCTAAGGGGTGGACTCGTCCCTGATCATTGTTCCCAACACCAATCCATCCAGGGCTGCCGTTGGCTTCCTGTAGGATCTGGGGTCTCAGACAATTGATAGAAAGGGGGTGGGGAGGTTGCAAAATCATCTCCTTGGTGCTGCAGAGAGTAGGTGACCCCTTGCTGATTTTGGAAAGCACGTGGCTATTTCTTTCCTTGGGTTCCATAACAAAGGCGCCGTTGACTAACGGATGAGAAGGCAAGAGGGCACAAGTGGTTCACGGGAGCGTGAGGAGGGACTCTCAAAGGCTGCACAAATGAACAGGAAGAAACCCAGCCAGTTCCTCTATGTCAGTGACATCAAGGAAGAAAGGGCAGTGCTCCTGACTAATGCACCAGTACAGGGCTCCAAGGGGGCTCTGTTTCCAGCTCTTCCTCAGACAAATGATAGGATTTGAACAAGTCCTATGAGACCCAATCCTGCAAAGCCTTATATACACGACGTTACCCTTTCTGCATGAGCACTCTCACACAAGAGTATAGGCACATGTCTGATGCTTATCAGGATACAGAGAAATACATACACAGCCTCAGATACTCACACACAGACAGTCTTACCCACAGCTTCACAGATACAGAGGCAAAGAAAACACTCACAAGTAAATCCCAGACTGGTGTTTTCTTGAACCATTTACTGTGTTTGGAGGTAAATATTTGTCTATTTAAAAACCCCAATGCACTCAGCAATCTAAAAAGCTCCTAGTTTCCCTTGATGGCAGCAGGGTTCAACAGAATCATGATGATCCTCTTTTCCTGGCCCTTTCTAAATACCAGTAATCCGGAGGCAGGAAAGCCCCTTCCATTCCTGATTCTATTGCTTAGAAACAGTACACCCCTTGTGAGACGCATCTAACTGGCAGGAGCAGTACTACACCCTGTCTCCCCGCCTCAAAGAGGCTCAGAAACAAATTAACTCTCTACCGTCAGAGGAGCACAGGGAACTTCAAGGGGAAAAAATAGGGGACCAACTAGTCTAGGAGTCCTCTCCCTCAAAGAAATGGGCAAGTTCCGTGTCCTGGAGATTGGGAAGGATTGTATCTTTCAGCTGGGGAGAATGCAGATTGACAGGACACAGCAGCACGTGAGTTTGAGCTGCCGCACGTAGCAAGAGGATTGCTCACAAATGCTCAATATTTTGCTCAAATGCTACAGGTTTTGAAGACTGTTTCGTGTTTATTTTAGGAGGCTGTTGGTTTGCTGGAATGAGCCCCCTCCCCCTCTAGTCCCTCCCCCACCATCTAACGTCTTCCAAATTTCGTCGACTGCATTGATTTCATTGACTCTGAAATGCATTTTCATAAAGGTGCAAATGGGTTGATTAGTTTATTCAGGGGTATCGACAAGCTGTAATGCACTGGAGCATTCAGCCAGCCTCCTGACACGCTTGAGTGGCTAGTGGCTACCTAGTGCCGACTGGAGCAGGAACGGAGTGCCGGCTTGTGTTGGAGGCTTCTGTGTCTGAGTGATGGGTCATTCCAGTATTGGCCTAATTATGATTTCCAGATGATGGATTTCCGAATATGGTACAGATGAGGGTGGAGATGGGTGGAGGGCTATCAATAGTGTGAAGGGATAAGGAGTGAGAAACAGCAGAGAGAAATGGATTCCTAGGAACAGCTCGCTCGCTCGCTCTCCCTCACACTCACACAGCGGATTTCTCCAGTGGGGCCCTGACATCTTCCCAGGAATGTGCTCTGGCCAAGTGACAATCTAGCTTAGAGAATAAGGGTTTGTGCACCTGCTGTAACGGGAAGTCCTTGCTCTGCCTCTGGAACGCTGGCCCCTGAGCAGGTAGCTGGGGGGTTGCCCAGGGCCAGGCCTTGGGAGAACGAAACTACATCCAGGGCCACATTCTCCAAAGCCCCCCAACTGCACCTGCAGCCTTGGGGGCAGTCCCATGTGATGGCCAGGAAGAGAACTCGGACGTGTCATTCTTGAACTGTGCAAACACAGTGTGAAATTTAGACTCTGTTGTTTGCAGCCACCAGTGAATACATTCCAGTTTGGTGGCAGGTGTGCAATTGCACACACATGGCTAGAAGCCAGGTTGAGACTCGCTGTCAGTGCAGCTCCCTTGTCTCTGACATGGAAAGTGCCCATTTCTCTTGCGTTTCCCCTGGACATAACCCATCCTTCGGCAGAGAAGGATTTCAGACTGTTGCAGCCCACAACCGCAGGCTGAGTCCATGGCCGGATATGAACCCCACGGTCCCAGCTCCAGACCTCCTACTTCATCTACTGGGCTGCACTGGCTCTTTTGTCTGGATGGACAAACTGGCGCTGTGCAGACAGCTACATGTGCAGGGGGGGGATTTGCAGACATCTTAACATTAAAAACAGGGAAGTCCACTCTGTTGACTGGCACTAATGTTCCTAAATGTGCCCGTGTTGCGAGGCTGTAGAAGGGTGTGTGTGTGTGTGTGTGCAAGTAGCTGTGATTGATGTCAGGAAGAAGCAGGAGGCTGAAGGAGCATTTCCAGAAAGGGGCCCAATTGGTATCTTTTGTTATAATTGGGTTGTTTGTGTGGAATGAGCAGGCGGCTCAGGCGGAAAAGGCAGGCGAGGGAAGTGATGGAGTGAAACAGCGAGGGCTGTGATTCCCTGGCCTGATGAGTTGCAGAGAAATTGTTAGGCTGGTCCCTAAGGGGTTCATTAAGTGACTGGTCCTTCACAATATCCTGTCACTTCTGACCTGGAAACATTAACATGAGGCCAGCTTTACAATATGCACGTGCATGTGCGTGTGCGTGTGTGTGTGTGTGTGTGTTGCCGTTTCTACACGGACCACCCCCCCACTGGGTATGCGATGCGGGGGGGCATCCATCTACACGCCACAGCGGTGGGTGGAGTGATGGGTGTTCATCTGTGTGAACAGCATGGGGGGTGGGTGGGGGTGCCTGCACACTCCCGACACCCCCCCATCTCCATCCATCACCCACACACGGAGGCATCCGGCAAAACGGAGGAGGCTCAGCGGGTGGGGGTGCACCAGTGTAAGAGGACACCCATCCACCTCCACCCACCGCGGCAGCACACCCATCCCCCCCCCGCTACCCATGTAAAAAGGGCCTGTGAGTGCTGTGTACGCACATGCACGCACACAACCGCAAGGGTGCACCTAAGGCACCTGCCTGTGTGTGTGAACGTAGGGCATGTCTCGTGTAACTCAGCACGGACCTGTCTCCATGCCTAGGCAGGGATTCTGCCTCCAGTTGCCCTTGCAATGGCTCCACTTTGATCACTCCAAATGATTGCATTTTGCATTGAAAAGTGATAGCAAATTGCATTCCCACTTCTGCAAAAAGAAATTGCTCTGATACCTTAGAATTCAAACAGGAAGGAAGGAAGGAAGGAGAAAGAAGGATGATAAGTAGAAACTGCCTTTGGAGAGTATTCAATGAAAGCTGCTTGGGTGGTGAGTACTATGAGATTTGGCCACTGGGAAGAAGGATAAGGATATATAAGGAGCTGCCTAACTGAGTCAGACCAATGGCCCATCTTAGCCCAGGATTGTCACAACCTAACATGGCAGCAAGGTTTCAAATCAAGTTCTCCAGAATCCCCGGCAGAGGCCTCACCCAGACGCGCTACCCGAGACCCTCCAGGATCCACAGCAGAGGCCTCGCCCAGACGCGCTACCTGAGATCCTCCAGGTTCCCCGGCAGAGGCCTCACCCAGACGCGCTACCTGAGACCCTCCAGGATTCCAGGCAGAGGCCTCACTCAGACGCGCTACCTGAGACCCTCCAGGATCCCCGGCAGAGGCCTCACCCAGGCGCGCTACCTGAGACCCTCCAGGATCCCCGGCAGAGGCCTCACCCAGGCGTGCTACCTGAGACCCTCCAGGATCCCCAGCAGAGGCCTCACCCAGGCGTGCTACCTGAGACCCTCCAGGATCCCCAGCAGAGGCCTCACCCAGGCGTGCTACCTGAGACCCTCCAGGATCCCCAGCAGAGGCCTCACCCAGGCGTGCTACCTGAGACCCTCCAGGATCCCCAGCAGAGGCCTCACCCAGGCGTGCTACCTGAGACCCTCCAGGATCCCCAGCAGAGGCCTCACCCAGGCGTGCTACCTGAGACCCTCCAGGATCCCCAGCAGAGGCCTCACCCAGGCGTGCTACCTGAGACCCTCCAGGTTCCCCGGCAGAGGCCTCACCCAGGCGTGTTACCTGAGACCCCCCAGGATCCCCGGCAGAGGCTTCACCCAGGCGTGTTACCTGAGACCCTCCAGGATCCCCGGAAGAGGCCTCACCCAGACACGCTACCTGAGACCCTCCAGGTTCCACGGCAGAGGCCTCACCCAGGCCTGCTACCCGAGTTCCTGAATTGGAGATGCTGGGGGTTAAACTTGGGACCTTATACGTGCAAAGCCTGCGCTCTCCCACCCGAGCCACAGTCCACCCCATAGTTAGGAGGGGTTGGAGCCCAGACCGAAGCATTCCAGCAAAACTTCAAGAAATATATTGACTCTGTTGGTAACACAAATACCCCTTGTTTTGCCTTCTGGACTCTGTGTCTTGCTGACAGGAAGACATTTTAAAAGGTCTTAACAGAGCTTGGGTCAGTAGGCACTGGGAGCCTTCAGAGTGGGGTGAAAACTACAACCCCAGCACTCTGCTTTGCTGGAGCCAGGTTGGGAGGAAGCAGATTTTCAGGCCCGCGCTACTGATCGGAGTATAAGGACATTTAAATTGAAAGTTATAGTAGCTGAGCCTGGGGAAGAATACGGGAGGAGGACACCGCACTCCCAACTAATCCTCAGCCATGGGAAGTGGTAGGGTGGGCAAGGGAGAAAAAATAACTGTCCTACTTCCCGCTCCCACCAAAGGATTCACTTCTTGTGTCTTGCAGGTCTGACAGCAAGGAGTAGAGCTAGTGTCTGGCAACTGTGGGGGAGTGGATGGGGGCGAGTCGTCTGAGGCTGAATCCCGACAAGACGGAGGTGATGTTGATGGGTAGGGCTGGGGGAGTCATGGCCCCTGTCATTGATGGGGTCTGCCGTCCTCTAGCCACTCAGGTCTGAAGTTTGGGGGTGCTCCTTGACTCGCATCTCCGCCTGGATTCTCAGGTGGCGGCAGTGATAAGGAGCGCCTTTCACCAGTTACATCTGGTGCAACGGCTGTGGCCATATGTTTCAAACTCTGATTTGGCCACCATCATCCATGCCTTCATCACCCGTAGACTGGACTACTGTAACGCACTCTACGTGGGGCTGCCCTTGGGGACAGTCCGGAAGCTGCAGCTGGTGCAGAATGCGGGGGCCCGTCTCCTGATGGGGACGGGTCGTCATGAGTACATTACACCAGTGCTCCATTCTCTGCACTGGCTGCCTATTGTCTTCCAGGCCTGATTCAAGGTGTTGGCGTTGACCTATAAAGCCCTAAACGGCCTGGGCCCTGCATACCTGCGGGACTGCCTCATGCCTCAGACCATGGTGCGGCCCCTGCGGTCGGCCGGGGACGTCCGACTCAAAGTCCTCTGGGTTTCCCGGGTGGCAGTGATTGGGAGGGCGTTCTCGGTGCCCGCTCCTAGGCTGTGGAACTCCCTCCCGATGGAGGCCCACCTAGCCCCGGACCTCCCTTCTTTCCAAAGATAATGTAAGACCTGGCTGTTCCACCAGGCCTTTGAGTTCTGCCCTTTTAATGCATTTTATTGATTTAATGTATGTATGTATAATCTTTATTGTGCAGCCGAGGCTATTACAAAATGCCATATAGTATTGATTTAATGAGTTTTAACAAGTTTTAATTTTTATAATTGTTTTAATGTATTGATGTTGTGAACCACCCCAAGTTGCCATTGTGAGCAGGAGGGTGCGGAATATAAGTGTGTGGAAATAAATAAATAAATAAATGCCCACAAGGCCAGGCCAGCACGGCACTCGTCTGAGTTCCTAGGAATCAGGCAGGCCCAGTCAGTTTAATTCTGGTCCTGAATTCATTGAAAAGAAAGAGGCGAGGAGGGAAAGCAGTTCGGACAAGGCAATTCTGGAGTTGCTTTGCTTCTCTAGGAGATCCCGCTATCGACACCAAACCAAGCCCTCTCTAAGGGTTTCCCATGAAGTAGCCAATTCATTAACTGACAGAGAGGAAGTGAAGAGAAGCAGGCCATGGGAGTGATCTAGAGTATTTAAAATAAAATCTGACTCCACAGTTTTAGTCACTGAAATGGGTTCAGCATGTCATGCATGCGACGCAATGACAGCTTTAGACTGGAGATGCTTTTGATGCATTATCAACCATAAAAGGCATTAAATACTATGCTGGAATGCCACAGGGAGGCATATTTCACTAGGGATTATATTTCAATGTATGTTCAACGTTTATTTTGGAAAAGAGGGGACCTGCAGGCTGTCGAGGATGGAGTGAGCTTGACACTCATCTCCCGTCTTTCCGAAAGGAGAGGAAATGGCTGGGCCTGTTGAACGCGAACAATGAATCTTTTGTTGGGCTCAAGGGCAGGCTGGCCGGTGCCACACCAACAATTCCATTTAGGATTATAATTTCCAGTGGGGTAGCTGGCAGTAATGCCCGATATCAGCTCGCCATCCTTGCACGCTTCCACTATGAAGCGACAGTGGGAACCCTCTAATGTCATTACACTGAGCTAAAGACGCCACAGCTGCACACTTATTTCCTTAATCGGGAAACAGAGCCCCAACGAACTTCCAACATGTACTTGATGAGAATAATCCCAGGCCGGAGCACTCACTAATCCCAGTGGGAAATTTGAGTTCTTCATCCAGTCTGGGGATTATGCCGGGCAGAAACCCTGCCCCATGTCTGGGTGGCCACATGCCCACACAAACTCGGGGCATCTTTCTGCTTTAAGATCTGTAGGTTGACTTTGTCTCTGATATTTAGTTCATCACTGAATCCCGGCAGTGAAAGATGGAAGAGCCCCAACAGGTCACTCAGGTCATTCCCTGTTACTGCTGCTGGCCGCCAGGCACCGCCGCCTGCTCTGTTCCGACTAGTTTTAAATAGAGCAAGTCCTGAGGCGAGTGCGCTCACCTTCAAAGAGACGGAACAAGCCTCACGTCTCTCGGTGCCAGGAACTGGGGTTTTCCTGATAAAAAGCCATTTTCTCTTTCAGAATTTAATTTTGTTGCTGCTGGTTCTAATTCCTCTTTGTTTTGGGGAGCCGATTCTGCAGCCTGTGCCCACACAAAGCCCTGATTGATTCAGCAGTTTTGTGTATGAACAAGCTGCAGGATTGGTCCCTCTGTGTTTCCATCCCTCAAATATTTGTAGACCGTTATCATGTCTTCCCTGCAGTTGTCTCTCTGCCAAGCTACACATATTTAGCTCTTTTAATCTCTTCTCATAAATCAATCCCTTCAGCCCCTTAATCCTTTTTGTTGCTCTTCTCTAATCTCCCTCCTGCTTGTCAATATCTTTCTAGTTGGGAGGTGCCCAGAACTGAACTCAGGATTCTGCTAGGTGTGGCAACAGCGATGGCACCACAGGCAAAGTGAATCTTACCTCCCTGCCCAGAGATGGAATGCCTTTATCGTCACAGCCACTGTTTCCTTTGTAACCGCTCTGCACTGAGAACTCCCGCCGGTTCCCCCTCAGAACTCCCGCCGGTTCCCCCTCAGAACTCCCGCCGGTTCCCCCTCAGAACTCCCGCCGGTTCCCCCTCAGAACTCCCGCGGTCCCCCCCTCAGAACTCCCGCGGTCCCCCCCTCAGAACTCCCGCGGTCCCCCCCTCAGAACTCCCGCGGTCCCCCCCTCAGAACTCCCGCAGGTTCCACTGGAGTCTCTTCCAGTTGTGTTCTTGATTCTGCAGCCGATTTACTCAAACACGCTTTAATTGTTTCCAGAACACACCCAGGCTTGGGCTTTGGCAAACCCTAACAGGAAGGGAATCCCAAAGCTAAGGAGCAGCCACCGAGAACGTCTCTGCTCACGTCCATCCTGTCTGTCCTTGGCCCACTGTGAGACCGTGATGGGATACAAGGGAGAGTTAGTCCCTAAGGTATGTTGGGCCCATGTCTGAGAGCAGGAGAGCTGAATGAGGGCCTGGCATGTGGTTCTGAGAGCCAGAGAACCATCCCTTCATTGATCTCCCTTTGATCCAAGCTCCTTCCATCGGGGCCTGCCTTGTGGTCTAGGCTGCTCTCTTGAACCCTTCCCACTCTTGCCTCTGGTTCATATGCTGCTCGCCTACATGGTCTCCTGAGCGGGAGAATTCTCACCCGATTCCTCCTGTCTGTCTCCTCCTAGTGCACAGAGCCCGGCTGCACATATACTTCTTTAAGACATGGTACTCACATCTGGGGAGGAGAAGAGGAATCTACGGGGCTCCAGGGGAAACACAGAGGAGCCCAAATCGCAGAAATTCGAAAGTAAGGACAGATCTCGTCTAAAGATAAACAACCCACATCCCAGCTCCCCTCCTGGACGACTTCTGATTATTAATCCCAGCTTTGTCAGGGGCTGCTCGGGACCTTCCTATGGAAGGGGCTGCCCATCTGTCTCCTGGCAAAGGTATAGTCCTCCAGTCCAGACATTCAGTTCCGGCAAGGCCAGCGGCCGGGTATTGTGTCAAGAGACTTGAATGCTCTTCTTGCCTCTGCAATGACTTACTGTTTGACCTTGGGATCAGGGACTTTGCCTCTGTGCCTGCCTCAGTGTCCCCTTATAGAACACAGAGATAGTGACCCCATGTGTAACACACCGTGGGACCCCTGGATGAAGACCGCTGTAAGTACTTATTCTTTCAAGCAAGGCCTGTCCACATCACACTCACACACACACACACACACACACTTGATTTAACTACAGTTACCATTTCACTACTGTTAGCAAAGACAACTGCAAAAAGAAAAGGTCTAGGTCAAGCTGCTTTTAATCTTTAATTCCTAGCTGAGCTCAGGCTGCACCTAGTGAAATAAAAGGGAGCTCCCAAGTCAGTGGGTTGTGTAGACTCTGCCAACCCTTCCCTTTCAAAGAGATACAGCCTGGGGAATCACACAAATGGCACGCCGCTGCACTCTTACTTTCTTTTTATGGCAAAATGCTTTGCTTTCAATAATCCCCGCCTCCCCTTTCCCCCAGGAGGCTCAGAGAAAACAAAAAGTCAATGAGTCAGATGCCCCCTTCTCCCCTGAATGGAACAACGGGAGCTTCGCGCTGCAGGGGGACAGTAAAAGCCAGTAAGTAGAGAGGATCTTTCTGCCTGGATGGAGGAATCTGGCCTAGGCCAAAAATACATCTGCTCTTTCCAAGCCCTGACAGGCACCGCTGCATTAAACTGCATCCGATTGGAGCAGCCACGAGTCTATTGTTGGAGCCACCATCAAAACTAGAGGCAAAGAGAAAAGGATTCCAGCAGCACTGTGTTGTAGCTGAGGGGGTAGGGACCTCCACCCCCCACCTGCTCAAGGCTGGGGAGCAGGGACCCACACGGGAATGAATGGCCCTACAACGAGCAGGCTCCCAGTAATGGCAGGTAGGTCCAAGAGGGGCATGGAGAAGCTGAGCAGACAACTGGCAGCAGGGACCCCTCTGGACTTCCCACAAGCGCAGGGTGGGTTTCAACCCCTGCAGGACTGGGGCCTTAATCTGAATGTTGGAAATCCAGGGAGAAGAGGAGGAGGGATGCATGAATACTCAATCACCGCTGCCGATGGCTGGATGCTACGGCGATGAGAACGGGCTGCCTCAAGGATGACGAAAGGGGTAATGGGTAACACGCACCCCCGCCGCTCCCCAAATGGTTCCCACTACTCCTGCTAATACCTCACCCACTGGAGAAGTAGGATAGCTTCATACTAGCTGGAGCAAAATCCTTGCTCCCCAAACCAATGACTCTAGCGTTGATGCTGAGTGCCCTCACCCACCACCAGCCTCCTAGAAGGCACAAGGATCTCAGACTCACTACCAGGAGAGGTGGGGGAGGCCAGTGGGTGTAAACGTACAATTTCAGGGTTTAAAATGCACCCAGAACATCAGATATCAGACTGAAAACCAGCAGAAATGCCTTCAGCACCAGCCCGACAGACATTAACCGGTTCGATTCTGAAAATGCCTGATTAAGAGCAGGTTAGGTTTTTCCAGGGCCCTGCGGCAGCCGAAAGAGCCAAATCGCCCCTCTGCAAACCAACCCTGTTCTTTCTCCCCAGCAAGAACAAGCACAGAAAGTGCACAAGCTGAATCATTCTGTGGACACAGAGCCCAGCGGTGTTGGCCAGAATTTGGCTCGCAAGCTGGGTTTTTGTTCACTCAGATAATGCTCTAAAATACCCTGGGTGAAGATAAAATAACCCAGAGATTATTTAATTACAAAACAAAGACATTTGTGCACCAAGAAAGGCATTAAAATAACATTAAGGCCACTTTTAGACGAGCGGGTTGATCTAGCTCATTGAAAAACACACTTTGAGAAAAGTCGCATAGGGGGGGTGTTTGGATGCACTGGAAGCCGCCAGCCATCACTGAAAGTGCGGCTCACACACTACTTTTAAAACCGCATTAGAAAGACACAGTTCTCTCAGCACTTCAGTCAGAGGAGTACATTCATTTGGCGAGAGCACTCCTACAAGTGATGCTCTCCATGAAGGTTAAGTGATAGCAGAATCTGGCCCCCAGGAAGAGAATCAAGATCTCCTTATTTCCAATCCCACGTCTATGCCATGGCCCCAGTGAAAACGGGGAAATGGTATGCACACGTGTTTGCCTGTTTGGGCATAGCCACAAACAGGAGAGCTGGAATATCTAACAGGAGGGTTGTCAGATATGCACATTTCCCCAGCACATCCATGTTGCAGGGCCTGCCTTGTAAGTTTCCTGGGAAAGGTGCCTATCTAATTCCTGGACCATTCCTGGAGGAGAGGAGAAAATCCCCCCTCCTCTATGGACTACTCATATCTAGTCCAAGAAACAGACAGAAAGTGGGCAGTGGGGTTGCATCTGGGAGAGAGGTTCAGAAACACGCCTTCCATGGTTAATCTCTTCCTCTGAGCACTGAGCCGCTGAGCTGGGGTCCCTGCTTGATTTTTATTTTAAGAGTAGTAATAATTTAGCAAATGCATGTTCAAATATTTACCCAGATTTATCCAAACAAGTCTTTCCCCCCTCCCCGCGCTAATCTGCTCTGCTGCGTTGCAATTTTCCTTATTGCATAGGCAACTCTTAGTCTAAATTATCATAGGAAAATTGTAAAAATAGAAAAGGCTTGCGCATAATATACTTAACTGTTATTTTACCTAATTAAACTTAATCCAATTAAATCTTTTATATCTTTTTAGTAAGAAGCCAACTGATACCAGTGCAGAATGAATGGAATAACGTGAGACTTCCGCCCAAATCTCTTGTGCTGGAAAATTAAATGATCCTGGAAATGCTGTTTTCACACAGTGCTCTGATTAGCTATTTTTCTTACACCAATTTTGTGTAGAAATGGATACTTTAACACAGTTCCTTCATTTTACAAAGAAATATTTTTAAATACTATTGATATGTTCCCATACTTTTTGTGTTTGTGCTGGTTTTCACATTTGCATAGGATTAGTACAACATGATGAGATCCTGCCTACACAATTAAAATGTCTCTGATTCTTGGGTAAGGACTGAAGAGGGGGTTATTTAAATGATGTATCTATCTCAGGCTTCATTGAAATATCCCTGCCTTCTGACAGACATTTAAAAGTAAGTGTAAAACATCCTATGCCAATAAAAATCAACAGGAGAACAAAAGACAAGAAATTCTAGGCACAGGAGCTTAAATAAATTATTATCTTTGTAATTCTGCCATAAATCCCCCAGTTGGGATACCGTGATTTAGAGTTTGCTGATCTGGCACAAAGCCAAATGCCTTAGGTTGCTTAATGGATAAAGCGTTTTGCCTTTTCACCTTTTTGACCCTACTTCAACTTCAGTCTGAGGGGTCACGAACGTCGCGGGCTCTGTTCAGTTCTTGATGGACGGTAGAAGAGCAAGTGATAAAAGTCCCTCTTCCATTCCTTCAGCACTTTGATAGGGGGGTGCAGCAGGATGATGGCTGGTCTCCTGGCCCCCCTCACAGAGAGTCTGGCCTCTTGTCCACATTGCCACTGCCGGGCGACTGCCTTTTTTGGGAAAAGCTTCAGGTTGCAGCATAAGACAGTCAAAAACCCAACAGCCAAATACGTCCCCCCCCACCATCTCCAAGAGGAAAGCATGGCACCATGGGAATCCCAGGAGCCAGAAGAGGGGTCCAATCAGGAGTCCAGCTTTCTAACCAGAAGATACTTCTGTTGTGCTGTGCTTTCACTCCTGGGTGTTCACCATATAGACCTGGCACTTAGCTGGAAGTCAAACATTTCATTCCTTCATTCAAGGGTCACAAAAAGATTTTAAAAAATCTTCCAGGAAAAAGCTTGTCTTGCTGCATTCAATACAGTAGGCAGATCAACCTCCCAGTTTCAGTGGCAGATTTCATAGATTAAACTCTAAAAATAACCTTAGGGTTTCCACTGGAGTGCAGTGAGTAACACAAACACAGGAGTTACCTGTATTTAATAATTCAATACTGAAAATGGTCCTGCTTGGAATCACACTGCTCTGCCAGCATCACCAAGTTGGGATCCACACAAAGTGATTGCCACTACCACTTACTGCCTCCTTCCACCAAGGTGGATATTGTAGAACGGTGATTTCAAGGCCATGTCATTAAGGAAATCAACTCCCCAGCTAAACTGTCTTTCATTAGAACATCCCCCCCCTTTCATTAGGGGGGGGGGTCCTTTTCTTTCTGGCTTTCAGGAATTGTTAAGAAGCATCAACAAAGCAAACGATGCAAATGTATCTTGCAAGAAGGGGTTCGTTAGACACGCACTAACTGCCTGGACCGCATCGGCTGCAAGTAGCAGCTGGCTGGCATTCCAGCAGCGCACCCCAGCCCAGGGCAGCCTGGAAAACTAACATGGGACAAATCAGAAAACTCTGCCTGCAATCTGGCCAGTTCAATTCATCACCTTTCAGTCCTGTCTGCATATGCATGTAGGGGGAGGTCACCGCCGATCTCTCGTGTGACTAATGTAACTGCAGTCGCTGAATGGCCCCCCTGAGTAAGTGTGAAACACGGCGAGCAGCCCAGCCCACCAGAGAGAACAAGAGAAAAGACCGAGGAAAACATGGGAGGGAAGGGGGAGGTGGTGGAACAGTTCTCAACATATTAAGGGAAAGGAAATTAGGTCAAACTGGTGAAAAATGTCCCCACAATTAATAGCCCAAATCACAAGAATACAACTGATCCCTGGGCTGAAGACTCTTATCTCCCTTCTCCAAGTTGATTGTTGTGGGTGCGTGCGTGCGTGGTAAGCGTCTATAGATGCAGCTAGTCACCGTAAGTGACATGCGTACAACAGCATTTTTATCACAACGTTATTAGAATAACTTACGGCTGCGGATAGAGACGTCTAAAAACAATTCATCCACGGGAAATTCTGAACATGTCACCACCTCTCTGTGTGCGCGAGTCCAGCGCTCTAGAGACTGGGCTGGGGTCTATTCTGTTTTACACTCACAAATGGACATGTGCACACTGTCTACACATTTATACATTTTTAAAAAAAATTGCTTAGCCGGTTTCGATACCCCTTCCTTTTGACTGTAGTTGTGCAGGCAGGGATTCAACTGCATGGGCAGGTGCATTTTTTGAATTGACTTTTGAAAAGTAGTCTAAATGTGTCTAGGCGTGGTGGGGCAGGGAGGAATACATACCCCAAACAGTAGGGGTGCTTTGTACAATCTCAACCCTTTGGGGCACTTCTGTTTTATGTCAATCTTTATTTTAACATTTTAAGCTGTTTAGGATATAACTAACTTACAAAACTATTTGTAATACACACGATCTTTTAAATGATGAAAATGGTGCTCACAAGTGACAAGAAATTCCTGGAGCTGCACCTATAACAACTCTTGCTTTTGTGTGATTGTCCCTTGCCCTAATATTTGGAATCCGCTGTCACAAGGGAAGTTGCTAGACACACTTGGAAGAGGTTTCCACAACCACAAGGATGAAGAAAGCCTGTGCCAACTAAGAATTGGATGCTGTGCTCATGCTAGAGACTGAACGCTTAGTGAGCTCACTGGGTACAGCAGGACAGAGATGTGTCTGTCCCCCCCCCGCCCCAAAGCATCACCTGCATTTCCCAGGCTCGCACCGTTCCCATCCTTCTGCTCCCCCTGCTCTAGTTGTGCAGCGCACCCAGGACACAAATCTACACCCACGCAGACTGCGTCTCCGACCTCGGACGATATTTGTGGCCAGATAGGAAAGTTCTGCCCCTGCCAGGCTGGGTGGGAAAGTCTCCCTGCTGCCAATGGGGAGCTTTCCAATGGCAGTATTCAAGCTTGGAAGCTCCGAGTCACACACGCGCATCGAGGAGACTAGAGCCCAAGGGCGGGTCTGAAATTGGAGGTCAGCAAAGTGGTCACGTTAAGGAAGAGGAAGGGCAGGATTTTGCTGTAACCCAGCGGCTGTGAGCTGCACTCACAGACACAGTCATAGCTTTCTTCAGCTTTGTGGGAACCAGGCTATTGTCTTCAGTGGCCTATAGATGCAAGTGCTGTCTGCCTACAGCCCCCCTCCACACTGACCCCAGGGTCAGGGGCACTCATGCTGGCCTTGAACTCTCCGCCTGCCTCTCCACTGTCTCCCTGCCATATTAATTACTAGTCCCCTCTGCCAGGGCCAGAAACCAACCTTCGCTGCATTAGTGCTAATTAAGAAGAGTGAGCTTCCCATTCTGGCTGCCTTAATCGCTCTCCTCCACTTATTCAGAACAGAAAGGAGTGCTGACAATCTTATTAATAGCCTAAAGAAACACCTCGCTAATGCCCCTCTCTGGCAAACAAGGCTGGCGTCTCAAGCCCCTTACGCAGAACACCATTCACCCAAACTGCTGACATCAGCAGTCTGGGAAGGGGCGGGAGGGAGGGAGGGGGGCAGAAGGACTGACAAGTTTTCAAGGCCGGTGAGATCTACTTCTCAAGCAGAGATGCCAGAGCAAAGGGCCACCAGAGCTACATTTCAAGAGTAAGGGACAGTGGAGCTGTGGTGTTCTGAAATGAGGGTCTGTGGAGCTGGAGAGGTAAGAAATAAAGGGGGTTTCCTTGAAAATCAAGGACTTCCCTTCAAAGAAGGGGCAGGTGGAAGCCCTAGTATTCATCACACAAAAATCCTGAATCAGTCAAGCTAAACCACAGTTCACTTCTCAGTTTGCTTTCGAATTTTGAAGCATTTCCCAAACTGCTGCTCTCTCTGGGAACCACACAGAGACCCGTCCCCAAATATCTCTTCCAATCAGCACAAAATGTGGACGTACCCAAGTGAGGCTGAGAACAAGGCACAGAACATGCTAGTGAGCGGGACCCCGGGCAAGGAGGCCTTTTACTCTCTTTTGGGCCAATTCTTCTGCATCACATAAGGATGCTTTTAATGGCGCATATTCAGACTCATTCATGAATTCATATGTAAGAAAGCAGAGCCTCTAATGAAACAAAGAGCCCAAGTAGCGCAGGGTACCAGCAATCCTCACCGGAAGAGAAACCATTAACCGGGGACACGCTGGTCTCTCGCTAGCTAGGCTGGTAGTGCTGGAAATGCTGCAGGAACCGGAGTGCAACAGGCAAGAGTACTTTGGGGAAACTGGTCCTTTGAGACAGCTAGTGCCAGCGTAGGGACAGCACACGCAGAACCGTAAACGCTCAAAATAGAAGAAAAGCACCTAATTTAAAGTAGGACTGAAACTAGATCTCGCCCTTCTTGAAAATTTAATCGAGAGGCTTCTTGACAAGATTTCCTTGTCTCAAGAATCTTGCGAGAATCAGGCGTTGCCGCAAGATTCTTGAAAACCTCAAAAAAGAAAAAAAAGGAAAAAAAGGTCACACATGCGTAACAATGTCCCGCCAGGGCAGTTCTGTGCATGCTCAACCATTCTGTGCATGCACACCAATGCCCCGCCGGGCCCGTTCTGTGCATGCTCAATCATTCTGTGCATGCACACCAATGCCCCGCCAGGGCTGTTCTGTGTATGCATAACAATGCCCCGCCAGGGCCGTTCTGTGCATGCCCAACCATCCTGTGCATGCACAACAATGCCCCGCCGGGGCCGTTCTGAGCATGCCCAACCGTTCTGTGCATGCAGAACAATGCCCCACCAGGGCCGTTCTGCGCATGCCCAACCGTTCTGTGCATGCAGAACAATGCCCTGCCAGGGCCGTTCTGTGTATGCATAACAATGCCCCGCCAGGGCCGTTCTGCGCGTGCCCAACTGTTCTGTGCATGCAGAACAATGCCCTGCCAGGGCCGTTCTGTGTATGCATAACAATGCCCCACCAGGGTCGTTCTGTGCATGCTCAACCATTCTGTGCATGCACACCAATGCCCTGCCGGGCCCATTCTGCGCATGCTCAACCATTCTGTGCATGCACACCAATGCCTCGCCAGGGCCGTTCTGTGCATGCACACCAATGTCCCGTTGGGGCCATTCTGTGCATGCACAACCGTTCTGTGCATGCACAACAATGCCCCACCAGGGCCATTCTGCGCGTGCCCAACCGTTCTGCGCATGCAGAACAATGCCCCGCCAGGCCCGTTCTGCACGTGCCCAACCGTTCTGCACATGCACAACAATGCCCCGCCAGGGCCGTTCTGCGCGTGCCCAACTGTTCTGTGCATGCAGAACAATGCCCTGCCAGGGCCGTTCTGTGTATGCATAACAATGCCCCACCAGGGTCGTTCTGTGCATGCTCAACCATTCTGTGCATGCACACCAATGCCCTGCCGGGCCCATTCTGCGCATGCTCAACCATTCTGTGCATGCACACCAATGCCTCGCCAGGGCCGTTCTGTGCATGCACACCAATGTCCCGTTGGGGCCATTCTGTGCATGCACAACCGTTCTGTGCATGCACAACAATGCCCCACCAGGGCCATTCTGCGCGTGCCCAACCATTCTGCGCATGCAGAACAATGCCCCGCCAGGCCCGTTCTGCACGTGCCCAACCGTTCTGCACATGCACAACAATGCCCCGCCAGGGCCGTTCTGCGCGTGCCAACCGTTCTGTGCATGCACAACAACGCTCCGCCAGGGCCATTCTCCGTGTGCCCGACCGTTCTGCGCATGCAGAACAATGCCCCCGCCAGGGATGTTCTGCGCACGCCAGTGGCAGCCCTCGCCTGGGGGCACCTGGAGCAGTGCCCTGCCCCCACTCTCCCCCCCCGCTCCCGCACCCCCAGTGCTGCACTGACAGAGCGCTCACTGACTGAGCGCGCTGTCTCTGCCGGGCGGCTGAAATTGACATCGGAGCGCTGCTCTGACTGGCCCACCAACATCACCTCTGTCTTGTCAGGATTCAATTTCAGATGGCTCGACCTCATCCAAGCCCCCACAGCTGACAGGCACTGGGAAAATAAGGAGACTGCATGGCCTGGGTCGATGGAAAAGGAGAGGTAGAGCTGAGTGTCATCAGCATACTGATGACACTGCATGCCCTGAAACCCCCTCACGATCTCCCCTAACGGCTGCATATAGATGTTAAACAAGAGGGGAACAGAATGGCACCCTGCGGGACCTCCACATGTGAGGTCCCGGGGGAAGACGTACACTCCCCCAAGACCACCCGGTGAGTTCTCCTGGCCAGGAACGAACAAAACCAGTCCAAGACCATTCCACCAATGGTCCCGCAGGCGAGTCACCAACACCTCATGATCGACTGTGTCGAACGCAGCCGAAAGGTCTAGCAGTGACCAGTAAGGTCTGACGACCCTGGTCTAACGCCAGATGGAGATAGTCAACCAAGGCCACGTCCTGGCATGCGCAACAATGCCCCGCCAGGACCGTTTTGTTCATGCGTAACAATGCCCCACCAGGGCCGTTCTGCACATACGTAACAATGCCCCGCCAGGGCCATTCTGCACATATGTAACAATGCCCCGCCAGGGCCATTCTGCGCATGCGCTACAATGCCCTGCCAGGGCCATTCTGCGCATGTGCTACAATGCCCCGCCAGGGCCATTCTGCGCTTGCGCTACAATGCCCACCAGGGCCGTTTTGTGCATGTGTAACAATGCCCACCAGGGCCGTTTTGTGCATGTGCAACAATGCCCCGCCAGGGCCATTCTGCGTATGCACAACAATGCTCACCAGGGCCGTTCTGTGCATGCCCGACTGTTCTGCACATGCACAACAATGCCTACCAGGGCCGTTCTGTGCATACCCGACCGTTCTGCGCATGCGCAACAATGCCTGCCAGGGCCGTTTTGTGCATGCCTGACCGTTCTGCGCATGCGCGCAACAATGCTCACCAGGGTCGTTCTGTGCATGCCCGACCGTTCTTCGCATGCGCAACAATGTCCACCAGGGCCGTTTTGTGCATGCCTGACCGTTCTGCGCATGCACAACAATGCCTTCCAGGGCCGTTCTGTGCATACCCGACCGTTCTGCGCATGTGCAACAATGCCTGCCAGGACCATTCTGTGCATGCCCAACCATTCTGTCCATGCGCAACAATGCCCCACCAGGGCCATTCTGCACATGCTTGACCGTTCTGCACATGCACAACAATGCCCGCCAGGGCCGTTCTGTGCACGCCCAACAGTTCTGCGCATGTGCAACAATGCCCACCAGGGCTGTTCTGTGCACACCCGACAGTTCTGCGCATGTGCAACAATGCCCACCAGGGCCGTTCTGTGCATGCCCGACAGTTCTGCGCTTGTGCAACAATGCCCACCAGGGCCGTTCTGTGCACGCTCGACCGTTCTGCGCATGTGCAACAATACCCACCAGGGCCGTTCTGTGCACGCCCAACAGTTCTGCGCATGCCCAACAATGCGCGCCAGGGCCATTCTGCGCATGCCCGACCATTCTGTGCATGCGCAACAGTGCCAGACCGGGGCCGTTCTGCGCACGCCCGGCCATTTTGCACATGTGCAACAATACCCTCTAGGGCCATTCTGCGCACGCCTGGTCATTCTGTGCACGTGCAGCAATGCCCGTTAGGGCCGTTCTACACATGCCCGGCCATTTTGTGAATGTGCAACAATGCCCCGCCAGGGTCATTCTGTGCATGCAAAGACCATTTGGGGGGTATTTTTGAGATTCTCGAGAATCTCACAAGATTTATGCAATGTTGCCAGGGTTGTGAGATTCTCGTGAGAATGAATAGCCTAGGAAGAACTCCTCCAAGTGGAGGAGGCTGCCAGAGGAGAAGGAAGCTGTGGCAAAGGAAAGCAGGGCTGCACCTGCAGGAGGAAACAGAGAGAAGGAACCAAGGGGGCCAACGAGTGAGTGGAAGCTCTGCAAGTCTTGGACAGCGAGTAAAGCCAGAGGATGGTTACCTGGCTGGGAGTGACTTCGGGCTCAGCCAGAGGAATGATTACCTGGCTTGAAGGAGTGTCTTGTAAAAGAGCCTGAATCTTGTGATGCCTGGCAGGGTCTGAGAGACTCTACGGGAATAAAGAGTGTTAAAAGCTAGATTTTGGGAAACTGTCTTTATGTTGAACTGCTGAGCCAATTCCCCAAGGCAAACCAGCTGTATGGGGCCCTGATCCCGCAAGTAGTCCCACACTTGGCCTGATCCAGATAGGACTTATGCCTGGAAAGCCTCACCCTGTTACACTTAGCTTCACCTTTCCTTCACAGACGGCTGCTGTCTATAGCACATCCACCAATTAAACCTGCCCAGAACTGGACGGATGGGGGAGGGAGGAGCTGGTTTGCCAACAATCCCCTCCGCGTTCCTCAACGTGACAGCTGCCGAGCATGGGAACCCATGCACTACACCAGTGTCAAAGCCACTGATACCGGAGGCCTCTGGGGCCCTAGCCAGCTGTCGGGGGAGAAGAGATGTGGTGTCCTGTAAAATGTACGGTTGTGAAGTCCTGGCCCAGCAACCTGTGCCGAGATGGCAGTTTCCCAAGAAGCGTCTCTTTGCCGGGAGAGCAGAGGCTCTGTGGCAGGAATCTGGCCCAGGTGGGGAAGAGCAGTCGGATGCGTCAGGGAGCCTCTGCAGACACAGAAAGGGCCGGGAAAGAAAGATGCTGCTTTTTTAATTCCCACAGCTCAGGCCTCTTTCTTTCTCCTTCTTCTCCCAGCCTTATAAAAATAGAAAGAACATATGTTCCCATTAGTCACTTGCTAGAGGGGAGCCGTGGGGTGTGCGCTGACAGTCTGCACATCCAGACCTAATTTGAATACTATTTGCATATCCCAGGTAGACAAAGTGCAACTATATTAAAACACACACATGTGCAAGAGCGGTACAAAGCCAGATAGAAGCCTGATGACATTTACTAGAAACTAACCCTTTTTCTTGAGATGTTTTCCAGTCTGCTTGTTAGGGGGACCCTCCTGGCTACTACTAATGCCCAGCACGGCTAGTTTCTGAAAGGCTTTTAATTAAACCACTGCTTGCCAAGAGTGGTTTGTATTATGCAGAAGTGAGGATCCGACTCTTCTCATGGGATCATTCCAAACAGATGCAGCCCCGCTCTCCTGACAATCCCAGTGATGAGTCTCAAACTGGAGGAACCATTTTCTGGACAATCTGATGCAGCAGGTGTGTTCACGCCATTTTGCCAAGCTGGAATGCCGCCTGCGTGCTCAAGTGTTCACTCTGGAGCAATGCGTGTCTAAAGCTTATCACAGGCCCCAGCTTCCTCTTGATCTTTAAAAGCTCAGCGATCTCTGCCTTCAACGTAACCTCTGGGAGTGCAAAGGTTAAGTTTTGGGGATGCAATCAGTGTCCAAGCAAAGGCAGGACAAGACTGCACTGAGCTTATGTCAAGGTCCTCAGCAATTGCACAGGTGTCTCTCTCTCAGCCACCGAGGAGAAATGCCGCACCAAGAGCAGGCCTTTGTCCTAGTGCCTTATTTATTTATTTCACTACTTTTCTACCCCGCACCCGCCTGCTTACAGAGCAGTTCAGGGCAACTCACAAACATACAATCAACAGTAATAATAAAACAAACACATAATACACAATTCAAAATTCATTAAAAACGAAAAATATACTAAAAGGGCTGAGTCCCCCCCTCCCCGTCTCCCTTTGACCTGAGCTGACCTCTGGGACTCGGTCAGGACCAATAGTCAGTAGTTATCAACTGTCAATAGACAGCTAAACAGATTGTGACCCTGTGACCAGCCTGACAAACACCGCCCATGAGGACCCAGGGAACGGCTCAGCCCCGCTTCCGATACGCTCAGGAAGGGAAGGCTTCCAGGAAAGACAAGGGGAAAGGGATTTTGCTCTTCCAACATTGTCTTTAAAATGGGAAAACAGTAATTAACTCTACAAATTAATCAGCACTTAGAGGCTATAACAATCTTACAGAAAGAAAGACAGACAAGACATGCCAGCCCATATGGGAAAGTACCATCAGACTTAATAGGGACAAATACCTAACATCCTTTTATAGCAATTCTGCAGATTTCTATAAGAAGTCCTCTAAAAGCAAGCTGGAAAGAGAACAGGACACCTTCAAGAAGCTTTGGAGCTAACCCTAGGTGACTGGAGAGCAGGCTCAGAATTCTCTCTACCCTCTTGACTAGGCAGGGCATTAGGGGAGTCGTGGAGCTGGGCCATTCTCTGCAGACGCCCCTGTGTCTTGATCCACCTCCATGGGTGATGACCCAGCACACCAGGGACTCTTGCTTCCTCCCCACCCCACTGAGCTTCAAGGGGAAGCCTGGGTCCTAGCACCGTGGCAGTAGCTGGGACCAAAGGGAGCGAGTGGCTTGGTCTTCCTCACTTCCCCAGGTTCAGGGATCAAAGTGTTCATATCGGTATGCCATACAGCATTTTGACAGATGTGCCCTTGAAGTCCACAGGATGGCTAAACCAAACCAATAAAAGGTTATGATACTCTACCAAACTCTGAAGAACTTTCCCAGAAAGTCAATCATCTTAAATTGGTCTACTCCATTTTGTGACATACGGCTGGCAGTTTCCTACATTTATGCCTATAGACTTGGTTAATCAAGTGCCAAATGCATCTGCTTCGGTTCTCATCAGCACGGGTTCTTCTCTTGCACCTGCCAGTGAATTAAGCAATCTGACTAATGCTTGCCATAGGTGGGGCTTACCTTCTTCTCTCTCCCCAAGTAGAAGACTGCAAGTGTGTGTGCAAGTGTTTACTCTTGGTCATTTTGTGAGAGGTGTGCCTTGCACTCAGGATAAATAATTATAGGTTTTGGGGTACCCTATGGAAAGGAATCACTTCTTTTCCCTACAAGGCTCACATTTACTGTACATCAAAATGAATACTAAAAACTAGGGGTGGGCGAACACGGTTCGGAAGTTTGGAGTTTGGCCTGAACTCGGCCTGTTCGGATGACCAAACCGAACTTCTGAACCGAACGTTCGAACGGCTGAACAGTTCAGAAAAGTTCGGATGAGTTCGGGGTCGGGAAAAACGTGACTTTTGGTGGGGAAAACGTGACTGGAAGGGGGAGGCAGCTGAGGAGCAGACTTCCTGGCACCAGGGGTGGACACCAGGGGTGGTTTCAGGGCCAAAAATACCAATACCGAAAAAAAAATGGTTTTGGTTTCGGTACCAATAGCACTTTTTTAAATGTTCGGCTGAGTTTGGCCAAACCGAACTCCGCCGAACCCGAACTCGGATTTCAAACCAAACGATCGAACGTCCGAACATACGAACGGCATTCTGTTCGCCCATCCCTACTAAAAACTACAGCAAGCTTCCCAATGCCATCTGAACAGCTGAGGCAAGGAACCCATGGTATTCTGGATGAAACTGTGCTGAGAAGGAGGGATAGTTTAGTGTTCAGCTGGAAGGGTGATTGGCAAAAACATTCAATCTGACAACTGCTGTTTTCTTTACATTTACACACTGGGTGGAGCGTTTATCAAAAACAGGCCAGTCTTTGGGGGAAAGCAACCAATACATGACAACTATGACTTTCACATCACTGATTTAAATCAAGGCATTAATTCAGTAATACCATTTCATCTTGCCAGCAAGCAATAGAATAGAAGGTGGTTTTCTCTAGCGCCCTTCAGAGTCAAGGTACCTTCAATGTTTTATACGGCAACGAACGAGATGCCGTTTACACAAACCCTGTGCAGCCAAATGGGGCAGCCGTTGTGTTGGATGCAGGAACTTGTCTTATTGAGACAGTTAGACAGAAAAACAGAAATTAAGGAGCGGAAGAGCGAGGGGTGCTAGAAACAAAAAGAAAATGCAGATGGCTGCATTCATTAAAGCAATAATGAATAGGCAGTGATAATTACCAATTTTCTCTATTTATGGAAAACTTCATAAATATTGAAGCATGGCATTATCATCTCTATAGGTACTGATTTAGTATGAATATGGAAATTCGTTAATTATCACTGGAACTATTCATTAAAATTTGAAAGTGAAAAAGCCTCAATGAACAGGTATGCCATTTATCCATTAGTGTCTTACACATTCCGCATTTTTTGATACTGACTGGGCTTACTCCTCTTGAGTTACAGGGGCAGAAAAAAGAGAGCTGTGCGCCCAAAGAGAGAGAGGTGTACACCCCCCACATGCACACACACAGCGACGGGGAGGGGACATGACTTGCTGTGCCCACTGGGAAGTGTCTCCATTCCATGGCAGCACTCAAGTTATGAAACATAAAGGGATTAGCTGAATGCAAAGCTTTGGATCCATCACTGTGGTATACGAGCCGTGCAAGCATCACTGTGGTATACGGGCCGTGCGAGCATCACTGTGGTATACGGGCCGTGCGAGCATCACTGTGGTATACGGGCCGTGCGAGCATCACTGTCGTATACGGGCCGTGCGAGCATCACTGTCGTATACGGGCCGTGCGAGCATCACTGTGGTATACGGGCCGTGCGAGCATCACTGTCGTATACGGGCCATGGCCTGTATATGGATGGGTTTGTCAGTAGACATTCTGGGAAGCCTCCCACCTTTCCAGTCCTGACTCCACTGTCTGAAAGACAGGGCATTAGTTCCCCCATCTTATCTAACACGTCTAAGGTTAAAATGAGCTGAGGCCTACTGGAATGACCACATCTGTCCTTGCTGGAGCTGAGGTGATGGGAGATTTCTCAGAAACACCCAGGGCCTTAGAGGCTGGAGTTAGAAGCGATCTATCCACATCGCCCAGCCCCCTCCACAAGCCTGTGCTATTAGACCGCGCAGTGACCCACTGGTCGGGGGGGGGGGAAGTAGCTCTGGCTTCCACTGGCAGCTCATCTTTGTGATTTCTTTCTGGATGATTGTAAGTCTCCATATAAGACAAAGACCCTCCACCTCCCCTTTCCCTAAACAAATGGCCATCTTAAGCTCTGCCTCACCTGGCTTCCCCCCTAAATCAGATACTATCAACTAGCCAAATGAAAATGTCACAACACGCCATGAAATGCTGCCCCCACACATGTGCTACCAGTGAGCCAGCTGTGCTCTGCCCCAACACGTGCCCATTCGCGCCGCCTTTTCCCAGAGCCCATGGGAGCTCCCATTGGTCAGGGAAGGCTTGAATGTGCAAGTGCATGCTGGGATTCCCCTGTGCCAGCAGACGCATACTGAAGCCACGAGATCTTTCCAGAGATGGGTTCAAGGCTGGGGGGGGTGTTCCATTTGGAGTTCCTAGCCCTCAGACAGAGGTTGGTTTATGACTTGAAACACAAGGGAATATACTCCACAATAATTTTAAAAATAAGTCAGTTCCATAAATCACTGATTCCTCCTTTGGCTAAGAGCACGGCAAAGGTGCAGCTCTCAAACCATCACGATGTCTCCAGTCACCTTCAACTACGGGAAAAATCCCCAGCGCGCTCAGGTGGAAATCGGTTTGCAACAGTCAAACTCTATTGATCCCCAAATAACTGAAACAGTTACTTACAATAAACAGATTAAAAATAAAAAGGATACATTTAAATGTCTACATACAAATGCTAGAAGGAGAATTAGATGGGAGAATTAGAGTGTAGTGCGTTAAATGAGGATATAGACATCATAGGATTCTCAGAGACCTGGTGGAATGAGGACAACCAATGGGACACGGTGTTACCAGGATACAAAACATATCGAAATGACAGAGTAGATCGAGCTGGTGGTGGGGGTGGTGCTCTATGTAAGAGACAACATTGAGTCAAGCAGGATTAATATTGTAAAGGAAGCAAACGGTACTCTGGAATCTCTGTGGATAGAAATTCCATGTATAACGGGGAAGTGTAGAGCGGTCGGCCTGTACTATCGTCCTCCTGACCAGGACAGTGAGACTGACTGTGAAATGCTAAGGGAGATTAGACAGGCTACTAAAGTCGGAAACGCAGTAATAACGGGCGATTTCAATTACCCTCCTATTGACTGGGTGCATGTCTCCTCGGGGCGGGAAGCAGAGATATAATTTCTAGGTGTCATAAATGACTGCTTCCTGGAGCAGCTCGTCCTGGAACCAACAAGAGATGGAGCCACTCTGGATCTAGTCCTAAGAGAAGTGCAGGATTTAGTGCAAGGGGTAACGGTGCTGGAGTCGCTGGGCAATAGTGATCATAATTTGTGGGATTGCCTCACCCTCCGGGTCCTGGATCAGCCCCTGCAGTCACTGGGGGGTGCTCTTCTTGAGGTCCCACGAGTCTGCTGGGGGGGGGGCACAATGGGGAGGGCCTTCTAGGTGGCTGCTCCATGGCTGTGGAACTCCCTGCTGGTGGAGGCCCGTCTGGCCCCCGATCTCCCCTCTTTTCGATGCTGTTCTAAAACGTGGCTGTTCCGCCTGGCTTTGGATGGGGAGGATGCACAGGGTGGGGAGGATGGGATAGGGTGGGGGGTGGTTAGGGATATTTTAATTCCTCCTTGTTTTGATGGTTTTAAGTGTTTTCATTATTGTTTGTGAGCCGCCCCGAGCTGCCTGTGGCAGGATGGATGGAGTAACATTTTTTAAAAATAAATAAAATAATCACATTTGACCTACTCCCAGGAGGGAAAACGCCAAATAAAACCACTGCGGTAACATCTAACTTTAGAAAGGGGAACGATGTAAAAATAAGGAAACTAGTTAAAGGGAAACTTAAAGGAGCAGCTGCAAGAATTAAATGTCTACAGGCAGCGTAGAGACTATTTAAAAACACCCTCTTGAAAGCTCAGGTTAAATGTATTCCACAAATTAGGAAAGGTACGAAGAGGACCAATCGTCTGCCCATGTGGCTAAATGGTGAGGTGAAGGAGGCTACTGGAGCCAAAAGGGCATCCTTTAAAAAATGGAAAGAGAGTCCCAATGAGGTAAATAGGGAAGAGCGAAGCGTTGCCAAAGTAGATGTAAAAAGTGAATAAGGCAGGCGGCCAAAAAGGAATTTAAGGAGCAACTTGCTAAAGATGCTAAAACTAATAATAAAAACTTTTCCAACTACATCAGAAGCAGGAGGCTGCTAGAGAGTCAGTTGGGCAGTTAGATGACCAGGGGCTGAAAGGGGTGCTTAGGGAGGAAAAGGACATTGCAGAGAAGCTAAATGAGTTATTTGCTTCGGTCTTCACTGCAGAGGATGTTGGGGAGATACCCATGTCTGAACCTTAGTTTGTAAGTGATGAATTGGAAGAGCTGTCACAAATCAACATGACTCTGGAGGAGGTCCTAGAGCAAATTGACAAACTGAATACTAACAAATCACCAGGGCCAGATGGTATTCACCCCAGAGTTCTGAAGGAACTCAAATATGAAATCGCAGACCTACTGTTAGTCATTTGTAACCTAGCGCTAAAATCTGTCACTGTACCGGAAGGCTGGAGGGTGGCAAATGTAACCCCGATATTTAAAAAGGGATCCAGAGGTGATCCGGGAAACTACAGACCGGTAAACCTGATGTCTGTGCTGGACAAAATGGTGGAAACTATCATTAAGAACAGAATCACTAGGCATGTTGATAAACATGGCTTAATGGGGAAGAGTCAACACAAATTTATTTATTTACATTTTTTAGTCGCTTCCTCATGCCATGGCAGCTTGGGGCGACTTACGAAAACAAAATATCAACAATAAAAAAATTAAAAATAAAAACAACAATATCATTTAAAAATTCTATAAAACACATTCCCCCTCCCCACTACTCCATCCTCCCCTCCAAAGGCCTGGGTGAACAGCCAGGTCTTACAGGCTCAGAGAAAAGTCAACAGACCTGGGGCCAGGTGGGCTTCCTCCGGAAGGGAGTTCCAGAGTCGCAGCACAGCCACCAAGAACACCCTCTCCATTGTGGCCCCCTGTTTTACACGGGGGACCTCCAGGAAGGTGCCCCCGGCAGACCGAAGGGGTCGTCCTAGGGCACGGAGGGTGAGGCGGTCCCTAAGGTATGAGGGGCCCAGGCCGTGTAGGGGTTTATAGGTCAACACCAACACCTTGAATCTGGCTCAGTACGCTATAGTATTAATTAATGATCTGGAAAAGGGCGTTAAGAGTGAGGTGATCGGATTTTCAGGTACCCCGAATTTATTCAAGGTAGTTAAAACACAAACAGACTGTGAGGAACTGCAACAGGATCTTACGAGACTGGGTGCCAGGGCATCTAAATGGCAGATGAGATTTAATGTGGACAAGTGCAAAGTGATGCACATAGGGAAAAATAACCCAAACTATGTGTACACAATGCTGGGCACTAAGCTAGGAGTTACCACTCAGGAAAAGGATCTGGGAGTGATTGTGGACAATACACTGAAATCCTCAGCCCAGTGCGCAGCAGCAGTCAAAAAAGCGAACAGAATGTTAGGAGTTATTCGCAAAGG
>QEPC01000412.1:1516408-1530920 GCA_003113815.1 Sphenodon punctatus
GCCGTATCTCTCAGACTCCGACCTCGCCACTGTCATCCATGCCTTCATCACCTCGAAGCTGGATTACTGCAACGCGCTCTACGTGGGGCTGCCCGAGAAGCTGGTCCGGAGGCTGCAGCTGGTGCAGAATGCTGCGGCCCGTCTCCTTATGGGGGGCGGGTCGCAGGGAGCACATGACACCAGTGCTCCGGGCTCTGCAGTGGCTGCCTATAAAGCACTGGGCCAGGTTCAAGGTGCTGGTTTTAATCTTTAAAACCCTTCACGGCCTGGGCCCTGCTTATCTGCGGGACCGCCTCACTCTCCATGAGCCTGTGCAACCCTTGAGATCATCCGTGGGAGCCTTTTTGGAGGTTCCCCGGGCGAGGTGGGTGGCCACCGATGTTAGATCTTTTTCGGTGGCCGCCCCTGTGCTGTGGAATTCGCTCCCAGAGGAGGCTCGGCTGACTCCCACTCTCCTGCTGTTTCGGCGTATATGTAAGACCTGGCTGTTCCATCAGGCTTTTGGCGAGGGGTAGAGGTGGGGTTTTTCCCCACATATTGTATTTTAAAATTGTTTTAAAATTTTATACTGTTTTGATTAATGTTGTTCGCCGCCCCGGGCTGCCCTGTGGGCAGGAGGGGCGAGATATAAATAAATAAATAAATAAATGGTGAATGTGCTTCCCCACCACGATTGACCATGGTTAACATCTGAGGGGGAACTTCCGGTTCCCCAACAGACGTCACGAGGCCATTCCCCACCATAGGGTATTGACTGTGGTTGAGCGTGGTCTCATAATGTCTGAAAATACCCAGAGTTGAGTGTCATCAGCGTAACGGTGATATTGGAAGCCATGGGAGGCAATTAGTTTGATAGAGAAGAGGAGAGGGCCAAGGACAGAGCCTTGGGGAACCCCGACCGAGAGTGGAAGGGAGGAGGAGGGGGAGTTGGCAAGAGAGACACTGAAGGAGCGGTTAGAGAGGTAGGAGGAGAACCAGTCGAGGACAGAGCCATGGAAGCCAAGGGAGTGAAGTGAGGCCAGCAAGAGTGAGTGGCCAACGGTATCGAAGGCAGCTGAGAGGCCAAGGAGGGCAAGAATGGAATAGAGGCGATTAGATTTACAAGGAATTGTTGGTGATGTTAGTGAGAGCAGTTTCAGTAGGGTGAAGGGGGCGGAAGCCAGATTGGAGGGGGTCAAGGGAGGAGTTAGCAGAGAGGATGTTGAGGCAGGAGGAGTAGACAACATGTTCAAGAAGCTTGGAAGCAAAAGGAAGGAGTGAGACAGAACGGTAGCTAGAAGGGTCCGCGGGGTCAAGAGTGGACATTTGTAATGATGCATGCAAATAGTTTGTTTTCAAGTGATGGTATCTCAGGATGTGACACACACCCCCACCCCCCCCCACCCCAAATAGCACTCTTGGTCACAGTAGCTATCCAGAGCACCAAAACGCTAGGCTGATCTCTGTTGCCTCTCTCTTTAGGTCTTGGGGCGGGGCAATAATGGGGCCTTTCCTCCTTTCACCAAACTCACTGCAGACTCTAGCTGCTTTGCTCTCTGTCTGTGATGGGCGTGCGTGCATATGCACACACACACAGACACGCACGCATACACACACACATATGCACCTGCACATACACACACATGAGCACACACACACACACGCGCACACGCCTGCCCTTGCTGGCTAGCAAAGCACTTTGAGTTCCAACAGATGGACAGCTCCCTCTAGCTCTACATGGGATTGCTCTGCCAGAAACTTTCCTGGGGAAACTAATCCCGACAGGGAGGGAGACAACATTTGTGTCCACCTCTCTCTGCCCGTTTCTCTGCTGGAAGGATGACCTGCCTGTAAGACCCAGTCTCCCCTGATCTTCTTCTGTCTCTTAATGGGAGCAACTTTCTTACCCTTTCCTCTCAGACATTTTAATCCTCACCCAGCGTTATCTCCCTGTGCTACAGGATCACCAGCATCTGCCTCCATTTACAGATTAGCAGCTCCTGCCATTAGCAAATTGGAAATTTCTCTCCTTCTTTTAGAGTTGGATTTTTCTTCCTGTCATATATGTTTTAGGGTTCTTTAACTGCCATAAAAAGCAGTTTAGTCTCTCATAAAATGCTGCAGTTTTCTGGGGGAATTCTGTGGTTTATCTTGGGCAAAGTCCCTAAATTCTCAGAAGGGGAAGAGCTGAGCCATGACAGGAAAACCAACTATTTGTTAACAAACCAGTACAAGCAGCCAATGCAGCGGTAAAGTCCGAGTCCAAATGGGGACAACATGGCCACGCACGGCTACTCAACCGGCTTAGATCTGCAGGGAGTAGAGACTAATGGGGCAAGGTGTCATCTTATTACTTTGGGACTGGTGATCCGGCATCTGAGAGGAGCCCAGTATAAACTGCATTCAGTTATTAATAAGGGATTTTAGTAGGATGAGGGAGTGAAGTTTAGGCCAAGTAAGGTGACCTTGTACCCAAAATGGGCTGGAGTCATGTTCAAATGGACCAGACCTTTCCATTATCTACCAACACGCAGGTTCTGGGTCAGTGGTCTGAGACATGGTCTGGCTTGTGGTCGGGTCTGGGAGGTCCACCCGTAGGTCAGGCAGGGTCCGGGGGTGGAAGGCAAGTGGGATGGAGAAGAGCTCTAGCGGGTTGGTCTGGCTAGCAGTCTGTTGGCAGATTACACGGACAATGGGGCATGGCAAGCGGAACTATATCAGCAGAAGAACATAAGGAGTGCCGTACTGGGTCAGACCAATGGCCCATCAAGCCCAGTATCCTGTCTCTCCCAGCTGAAGAACCCCAGCCTACCAAGCCTCTCTTCATAGGGGAGCCGCTCCAAACCCTTGATCATTCTCGTTGCCCTTCTCTGGCCTTTTTCTAGTTCAGCTGTATCTTTTTTGAGATGGGGCGACCAGAACTGCACACAACACTCCAGGTGCGGTCGCACCATCGATCTATAGAGAGACATTATGATATTTTCATTTTTACTCGCCATCCCTTTCCGAATGATTCTGTGGAGCACACACGCACGTCCGGTGGGTGGGGGAGGGTTTAGATAGCGGCGGATGGGTGTGCATACGGTATGCACACCCATCCACTCACCGGCCACCCATGTCCCTGCACAGTGCAACCCGGGATTTTCCAAGTTGCTCCATGTAGGGAGATGGAGATGGCGGAGCCTGGGTTGTGGGAACATGCACCCACCCACCCCCACTTTTACATGGGCGCTTCCACACGTGTCCACTGGGTGGATCTGCATAGTAGCGTCTTGTGTAAAAGCGCCCAATGACTCCAAGTTCCTTTTCCTGAGTGGTAACTCCGAATTTAGAACCCAGTATTGTGTAATATAGTTTGGGTTATTTTCCCCTATGTGCATCACTTTGCACTTGTCTACATTAAATTTCATCTGCCATTTAAATGCCCAGGCACCCAGCCTTGCAAGATCCTCCTGCAGTTCTTCACAGTTGTCTCGCGTTTTAACGACCGTGAATAACTTTGTATCATCTGCACATTTGATCCCCTCACTCTTTACTCCCCTTTCCAGATCATTAATAAACACGTTCAACAACACCAGTCCCAGTACAGATCCCTGGGACACTCCACTAGTTACTGCGCTCCTCTGTGAAAGAGCCAATGGGCAGCAGGACCTTGTTCACATGACTTTCCCCAGCTGTGGCAAAGCTCTGAGTGGGATGTGCCTCTTGGGGTCAAGTTCCTTGATCCGGCCACAGGTCACGGTAGTAGGTCCTAGGAGCCAGGGGTTGAGACCGCCAATGGCCTTACCGCTAGTATTAACTCTCCAAGTGGCCTATGGAATCGTTATTGATTCTAGGTACTTGTGAAGAAACTCTTTTCTCAATGGTGGCTGTCCCATAGTCTCCAGAAAGCTGTTCTGGGCTTGATTCTCTAGAGAAATATTTCTGTGTTCAAAGAGTCTCAATGAATTTAATGTCACCGTTATGGTATAAAAACAGATGCCCATTAGCCAATAAGATTTAAATCTTCATGTAAAAATAAAATTTAGATTTTGATTGTATAACATTCTACAGCATTCTGGATCCAAAGGTGGCCAAGAGAGAAGGTTGCCCCTCTCTCCTGCCCCTGCACAATTAACTGCTGTTTGGAGGCAGGAGGGACACTGGCCATTCTGCTAGGGCTGATGGCTTTGACAAGGCAAGGATTCCATGCCTTAGCATGGTAGACACTGTCATCCGCAATGTCTACGTCTTTGTTAGAAGCAGCTGTTTGCCAAGGGAAGCAGGTTTTTCTGGGGACAGGGCTGAGATTCAGATCCCGTCTGTGTTCACACAGACAGGCTAGACGTGCCCCACGGGGTACATGCTTCAGTGGCAATAACCCGCTTTGCAGAGCAATTACTCAGGGACGGCTCCCCAGGGAGTTAATGACTGTGTGAACAGTTCAGTGTTAGGGGACTTAGCACAATTTAAATAATGCCTTTTCCTTGTTCACATGATCACTTACATCTGGGAGCAAGCTACTCCGTAGTATGCACTCCTCACTAATCAGCAATGCTAACCACTCCCGAATGTGCTTTAAACAGTGCTCCTGTGAGGAAAGGCCGACTTAAAGGGAGGTTCGGCGTAGTCCAGAGAACCCTTAGATCTACTAATGTCAGAGCAGTGGAGAGCTCAGCGATGACAGTTTGCTAACACCTTTGGGCACTAGCTAGGTAAGCCTATATATGTTATTCTGAGGCCCCTCACCAACACAATCCTCCTAAACATTCAAAGAAAAATCCACAGCTTTGGACACGCCACTTGTCGATGGAAGATGAGACCTCTGGGAGCTGGCTACTCCTGGCCGACTGCGGCAGTCAGAAGTGCTTGGCAGAGCACTCACCCCACCTCAGCCACACTGTCAGTGGGAGGGGGAATAGAGGGGAGAAGCGCCACCCACTCGCGCCACTTGCACACGAGGAGGCTCTGCTTACGAGGTGCGGTAGAACGGAAGCCCGTCAGGATAATATGTGGGTCTGTTCGTGTGCTTACGCACTCAGAACATTGACCCCTATCATCATAGGGCGCAGAGCTGGGGGGTACGGAGGGGGTATCAGACTCTCGACGCACACACGACCAGGCAAGGATGAGGGGGAGACGTGAGGGACGTGCCAGGGCCACAGGGGAGGGGGTCCCAGGTTCACAGGTAGGGTCCACGGGGCTCACTCTCGTTTCCAAGGAAGGGAAGGATGGACCCAGGGAAAGGGGGAAGGAAGCCCAACCGGGCGAGCCCGCAGGCTCCCAGTCACTCACCTTGCACTTCTAGGTCAGGGGGGTAACAGGACTCACTCACACGCAGGTATACTAGGGCAGACAGAGGCACACACAAATATCCACAGGGGGGAGGGGAAGCAGGTTAAGGACACAACACACAGGAGTCTAGATACAAGCAGGAAGCACTCGCTCTACTTAGCTCAGGGGGCCAGTCTCTCCAGGGCCTGCAGCTCTGTTCACCGGCACTGTGACTCTGACAGTGCCGGCCTTTATAGTGTTGGCTCCGCCCCCCGTGCGTGCCTGGAGGCGCGCGGAGCGCCGCAACGGGGGGCGGGGCTCCCCAGCGTCTCTCACAGGCCTGGGGCTTTCCCCGGTGCCCTCGCCGCCATTAGGGCCCCCGGCTGGGGGCGTCAGGAACGGAGGCGGCGGGCTGCACCGTCGGGTAAGCGGGGCGGGTGTCCTGGTTTCCGAGGGGGGGGGGGCCGCCGCGCCTGGCAGCGGCTGCGGCGGCTGACAGTACCCCCCCTGCGAAGGCCCCCCCCCCGAAGGAGGCCCGGACGGGGTTTGTCGGGGTGCCGCAGATGGAAGAGGCGGACTAGGCGGGGGGCATTAACATTCGTTGCCGGCTCCCAGGAACGTTCCTCGGGGCCGAACCCCGACCAGTCAATGAGATAGTGCACTCGACCTCGGTACAACTTGGCATCTAAAATGGCATGCACTTCATAGTCTCCATCCGCCACGCTGCTGTCCCGATCTCCAACCTCCGTCGGTGGGTCGAGGGTGTTGTGCGTGTGTGCTAGTTTCAGGAGAGACACATGGAAGGTAGGGTGTATGTGCATGTGCGGAGGCAGCTGGAGGGTGTAGGTAACAGGGTTGATCTGTCGAAGAATGGGGAAAGGGCCGATGTACTTGTGGTCCAGCTTGGTGGAGGGGCGCTTGGAAGGATAGTGCTGACGGTTGAGCCAGACCATGTCTCCTGGTAGTAGCTGAGGTGCTGGGCGCCGATGGCGGTCTGCGTAGAGTTTATACTGCTGTCGGGCTTGAACTAAGGTAGTCTTGGCGAGGGAATGCACTTGTTGTAATTGCTGCGCGAGGGCCCCTGCTGCTGGTACCGTTGGTGCGGGGAGGATAGGAAAAGTCATCTGGGGGTGATACCCGTAAGTAATAAAAAAGGGGGAGTTACCCAAAGAGGCGTTTGGTGCGTTATTGTACGCGAACTCTGCTAGGGGTAGCCAGGCGTACCAATCGTCCTGAAGGTAGTCGATATAGCATCGGAGGTACTGTTCCAAATTTTGGTTTACGCGTTCCACCTGTCCATTCGCTTGGGGGTGATACGCCGTGGTGGGTTTCAAATGAACTTGCAATGTCTTAAATAGCGCTGTCCAGAAGCGGGATACGAACTGCGTCCCTCTGTCGCTTATTATTTCTGTTGGCCACCCGTGCAGTTTAACGACATGCCTTATGAACAAGAGGGCGGTGCGATATGCTGTTGGCAACCCTTTACAGGCCACGAAGTGGGCTAACTTTGAAAAATGATCCACTATGACAAAGACAGCGTTGTATCCTCGCGACGGGGGTAGCTCCACAATGAAATCTAGACCAATGGTCCTCCAGGGTCCCGCTGGTGTTGGAGAAAGTTGTAGCAGACCTGTCGGAGCTTGTCGGGGGACCTTGGTTCGTGCACATGTTGTGCACGCCTGTACATACTGTTGCACATCCTTGTTCATGGACGGCCACCAGTACTGTCGTTGGAGGAGAGCTAAGGTCCGAGCCACCCCAGGATGTCCTGCCAGGGGGGCATCGTGGTGGGCCCTTACCATCTGCACTTGGCAAGATGGGGGCACCACCACCTGGTGTCCCCTTTTTAGCAGCCCATCGACTGGTTTACAGGTCGGGTCGGGGGCTGGCACTAGTTCCTGAATGGAGGCTTGTTGTAGCTGAGCCAGGGATGGGATGGTGGCCGCAAATACTTGCGGTGCTAAAATGGGCCCATGCAAGTGCTTTCCGGCTTCTTTTCCTTCATTGTATCGGGAAAGGGCATCAGCCAGCAAGTTCAGTTTTCCCGGGCGATACTGAATGATGAAGGAGAACCGGGCAAAAAACAAGGCCCACCGGGCGTGTCGCTGATTGGTGATCTGGGTCGTTTGGAGGAAGGTTAAATTCTTATGGTCCGTGGTCACGGTGACGGGGTGTGCGGCCCCTTCTAAGTAATGCCGCCAGTTTTCAAAGGCGGCCTTAATGGCTAATAGTTCTCTGTCGAGAATCGTGTAATTCTGTTCAGCAGGGGAAAGCTGCCTAGCGTAGTAGGCGCAGGGGAGTGTTTTTCCCCCGGTTGCTTGTTGCAGCAGAACTGCTCCAATGGCGAGGCTGGATGCATCGGCCTCCACAAAAAATGGCCGGGAGAAATCAGGGTGTTGTAGGAGTGGGGCCTTTGTGAAGGCTTCTTTCAAAAATTGAAAGCTACGTTCCTGTGCTGATCCCCATACGTAGGGACGATCCTTCTTGAGGAGTTGGGTTAGGGGGGTAGTGACTTCCGAATAGTGGGGGACGTATTGTCGGTAGTAGTTGATACTACCGAGAAATCGCTGTAAGGCCTTAACGGTCTTCGGGGGGGGCCACTGTTGAATAGCTAGAACCTTCTTCTGATCCATCTGGATTCCCGCGGTGTTGATCACAAACCCCAAGAATTCAACGGTGGTCCGGTGAAACGCGCATTTTTCTTGCTTGCAGTACAAGTGGTGTTGTTGGAGTCGTTGTAGGACTTGACGCACATGGGCTATATGTTGTTCGAGCGATGTGGAATAAATCAAAATATCGTCCAGATAGGCTATCACAAAGGTGTCCAATAGATCACGCAAAATGTCATTAATCAGATGCTGGAATGCAGCGGGGGCGTTGGCTAGTCCAAATGGCATCACTAAATATTCGAAGTGTCCATACCGAGTACGGAAAGCCGTCTTCCACTCGTCCCCTTGACGCACGCGTAGTAAGTTATAAGCTCCGCGGAGATCCAGCTTCGTGAAGAGCCGAGCCCCTTGTAGCCGATTGAGTAGCTCAGGAATTAGGGGCAACGGGTAGCGATTTTTTACCGTCACACGGTTCAGGCCCCGATAATCTACGCAGGGCCTCAGCCCCCCATCCTTCTTTGGCACAAAGAAGATGGGGGCCCCTGCGGGCGAGGTGGAAGGCCGAATGAAGCCGTTGTGAAGGGCTTCTTCTAGATAGGCCCGAAGTTCCGTGAGTTCTGGTTTTGAAAGGGCGTAAATCCGCCCAAAGGGGGGCTCTGTGCCCGGGAGTAAATCGATGGGGCAGTCGTAGGGGCGATGAGGGGGGAGTTGTGCCGCCCGGGCCTTGCTGAATACTTCCTGAAGGTCCTGATATTCCTTCGGCAGGGCGGGCGAGGGTCTCTCCACAGCTGCCCCAATGGTCCTAGGGGTTGATATGACGGGAACTGGCGTGAGGCAATTCTGAGCGCAATAGGGGGATGAAAAGCGCAGCCGTCGTTGCCCCCATTGCACCAAGGGTTCGTGCTGCGTCAGCCATGGGAGCCCCAATACCGCGAGGAACAGGGGGGTGCACACCACATCGAAGGCGAGGTGTTCCTGATGGTTCCCCATATTGCACACCAAGGGGGCGGTCTGTTGTACCACCGGGCCCGAAATAAGGGGTGACCCGTCAATCGTATGGACGGTCTCGGGGTGCTCTTTTGTGCAGGTGGGGATTACATGCTGATGTACGAGAGAGACGTCTAGGAAGTTCGCCGAGGCTCCGGAGTCCACTAGGGCCCAAACCACGAGGGATCGTCGGGGGGCGATTGTCAGGGTGATGGGCACCCGCAGCTGCTGAGGAGCCTGCGAAGTAAGGGAAGGGGCGATTTTTATGGCCGGGCGGTCCCCTGTTCGTCCCGGCCCTTGACGTTTCCCGGCTGCCGTCGAGAGGGCGGTAGAGCGGGGCACTCGTGGATGAAGTGGCCGGGTTGGCCGCAATAGAAACATGCTCGGGACCGACGGCGTCGATCCCGCTCCTCGGGGGTAAGTGGGCCCCGCGATGCCCCTAGTTGCATGGGTTCCGGGTCTGGCAGAGATGGCCCACTCCCGGCAGGTGGTGGGAATGAGACGGGGACGGACCGACCAGGGAAGACTCTGCTATCCTGCCGTCTCTCTTTCCGCCTTTCAGCCAGCCGTGCATCAATCTGAAGCGCCAACGAAGCTACCCCGGCCCAGGTCTCTGGGAGGGGGACGTACGCCAACTGATCCTTCAGCTCATCCGCCAATCCCTTCCGGAAGTGGGCCCGCAGTGCATCCTCTGACCACCGCAGTTCCAGAGCTAGTTGCTGGAAGACTGTAATGTACTCGAGGAGGGGCAGGCGGCCCTGTCGTAGTGACAATATTGTGGCTTCTGCGTCTCGACGACGGTGAGGGTGGTCGAAGAGAAACCGAAACTCTCTGAGGAAGCCCTCGTAGTCCGTCAACAGGGGGCTGTGGCTAGTCAGTAGGTTGGTAGCCCACTCCAGGGCCACACCCCCCAAGTTCCCGATCACAAATGCCACCCTAAGAGCCTGGGTGTCATACGTGGTAGGCTGCGTGGTAAAGGTAAGCTCGCAAAGAGCTAAGAACTCCCGACAGGCCCTTCGGTCCCCCACAAACTTCTCTATCTGGGGTCCTCGGGGTTCCCGACGGGTAGCTGGCGGAGCTGGGGCCAGCGGGGGAGGTGGCGCAATTGCTGCTGCCGCCTCTTCGGGCCCTTCCGCCTCAGGCGGGGGGGCTGGTGGTGCTAATAGAACGGCCCCAGGGGGGGCTGGTACCTGTTGTTGAGCAACGGCTGCCGCCAATTCGATGTGGTGCTCCTGCAAATCCTTGATTTGCATGGCCAAACTTTGGACGGCATGCACCAGCTTCTCTATCTCTTGAGCGACATCCATGTTAGGCGAAGGGGGTGATGCTCGGAGGCCGGTGAATCTGTCAGTGGGAGGGGGAATAGAGGGGAGAAGCGCCACCCACTCGCGCCACTTGCACACGAGGAGGCTCTGCTTACGAGGTGCGGTAGAAAGGAAGCCCGTCAGGATAGTATGTGGGTCTGTTCGTGTGCTTACGCACTCAGAACATTGACCCCTATCATCATAGGGCGCAGAGCTGGGGGGTACGGAGGGGGTATCAGACTCTCGACGCACACACGACCAGGCAAGGATGAGGGGGAGACGTGAGGGACGTGCCAGGGCCACAGGGGAGGGGGTCCCAGGTTCACAGGTAGGGTCCACGGGGCTCACTCTCGTTTGCAAGGAAGGAAAGGATGGGCCCAGGGAAAGGGGGAAGGAAGCCCAGCCGGGCGAGCCCGCAGGCTCCCAGTCACTCTCCTTGCACTTCTAGGTCAGGGGGGGTAACGGGAGTCACACACACGCAGATATACAAGGGCAGACAGAGGCACACACAGATATCCACAGGGGGGAGGGGAAGCAGGTCAAGGACACAACACACAGGAATATAGCTACAAGCAGGAAGCACTCGTTCTACTTAGCTCAGGGGGCCAGTCTCTCCAGGGCCTGCAGCTCTGTTCACCGGCACTGTGACTCTGACAGTGCCGGCCTTTATAGTGTTGGCTCCGCCCCCCGTGCGTGCCTGGAGGCGCGCGGAGCGCCGCAACGGGGGGCGGGGCTCCCCAGCGTCTCCCACAGGACTGAGGCTTTCCCCGGTGCCCCCGCCGCCATTAGGGCCCCCGGCTGGGGGCGTCAGGAACGGCGGCGGCGGGCTGCACCGTCGGGTAAGAGGGGCGGGTGTCCTGGTCTTCGAGGGGGGCCGCCGCGCCTGGCAGCGGCTGCGGCGGCTGACACACACAAGGACAAGGATTTCATGCTTCTGCAGCTTCAGGTTGTAGGAAAGTGGGAAACACAACTAGCTAAACAGCTACTGCATTTTGCCATAGGGCAAAGGGAAGTTTGTGTAATTAAGAGCCATTTATGAGCTTGCATGTGAATAGATCTAACTGTACTTTTGAATTTTTAACATATCCTAAATGGAAAACACTTACCCCCATGTTCACACACACACACACACACACACACACACACACACACACACACACACACACACAATGTTTAGCCATGCTAGGGAGAAAGGCAGTGAGCTCAGGTCCAGGAACAAACAGAAAATGGAAGATGCAGATTATAAAATTCAGTCACATTTTAAAATTTTCTGCTACAATAATTCACTTTATGTAGAATTAATGTGGCTGATTGAACGTTTGTGCTGTAATTTACTTATAATTAACATTTTATGGTGAACAGATTTCACCATCTCCTTCATGCTGCGAACTCCAAGCCATAGGTCAAAAATAGAGATGAAACAGATAAGCACAAAATATTCTCAGTGAAATATTAATGAGATTTTAATTTACTGCTTTAAAAATACATCTTTCATCAACGTCTGTATATCAAATCATTATTTTAATTTTTTTAATCACATTAAAAATATAATGAACTTTTCTGGTGCTTAAAAGGCTCCGCGAGATCTGTTGTGAAGTGAGATCCTCGGGGAACAAAAGGCTCCGTCCAAACCTAGACTGAAGTATCAAGAATCTCCGGTGCAGACGGGATGGGGGCCGCTGCCCTGGACTCAGCTTGGGGCCTTCTAACAATTAACCAATTCACCATTTGGCCGGCAAGCTACAGAAATGTGGGGGCTGGCAATTGATTTATTTATTTCCACCATTTATAGCCCGCGTCTCCTGCCTAAGCGGCTCAAGGCGGTTTACAAAAATTAAAATATTTTAAAATATACATAAAATATATAAAATACATAAAAGGGAAGCATAAAAGAATATTAAAAACTCATCCTCCCCACCCCCCCAAAGGCCCGGCGGAACAGCCAAGTCTTGCACTGTCGCTAAAATGAGGCAAGGTCACCGGAAAGGAGTTCCACAGCCTGGGCGCTGCCACTGAGAACACCCTCTCCACTGTAGCCCCCCGCACCACCCGGGGGACACCAAGAAGGGCGCTCCCGGTGGAGTGCAGGGGTCGATCCAGGGCACGGAGAATGATGCGGTTGCTCAGATAGGAGGAGCCCAGACCGTAGAGGGCTTTATAGGTAAGCACCAACACTTTGAATAAGGCTCGGAAGACTATAGGTAGCCAGTGCAGAGCCCAGAGCACTGATGTAATGTGCTCACGGCGACCCATGACTGTAAGGAGGCGGGCCGCCGCATTCTGAACCACTGCATTCTCCGGACTGTCACTAAAGGTAGCCCCATGTAGAGCGTGTTACAATAGTCTAATCTTGAGGTGATGAAGGCATGAATGACAGTGGCCAGGTCAGAGTCAGAGACATGCGGCCGAAGCCATTCGCACCAGATGTAATTGGAAGAAAGCACTCCTCGCCACAGCCTCAACCTGGAGATCGAGTACCACCCCCAGAATCCAGACCTGAGAGACCAGTGGAGGATGAAACCCATCAATGATGGGGGGGCACCACACCCACCGCCCTCCCCACCAACATCACCTCTGTCTTGTCAGGATTTCGTTTCAGACGGCTCACTCTCATCCAGTCCCCCACAGCCACCAGACATCGGGTAAGCACCAAGACTGCCGGGTCTGGGTCAGATGAAAAGGAGAGGTAGAGCTGGGTGTCATCAGCGTACTAATGTCACCGCACCACATACCGTCTCATGACCTCGCCAAGCGGCGGCATATACACATTGAACAAGAGAGTAGACAGAAAAGAGCCTTGCGGAACTCTACATGTGAGGTCTCGGGGAGAAGATGAACAATCCCCAATCACCACCCACCGGGTTCTCCCAGCCAGGAAGGAGTGGAACCATTCAAGAACGGTTTCGCCCACCCCGGCATAGTCTTGCAGGTGAGCCACCAGCATCTCATGATCAACGGTATCAAACGCAGCTGACAGATCTAATACGATTAGCAGGGTTGAACGACCCTGATCGAGTTCCCAGCGAAGGACGTCAACCAAAGAAACTAATGCAGTCCGAGTGCCATAACCCGAACGAAACTCATACTGTGAGGGATCAAGAAAACCAGTGCGGTCCAGATGCTCCTGCAGCTGCTGAGCCACCACCCGCTCAATGACCTTTCCTAAAAAGGGAAAGTTAGAGACTGGCCGATATCTAGCAGGGGAGTCAACATCGAGTGATGGTTGTTTGAGCAGGAGCTGCACCACCGCCTCTTTGAGGCCGTCTGGCACCTTGCACTCTTGCAGGGAGGCATTGACAACACCCGCCAGCAACGGCCCCAACGTCTCCCAGCTGGCCTTGAGCAGCCAGGACAGGCATGGGTCTAGTTCACAAAATGTGACTCTAACAGTCCCCAGAACATCCGCCACAGCGATGGGCATCACCCACTGATACAGATCCCACAAAACTGGACAAGATGGAGCCTCCATAACCTCTGGTTCTCCTATTGTCATAAACACTGAGTCGAAGTCATGGTGAATCTGAGCAATTTTATTTGCAAAGTCCTCAACAAATATGTCACAGCGGGCACTGGAAGATTCCAGTTCCAGGTGGAGGGAGGCCGGACTGACAACCCCCTCACCACCAGGAAAAGCTCTGCTGGATGAGATTTCGCAGACGCTATCAGGGTAGTGAAGAATTCCTTCTTCGCTGCCCTGACAGCCACAGCAGAGGCCCATAAACGGGCTCTATGCCGCAATCGATCAGCTTCAGCACGAGATCGTCGCCACTGCCGCTCCAACCGTCACCCTTCCTGCTTCAACTTCCGCAGGTCCTCCATAAACCATAGTGGCCTGCGGTGTTGAGGAAGCGGACACCTAGGAGCCGTCTAGTTGATGACCTCGGTCAGCAGAGTATTCCACAAAACCATGAGGTCATCGAGTGGATAACAGTCAAGATCAGAGGGTAACTCCCCTAGAGCATTTTGGAACCTCTCAGGTTCCATCAGTCTCTGGGGGCGAATCAACCAAACTGGTTCCACACCCTTCTGGGGGCAGACGTGTGCCGGGAGACAGGCCCGAAGGAGGTAATGATCTGTCCATGACAAGGGCTCTCCTGACACCTCCCCCACTAACAGATCCCCCGTCTCAAGGCCAGTGCAGAAGATTATTATTATTATTATTATTATTATTATTTATTATTATTATGAGCATTTATAAAGCACAAGCGATGTACCTGGCGCTTTACAGAGAAAAAGATAGACACGGCCCCTGCCCGAGAGCTTACAATCTAAAGACAGGGGGAGGGGAGACAGGGAAGGGGGAACAGAGGGAGAGACAAGGGATGCAACATTCATGGGGATGCGAGAGCTCAGGTACACGTTCTTGGCTTGGTTACAGTA
>QEPC01000412.1:1545789-1564616 GCA_003113815.1 Sphenodon punctatus
AGAGATGACCAGGGCATGAACAAGGGTTTTGGCAGAGGAGACAGAGAGAAAAGGGCGAATCTTAGCAATGTTATGGAGGGAGAAGCAACAGGATTTGGCAACAGAGTCGATGTAGGGTTTAAAAGAAAGGGGTGAGTCAAAGATGAAGCCTAAGCTACGGGCTTGGGGAACAGGAAAGATGGTGACCCCATTGATAAGGATCGACAGGGAAGAGCGAGAGGAAGGATGGGGGTGGGGGGAAGATAAGGAGTTCAGTTTTAGCCATGTTGAGTTTGAGTTGACGTTGAGACATCCAGGTAGAGATGTCAGAGAGACAGTTGGTGAGGCAAGCTTGAAGAGATGGAGAGAGAGAGGGAGTAGAGCGAGAGAGAATTGGGGTGGTTAAGAGGTGCACTCAGGATGGGAAAAGGAAAGGAGGGTCCAGATGATGAATCTGTGTCATGGATCTGTCCCCTCTCCTTGTGCACATGCCCTCATTTCTGCTTCCTTCCCCTGAGCCCAGTCTTTCAACACTTGTGAGCAGAAACTGGATGGGGTTACTGGATGGGAATCCAGGGGCCAAATAAAAGCTATCCACAGGCCGCACATTAGTGACAAACACACACACATAGTTGAGAGCCTACACTCCGGACCTCTCGTAAGCCAAAAATCTGGGGATGAAACCAGGGGAAGAAATCCCTACCCTGAGGCCCACCCTCCAATGGACAAGCAGCTGGGATGTCATGATCACTGCCTTTTAGACTCACAATAACTGCCCCTCCCCTCTTTGTTGTATCCACACAGTGTTGTTCAATTTATGCTTGGACTGTAATCCTTGGGGCAGGCGCCGTTCTGGGCACAGAACAACAGGACCTGGTGCCTGACTAATTGGGACGCCAGGCGCTTCTTAGCAACAACCACCAAAGCCCGGCCCAACCCCACTGAATTTTCAAGAGTTCCCTTCCAGCGGAACTGTCAGAATGCAAACAGGAGAGGACCTAGGAAGGCACTAGGAAGAAATGCAAACGACGCCAATACCGTGGTTGACAAATGAAAACCGCCTGGTGCCTCCACGTGCTCAGACACGCACATCTAGGAAGCCAAAGGCCCGTCATTTATGTCAGAATTAAATTACACTCATTATTTAAGAAAACAACAGCAACAAAAAAAATCAACCTGAAACTTTGAACTATTCTTTCATTCTAGAAGTTTGGAAAAGGAAGATTTATTCTGCTGCTTTTTGTTTTTAATGCTTCCTGAAAATTGTTACCAACTTTCCCTCCCCATTTCGATTGTTTGTGTATTCAGTATGTGAGTGCACCACAGATTGCGATAGTCTAGTTCTATTTTCTATCCCTCTCGGAATAATTGCCAGCCTTCGGTAAGGGTATGCCTTTCTGACCACTGACACGGTCAGGGAGCTGCTATACACAAACGTGCAGATGGTGCAGTGACTCCGTCCTCAGTCCAGGGGGGGCAGGGGACGCCAAACACACGTGCCCACAGCCGGAGAGCCGGCCGGCCGCCCACCTGCTCCAGGCAGGGCGGGCAGCTCAGCAAATGTGCAGGCAGGCAACCCCCCCACCCTGCCCCCTGCCATAGCGGCCAGCGGCTGGCTATGGTGACCCTTGCCCCAAGGCAGGGATGGTGGGGCCAAAGAAAGGTGCTGGTCCATGGATGGGGGCCCAGAATGGCCACCCGTGATCAGGTCCAGGACAGATCCCGGGCCAGCCACCTACTTGCCCCAGGGCAGTAGCGGGCCTACATCTGGCAGTGCGTGAACCCATGTGTCAATGGGTCTCAGGCTGCCATCACATCTGTTAACACCCAATGACCCCAAGATAGTTTTCCTTCTGGAAGTGAGAATCCTGCACGGTGTGCGCATTATTAGGATTATTTTCCCAGTGTGCATTACTTTGCATGCTTCAGTATTGAATTTCTTCTGCCATTTCATTGCCTAGTCACCCATTTTGGCAAGACCCTTCCGTACATGGTCTGAAGGCTGCTTTGGATTGAACTCTGTTGAATTCTTTTGTATTCCCTTGCCACCGCACCGTTCACCCCCATTCCTCTCAGGAGGAGCTGTGGGTCTGAAGCAGCAGGGTGGTGATCAGCCCCACTGCTTTGCCTTGAGCCTTGGCCGGGCCACTCAACTAGATCTCTGAGTGAAGAGGATAGCTCAGCAGCCCATTTTGCTAACTGGCTGCCCTCCATGATTGAAAATTACCCAGCAAGAACAGGCAGTTGTGGGGAGCAATTCCAAGGCCTGTCCCGGAGAGTTATCTCCAGTCTGTTCCCATCTCTCTCAGTCCCTGACGCTCTCCTCTGGCTTGTGCCCTGACTCTGCCGTCCTGTTTTGTCCTTCTGGTTTGGTGCTTGGCACTTTGCTGAGCTCCTGATTCTGCTGCTGACTTTGCTATGGTCCTAATCCTGCCAAGACTGCCCATGCCCCAGTGCCTCCTCACCAGTCCAGATCATTAATGAATATATTAAACCCTGAACAGCACTGGTGCCAGTACAGATCCTTGGGGCACCTAGCTGTTTACGTCTCCCCATGGGGAAACCAATCGGTGAAAGGAACCTCCCTCTATCCTGTTATGGCTCAAGAGTCTCTGATGAGGGACCTTCTCAAAGGCATTCTGAAAATCCAGATGCACTAGGACTCCCCTGTAGTAGCCCGATGCTTGCTGATCCCCTGAAAGAATTCTCACAGATTGCGGAGGTACATGGCTTCCCTTCGCAAAACCAGAACAGCATGTCTGTCAATATGCCCAATAATTCTATTCTTTGCTGTAGCTTCTGCCAATTTGCCTCATGCTTTCCAGAGTCATCTCTGGAGCCTTTTTTAAAACTGGGGTTACATTAGCACCTTGTGCTCCCTCTGTCTTTAAACTACGAATGCCCTAGAAGGCACCTACGAAAGGTGCAAACGCTACTACAATCCAAGAGCATCAATATCTCCTCAAGCCCCATGTTTGTGGGGAAGCAGCTGAATTTACAAGGGACATCAAATAAACACCAATCATTGGTCCGAAAGAGCAGTCCTTATCAGCGGTGAAGTGGGGCAGGAACACGGGGGAATGGCGCTCCAGCACTTTTCCTGTCCCCCCCCCCCACACACACACAAAAAAAAGCCTAGGAGGATTTGGAGGGGGGGGGGGGCTCTCATGAATAGCTCCTGCACTTTTTAAATGACCACTACAGCACTGGTCCTTATATGTAAATCAGCTCGAGCCCATTTCCTTTGTGACCTAGGGGTGAGAATAAATGAGACAGAGACTTGGATCAACTGCAGGCTTCGCGAAAGCACCCCTGTTCTCTACTTTCCTGTGCAGGGTAACCCACCCAGCTTAGGCGGCACCCCGGATGGGATCGCACGGATGAACTCGATGGAGGGATTTTATCCTCCCCATGTCCCGCCCTCGCTAGCCCATTCAAAGGACTGATTAGAATTTCAAATGAAAAGCTGAATAAAATGAACCTTATAAATCAGTTACAAATAGCTCTTGAAAACATGAAAAAAAATACAAGCATCATTTTCTTTTTTAAATTGTAGTTTGTTTCGTGAGACTCAGCACCGATTTGTTCTTAAAGGGTGCGTCTGTCTCTCTTTCTCCTCTCGGCTGGTCAGAGGTAGGGGTTACACAGCGCCCCGGAGGCTACCCTGCAGCCACAGAGATTGGAGAACACAATATACAAAGAGAAAGTGATTTACCTGCGGAGAAATCACTAGGCTGAAGAGAGACCAGGCCAAAGGCTGCATCCCACAGTCACCACCACGGCTTGCGGAAGGGAAGCGGAGTAGCAAGAGGCAGGGCAATCTTGTAGGGTCCCAGCGCCCTGGCGCCTCCGGAAGGGCTCTACACTGCACTGCTGGGCATGTCTGGTTTCCAAAGCAGTTTTACGGCTCAGGAGGAGGTGGTCAGCTTTGCTGAGGTTAAGAGATGCCTCTTTGGGATCCCTAGAAACAAAAACAGAAAGGTCTCTTTTTTTTCTGAAGTGATTAAAAGAATTCATTGAAATGACATGGAAATCATTACCATGAAGACCCTGTGTAACAGCCTGATCTCATGAAACAGACTGCCCTTGGCAGCACTAAGGCGCTAAAGGTGAGCTAAAATGCAACAAGTATTGTTTACCTTACTCACTGAGCGGCCTTGGCAAGTCACTCTCTGCTTGCCTCAGTTCTTCATCTGTAAAATGGGCATAATAATGACCTACCCCACAGAAGCGCTGCGAGGGTGAACTAGAAAAGGAATGTAAAGCATGTTGAACCCTACAAGTTCTATAGAAATAATAGTTTATTATTATTTAGCTACAGTGATGATGGGGGAGAAGCTTAATGCTCCATGCTCCGAAGACAATAGGTATTCTGACCATCAATGGGATAAAACCTATATCCACGGATTCCCAAAACCAGGAGTGCAGGAATAAAGCTTAGAAGAATCTCCCTCAGCTGGGAAGCCTGATCAGGTTTTAATCTCCAGGCATGGAAGGGCAATAAACTCATGCGCACTAAGCCACGGTATTACAGCAAGCAGATGACAAAGAGCAGGTGAATGCCTGGCCTGATGAGCACCAGCCAGCCAGGGTGCATCTAGCAGCTGCAGCTGGAGTTTGGAGAGGAGCTGCACCTACCGGACTACCCAAGCGTGGTCTGGGGGCCAGCAGGGCTAGACTGGAGCGAAGGTTTGGAGCTTCAGGGCCGGTCAAGGACAATCAGCTCTGATTTATACAAATCAAATAAAGGGGTTGTAGTGCGGCAGAAGCCTGCTTTGATCTCTGAGCTGCTCCTGCCACGCGGCTGTAGCCTGACGGACTCATCTTTACATGCAGCATTGATAATGAGAAGGGGTTCGGTCTCCCGGGGACAGATGGGCTTAGTGGGGCCCTCGGCCGCCATTTCCCAGTACAAGAGAAAGCGGTTTCTGGCGAGCGGCGAGCCAAGCACAGAGGCTCTCCCTTGATGGGAGCTTGCCTGAGGAAAGACTGCTCCGGCCGGCTGCGAGTTTGACAGAACAGCGGAGGCCACTCGTGGGGGAAATGACCTGGTCTCGCCGAGCTCCCCCGGACCCTGGGTAGCACCGAGAGGACCAGGATACAGCACACGCAGCATTCAGGAGGCAAACCCCTCCAAATTGAGGCCCCCTCACTAAATACACTTCCACTTGGAGCCCCTCCTTCGCCTCAGTTTTTCCTCTAGCCCATTTTTGCTCCAGCCTTCCTTTTCTTCTCTCTGTGCATCCAGATTATTTCTTCCTCTTTTTCACCCCCCGCCACTCTGAATCGCCCTCCCTCCCAACTCATTAATGTCTGCAGCAGCATGTACTGTAACCTCGGGTTCACGACGGCAGGCTCTAATGTAAATCATTGACACACCAGCCTCGTGGGCAGAGGGTGTCGCAGTGTGTCTGGAATACAGGGGTGCCCGAGAAAGAAACGTTGACTCGCTTTCCCGGAGATCCCACCTTTCCTGCATGAGGCGAAAAGGATTCCTGCACTCGCCTCCCTTCGGGCCATTCCAGATAGCTATTAAAATAGCCATTATATCTTGAGGAAAAATAAATGAAACAAACACCTACATAAACAAACACTTCAAAGACGAGAACGGAAATCAAAGAAGGTACGGCCCCTGTCCATTCGCTAGTCTCTGGCTCTCTCTAAGTGCCTTTACTTAGTAAAAAGCCATCCAAAAGCATTGGGAATTATTACTCATTTTTTAAAACAGCACTGAAGAATTAAAGCGAGAGAGAGAGAGGTTAAGCTCAAAGGCAGAGAGAGCGAAATGGACCAGATTATACAAAATTAAAAAGCAAATAGGAGCAGACAATTTGTGCCGAGTGATTGCAAGCAATTACAGTCCAGCTTTTCTGGAGGGAAAATTGGGGGGGGGGGGGGTATTTCAGCTTAAAAGGAGACTTGATTCATTCCTGATCAGCTTCTCCTACTATTCTCCCTTTTATTCTTGGATATCAATTTAAAAAAGCAAACAAAAAACAACAGCCTTCAGATGTTCCCTGTCTAACCCTGCGAATCCCACCCCTGGGCAGCCAGGGAGGATTTCAGCTTCCAATCGGCTCTTTCTATAGCCCTGAAAAACCAATTTGCTCATAAAGAATATAAAAAAAGAAAAAAAAAAAAAGGCAAACCACAACAAGGGCATGTATTTCTCTTGGAGGAGAGCTTCAATTTCACTGTAATTGTCTGAGGAAGGGCTGCTTTGATCTGCAGAATTATGATGATGCTTCGAATGTCTGCCTGTTAATGTCACAGCTGCGCTTTGGCAGGAGCACACCAAGGGGGATCATGGGCTTGACCCCCCAGCTCAGGGGCCCCTTTCCCCTCCCGCCTCTCTGTATCTCTCGGGGAAACTTTGCCGCCTCCTCCTCCTCCTCCTCCTCCTCGGCACCTCCAAACCCACTGAGAGCTGCTGCTGAGGGAGGGGCGAAGACTCTGCTGGTGTTGATCCAAGTGAAACCTCAACCTGGCAACGCAAACCAGAGAGAGGAGGATTCAAAGCGCTGAGTGTGACCTGAACAATGATTAAGAGAAAAGGTTTAAGACAAGAAGTTGTTCTTGCTTTGTTCGTCTCGCTCAATCACAAGTGTGGGCAACAGGAAGGAGGCGGCTTTACCGGTACCCCAAAAGACAGGGAATTATTCATCACATTCTATAGTTATTCCCCGTCTCTCCGTTCTGCCCAGGGCAGGTTGGGAGGCAGGATGCACCCCCCCACCCACAAACTGTACTTTAGATCCCAAAGGACCCCATGGTTCCCCTTGAGAACAGCCGAACATTCATTCAGCATCGAGCCCCCGACACTGCGGCCTGCACTCACTGGCGAAGGACAGTGCCTGGGCACTAGGCCTCTGGGGCTTCCATTCCACAAAGAGCGCAGGCTTTTGTGCAGGACTTGTTTGTTATAATCGAGGGCTAGATCTAGGCCTTGCTATTATCTGCTTAAGGGATACAAATCCCGGCCCAGTGGGGATGCACTCTTCATACACTGGCTTTTCACCCCTCGAGTGAAATAATGTCGAGGGGACATGCTCGCCCTCAACAAAATAAATCGACGGGATTTAACACAGAGAGAGGGGAAGGCCAATCCAAGGCAGAGTAACTAGGAGTAACTAGCCCCCCCCCCCACTCAGGGGCTCGGGGTGCCTCACAACATTAAGCCCCCAAGCAACAATGTCAAATCCAATTCAAACAGAGGATCCACTACTGCTTCCCCTGATTTTTTACTTCCCCTTTTCAACTAACGGCACCTGGAGAACAGGCAAGTCTTCCGGTGCTTTTTAAAGATGAGGAGGGAAGAGCTGAGACAGGCCCCTGGGGGAAGCCAATTCCACACCGAGGGGCCCCTGTCACAGTACAGATCAGTTGCCCCCCAATCATGAGGTTCAGCTGGGGAAAGTACATGGTTGCTATGCTGCCTGTAAGCAGCAGGGAGCCATGATCATCGGGGGCAAGGGGGAAAACCCAGCCAAGACAGGGCCCAGCCTGGCCCACAAACCAAGCTGCTGTAAGATTGAGGGCTGTTACTCTTTGGAGGAATCTCCTGAGGGAGACGGCAGGAGTCCCTGGCACTTGGAGCACTGAAAGCCAGGCTAGCACCGTGCGAGCTAATCCCCAAGAGGAAGCCAACATTGGCTCCCGGGGTGGGTGGATGAGGAATTAACAATCTTCTCTCTCTCTCTCTCTCATTTTGGTGAAGTTGAACAGGGGTGGGATTAGCCGCCCTCTCTCATCACACGAATAGCCTCTATCCGGTAATGTTGTGCAAGAGCATATATTTTAAGTAATCAGAATTAAATAATTCATTTATTCTGTTTAAAGCACATGAAGTGCATGCAGTTTCCCACCGCAGAATGCAGGTGTCAGACAGCAGCGAAAGTGAGAGTTTGGATAAGACACACTGACTTGGTTAATGAGCAGCCCAGCCGCACTCTGCAGCTGCCCGTCACTGAGATCAAACCAAAGCCAGGGCCCTTTCCTCTGCTCCAGCTAGAGGGCCACACTATCCACGTTATTACCGCCATGGGCCACTGGGTGATTTCAGACGTTACGGGGCCCATTGGCCCCGTACTGAAATCAACCCATTCGTTTCCTGCCGGGGTCACCCCGTCACGCCATATCAGACGTGCCGGGGGGGATCCCAGCGGGGAATCCGGGAGGGGGCGGGGCCGTGCGGTGCAGCGTGCGGCTGCACGGCCCGCCCCCTCCACGCACCCCGCCACCCACCCTCCAAGGAGACGGGCGGGCGGCGGGGCCAATGCAGCCGCTAGATGTGTATAAGAGACAGGACTGTGGTTCACTGTGATCTCGTAACGTCTGAAAATACCCACTCTCTCTGACTCCAAACTGCAAACAAGAAGTGCGTTATCCCAATCCTCCCAGCGAACTGCAGGGGGCGATCAAGGGCATGGGGCGTGAGGCGATCCCGCAGATAGATGGGGCCCGAGCCGTACAGAACTTTATAGGTGCCGTGCGGGTTGGTTGCCAGCCGCTGTATCTCTGGCGAGGCCTTGGAAGGTGTGCTTGTGCCTGGTACCCTACTCAAAGGCACAATCTAAATTTGCTTCTTGTTGCTGGTGTCTAGCTGAGAGAGTCCGGACTGCGATTGTTTTCTGTCTTCCCTTCCTTTCCTTTTTAAACCTTTAAACCTAAAATAAAATATTTATTTTATTTAAAGAACTTATTACCACGCGCCTCCTACCAAAGGCAGCCTGGGGCAACTTTCAATATAAAACATAAAATATATAAAATACATAATAAAATAACAACACAAAGGGGCAAAAACAAAAGAGGGAAACGCAGCCTCCCCGCCGCCCCCCCCAGTGGGGAGAGGGGCATAAAAAACCCCACCCCAGCCCCTCACCAAAAATAATAACCCGCTCCCCCTCACCAAAAATAATAACCCGCTCCCCCCTCACCAAAAATAATAACCCGCTCCCCCTCACCAAAAATAATAACCCGCTCCCCCTCACCAAAAGCCTGGCAGAACAGTCCGGTATAGGTAAGAACCAGCAGCTTGAATCGGCCCGGGAAGATTATAGGCAGCCAGTGCAGAGAATGGAGCAGCAGTCTAATGTGCTCCCGATGACCCATCCCCGTAAAGAGGCGGGCCGCTGAATTCTGCCCCAGCTGCAGTCTCCAGACCATCACCATGGGTAGCCCCATGTAGGGCGCGTTACAATAGTCCAGTCTTGAGGTGATGAAAGCATGGATGACAGTGGCCAGGTCGGAGACTGAGATGTACGGCCGAAGCCGTCGCACCAGATGTAATTAGTGGAAGGTGCTCCTCGCCACAGGCCCAACCTGGGCATCTAGGCAAAGCTGTGAGTCAAGGAGCACCCCCAGGCTCTGAACCTGGGGAGCCAGTGGGGAGCGAACCCAGTCAATGATGGGGGCCACCGCACCCACCGCCTTCCCCACTAGCATCACCTCAGTTTTGTTGGGATTCAGTTTCAGGTGGCTCGCCCTCATCCAGTCGCCCACAGTCGCCGGACACCGGGTAAGCACCGAGACTGCCGGGTCTGGGTCGGATGAAAGAGAGAGCGAGAGCTGGGCGTCATCAGGATACTGGTGACACTGAACTCCAGAGCTCAGCTCCAGAGCGCCACACGACCTCAGCCAGTGTGTGTGTGTGTGTGTGTGCACATGTATGCATGCGTGTGTGCATACACAGGTGTGTGTGCACGTGAATACAGTGGGGGTTGGGATGCTCACCTGTGGCAAAGCCCTGAGTGATGCCACTCTTCCAAATGGATGGCAATAAAACCTCCCCAGCACCCGTGTTCTGGGCATGCTACACAATTTGCAGAGGAAGTCGTTTAGGAAAGCTTGAGAGTGGTATACGTTTGGAACTGTGTTTGGCCGTGTCCCTCAGCCCGGAAAACCAGTGCCTGCATGAGCAAAGCTTTCAAACATGACCCCTAGAGTTGTGGGCCTTACATTTCGGGAACCTAGCACCCTGGTTGTGATTTGTAAGGGCCGAGTCCTCACCACTGAGAACGCTCAGCACCTCTGATAATCAGCCCAAGCATCGTAAGTCGCACACTCCAAAATGGAGCTCCCTAAAATCACACACAGCTATCGCTAATTTGGCTGTAGGAGTCCCAGTGCACAGGACTGGGGGTGAAGTTGGGGGAACAGAAAAGGGAAGAAAATGACGGCAAATATTAGTTCTGTCTACAGATTACCTTTGTGCATCCATCCAAATGGCTACACTTTCAGGTGCGCTGCCGTGAACGACCATCTCCAGAACCAAGTACAAATCCTACTGAAAGGCCGGCTCTCCCCTTTCCAGTTCGTGCAAATAAAGGCCTTCCTAATGCTCAGGCCGGGGTGATCTAGGGGAAGTTCCGCTCTGGCAGGAGAAGCTGTGCTCTAGCCCTTCTCTGTCCCACCCAAGGCAGACACTGCAGACTTTGGCTCAGGGCCACATAGATGGCGAGTTCTGCTGTTTGATCTTTACAATCAAACTATCTGAGAAACGTTTCTTTCCCTGGGCTGAATATTCTCTAGTCTCAAGCCCCAAGGAAAGCGCCTCCAGACCTGGATGAGGGAAGAGTTCAAGGGATCTGTCAGCAGCATCAGAAAGTAAAACGACAAGATTTCACCGCTTTCCAAGGGATACACCCCTTGTTTGAGTCCTTGGAAGGTCCCAAAACATCAGACCCTAAAAAAACCACATTATGTGCAGAAAAGTGATTTCAGTAATTTAGTCATTTTCTGACATTTCTATAATTGTATTAGTTATATTTTTCTTCTCCTGAGCCCTGTGCAGTTGGACTCTAATAGCAACAAACATTTGGCTTTACAGAAAGAGGCATATGAAAAAATTTACCAACAATTTAAAAAAGAATTCTCAAAACCCTTTTTAACATAGTTTCCCCCCAATATGCAGCCTAGACAGAATCAATGTCCGTGCGGCATGAATGCAAGGGCTCATGGGCACTGCTTTGAGATGACTTGCTTAACATGTGTTTGCTGCCATTAATACCCCTGCTCTCACAAGCTCACAGCGTTGCCCAAGAAAGAGTTCTAGTTCTGTGCATGTAAACAGACACGTTCTTCATTCAAAGAAGAACCAGTGACTAGATCAGCATTTCTCATTCTGTCTCCTTCAGGTAATAAAATAGATGCATATTTAATACCTACAGCAAAATATTTCAGTGCTGACTAACAGGAAGAGCTGTATTTCCAAGCTAGCATAAACCGCCATTTTATGGCAGTGAAACAGGATTTTAAATTAAACTCATTCAGAACCTTTACTGCATTTGAACCAATGGTTCTGAAGGGTGTAAAGGTGTCAGCCCTCGCTACTCTGCTGACTAGTGGGGGTTGGTATCCCACATGGCCTCATTAGGGCTCAGCGTAGGTTTCTAGCCTCAGAGTGCTTGGGAGGGAGGAAGGAATTCAAATAAAAGGGGAAGGGGGGGGAGGAGGAATAAAATAAATAAATAAAATAAATTCTGAAGGAGAGCGAGTGTAGGGAAGTAGTTCCCGTTAAGAAGCGGAAAGTGCCTATTGCCGGACAGCGTAGGAAGCCTGAGAGACTTAAGCAATGCACATTCTGCGCTCTGGAGCATCTGAAGGCCCAAGAAGTGCTGGAGGGCAGGCTTGGTTTCCTGAACCCTGTCTACTCTCTGGCTTTTCACTACGAGACCTGTGTCACGAGGAGACAAAGAAAGGGTCCTGGGTTTAGTTTTGACCAGGTTTGTCCACAGCAGTTTGGCACAGCTGGGAGAGAAGCGAATGGGGCGTCAGTCTGCAAACTACAAGCATAGATGGGGGCCGCTTAAAAGCTGGGGAAATCTAGCAAGGGAGAACGCAGTGAGTCCATGGTTGTCCGAGATTTACGGCCATGGGTCATGCTCAAGAAATCATCTCCTGATGGCAACAAGCTTGTCCACGCTCAGACTGCACCCAGACTTCCCTAGCTGGGGAAGATGATGCCAAGGTTTGTGCCAAGGTAATTTTGGTGTCATGTGGAGTCTTCTGACTTCTATAATCCCTATCTATCTATCTATCTATCTATCTATCTATCTATCTATCTATCTAAATCCCTTTATAGAACTTCAGTTTTCTAGATTCCTTTCTAGAATTTCAATCCCAAACTAGCAATCCCTTTCAATCTAGAAGAAGCAAATTTTAGAGCCGAAAATACCTTTATAAGTCATCTAGACCATTCTCCCCTCGGGGGTGTAACTAATTTGGAATGGGCCCAGGGGCAGGAGATGGAATGGGGCTCCCCATGCCCCGCTCCCAGCTGGGCTCTGGAACATGGCTCCCCTTGGCATGCAGGCCCCAGTGCAACGGCACGGCCACATTCTTGCCTCTTAAATAGGACCAACTAGACTGAACCTCTCCCTGACAGATGCTCCTTTTACCTCTTTTTTAAAAACTCCTGATGATGGGGACAACGCACCCTCCACTGGTAAATTGGTCTGGTGCCCAACTATCCTTATGGCTAGAATATTCTTATATATTTATTATTAAATATTATTATATTTAATCTAAAATTGAATTATACAGTCTACCCTGGGTCCTGCAAGTGGATTAAAAAAGGTGCAGCCAGGTTCATTATAAAAGGCAAGAATTTAAAGTGCCCTAAAATCCACCTTAAAATGGAAAATCCGGAACGCTTTGGTAAAGGGTCCTGTGGGAAGGTAGTGCCATAAGTGCCTGCAGGATCAGGCCTGCTGTAGTGCAGCACCCTGGTCACACCTGAACTGGGCTGGACTGGTCTCGCCTGGGTTGGGATCTTTACAGAGCTCAGCCTGAAGCATAGAGTCCCCAGGGAGTGGGCTTGGAGGAACTCAGAGAGCCTAGAGGGTGGGAGCCCAGGAAAGGAGCTTGCCTAGTCATGAAAAAGCTTTCCCGACTGTAAGATCTCTGCTGGAGGTTTCCACACAGACTAATACGTAAGCACCAAAGGGAAGATGCAGTGGAGGCGGTTGTGTTGTGGGTCTTGCAAAGACTCACAGCTCCACAAGACACGTCCTCAGGGGAAACAGCAAGAAAGGTTATTTTAAAATTTGGTTGTGAAGTTTTTTTGTTTTCAAAGCACCAAGTCGTAAAGACACCAAATGTTTCAAATAATTTCTATTTGCCCCCGGGCTGTGGCAGACGCACAGGTCCAGAGTCAGGAGGGAAGGTTCATTAGTGGAGTTATTCCAGCTTCCTGCAATATGGTCTAAACTTCCTTCCAATGGGGGAGAACCAAGCTTTCAGCGCAGCAACCCTATCGGCCTTCCACGCAGCTTGTGAGGCTGCGGCTTGGGTGGGAGAGCAGGTGTCTCCGGAGTGGGGCTGTGGGAATGGCTGGAGGTTTCAGCTCCATCGCTTCCTTGCTTGGCCAGGGATCAGGGACAAATTACAGGGCCCTCTCTTTCTGTGGTTGTTTAGGGCACAGACGTTTGGGGAGAAGAAATAAATTAACTTTGTTAATTAATGTTGGAATGGAGTGAGGGAAAGGGTGGGGTGGGGCTTAGCAAGTGGGGATGGGGGGGGGGGTACGGCATTAAAGACATTGGCAATGGAGAGGTGTGGCCTACCAGAGCTTTCAAATAGTTGTGCAGCACGGCACGGCACGGCTGTGGCCAGCCCCCAGCCGAGGTGCCGATCCCTCTCCCCTCTGGGCAGTTGTGTGGCACGGCTGTCGGCAGCTCTCGGTCGTAGTGCCGATCCCTCCCCCTCTGGGCAGTTGTGTGGCACGGCTGTCGGCAGCTCTCGGTCGTAGTGCCGATCCCTCTCCCCTCTGGGCAGTTGTGTGGCACGGCTGTCGGCAGCTCTCGGTCGTAGTGCCGATCCCTCTTGACAGTTGCCATTTGAATAGGACACGCTAGATTACCCTTGATGTCCATTCCAACGCTTATTCTACGGCCGAAGGGCATGAGCGAACACATGGCTGTGCACTCGACACCACCTCAGGACGTTTCTGCTGCACACGTGTGCACCAACCCAGCTGGAGGCACAAACACGCATGCACACTCGTAAAAGGGGCTGCCAAGATACACATGCAGAGCACGTACACACTCGTACCTTAACTCACACCACCGTCAATCCACACCACCTTAACTTTACCCTCCTTTAGTAAACAGCAAACAGACCAATCACCCTGCCATCAGCACGGCCACTACTTTCCCACTTCCTCCAGTCTGTGAAACGCCCAAACCGAACCCCCCACCCTGCCTTCTAATGCTGCTAAGGGAGCAGAGTTAAGGTGGTTTAGAAAAAGTAGCTCATTCGTTAACTCCTTGTTTCCTGGCTTTGTGAACTTGTACTTGACATTTTAGAAGGGCACAAATGTGTCCAGGGGCACCCCAACTCCACGTTAAAAATGTAGATTTTCTGTCACTGGACTTTTATTTTCTCAGCCCAGATATGGTGCAGAGTTTCACTGACCACTTATGTCCTATCAGTGAACAGAGTTCTCTGGTTCTGTTCAAATTATGAGGCCTCAGATCTCATTTTCCATGGGTTAGCACTGACTCAACTCTGCCCTCCCCAACTGACCCCTGGTATCGGTTTTCATTCTTGCCCATGGACAGCATGGTGAGTGAGAAGCCTGCGGTTCTTGTGCTGGAAAGTAGGACTGGGTTCAAGATGAAGTATTCCTCATTTAGATTTTTAAATAATTTATTTGAAATGGCTTCCCAACTGGTGCCTGGCTCTGTGGCCCATCGTTCATGGCTTGAAGGTGATGTCGGACGCTCTGCCTCCTGCTTTCTTGAATGGTCTGGGGCCTTCCCTGCTAACAGCTGGACCTGCTTCCCTGCACGTTCTTTATGTTCCTGATTTCTTAAAAAATATTTCCTTCTCTTCCAGCTGCTGGAATCCGTGAGGCTAAATCTCGGTGCTAGGCCTTAATGACCATTGCTCCCATGACGTCTCCTATTGTACTGCCTTAGAATGTAGGAAAGTGCAGGAAAAATACAGGGGTTGTGCTAAATCTCGGGGATGTCGAGTGAACAGTCCTTATGAGCGGGGGTCGCATGCGATCCCTGTGCACGTAGTGTGAGGCTTCACTGGGCACCGATATTCCTCCTTCCCAAGGGTTCGTAGTGACAGCCGCCCACGCAGACAAATAAAACCCTCTTTAGCAAGACCGACTCTCGGCTATGCCCCTCACCTACCCGCTAGCCTCTATTTCCCCAAATGTTTCTGGTGCCCTGACTCATCTCAAGTGAGCTGAGCCTGAGACAGCAGCACAATCCACTAGTTGCCTTTCAGTGTGGTGGCTTCTGCCAGACTTGCTCAGGTTTTAAAATGGTACATATCAAAGATGCCCCCAGTACGTCATAAACAAATGCTGAGAGCGGGCAGAGTGATCAGATGAGCATTGGACTGACTCTGTATTCCAAGAAGCAGGAATGTCACTGTCTTAGGGGTCTGGTGTCACCTCTGTAGGACGCTAACCCCACTGACGCTGCAAACAAGCTGGATGTAGACTATGAACCTGAAAGAGACCAAGTTCCCATTTTGAACGTAAGAGCCCATGGGGGCTGTGCAGTGCAGAGCACGTGGCTGGCACTAAAATAGCCGATCTTATAGAAACAGAATACTGTTTAACCTTCTGCGGCAATCATTGGTCCCTTGCTACAGCCTCCCCCCCTTTCTTTGCCTGAAAAGAGGAGCAGTCTGCAAAGAAAGATGAACAAACAGCACCCCCTGCATTTACTGGAACACCTGCTTCTGATGGGAAGGTCCAACGAGCACCCCCACCCCCGCGCTAGATGCTCCCCCCCCATGCTAATTAGTAATGCAGCCCCACAAAGAGTGAAGTTGCCTGCCGCCTCCCCTCACTCACAGTGATTTATGTTCAATTTGTACAAATGGAGAAAATGAGATTTCAAATTTCAGTGCCATTTCTGCAATGAGGTGATTAAAAGAGAGAGAGGTATTGCGTTCTCATGTATAGAATATTGATCCCAGTGCTATTTCCCTTTGCAGCAACCATTAGCTCAGTATTATTTGCAAACCTCTAATGTGAACCTGGAGATGTAATTTACATTTTGCTTTACTTATTTGCTCTAACAAAACAACACAAAAGCTTTGGGTCTTTCAATCTATCCGTATCGTCAATAAAATTAGCAGCTTATATAAAAAAATAGATATGCTTCACTTCCATGTAACTACCACAAGACTCTTAATATTGCTTGGAATAGAGAGGAGGGAAAGTACTAAACCCTTTGGATCATTTGACAAATGAAATCGAAAGCAGATTAGGATAGTTTCCTGCCTTCCAACCCCTTTTTCCTGCTCCCTCTGGAGTCTCTGCAAAAGTTTTCACAAAAGCCTTTAAGCGGGTCCCAGGAGAAGGAAGAAGAGCCTCTGATGGGGACGCCCAAGACAAATGCAGGCACACGCTCCTGCTCCTCCTCTGAGCTCTTCCCACTAGGAGAGCGGGCCCTCGCAGCCCCTGACACACACACACACTTTCAGAGAGGAGTCCCAAAAGAAAAGAAAGAGGGAGGCAATCAAGAAATAAAAGAGCCTAGGCAGCACGCTAACCCCATTCAAGCGGCAGTTTGTCACCCTCCAACTCTTAACAAACAAGACAAGGCAGTTCCTCTTTTCTTGATACCTCTGTCCCTGCAAAAACATCAGCTGCTTCTCCTGCCTGGCAGACTCTGGAAGAGGAGAACAAGAAAAGGGGAGAAAGAAAGAAGAAAAAAAAGTTAATGACCCATAATTGCCCTGATAGTGGGAAGGGGGCAGGCAGCTGTTTTACATTCCTGGGATGTAGAGTATGCAAATAGCTACAAAGGGCCGACACAGTTTCTCTATTGTGGATCCTGAGAGTAACCAAATTAGCCTTTGGCAGCCATGGTAATTGGGAGGTGCTGTTCCCATTAGGAGTCCTGCAAATTATGAAGAAAAATGGACCAAGGGCTTTGTCACCAATAATAATACCGACATGAAAAGAGCAAACCAGCCGCCTGCTCTTTCTCTTTCACTGTAAAAAAATAATTCATCAATAAAAAAATTCTCTTGTGCTGTTAATCCCTCCCTACAGCCCCTGGCCAGCCGGCCGGCCAGTGCATGGACTTTCCACAGCAATAGCAAGTTTCCGGAGGAGCCGCTGCAGAATCCCGGAGCACGGATCACAGAGCTGGACAAGCCGCTGCTTCTGCCATCCATGGAGTTCGCCGCTTGCAACCGTCTCCTGAGAGAGCGAAGGCTTGTGCGGTTTCATGGGAGTCACTCTCCTGTTCCTGTGAATTCGAAACGCAAAGGAAAGCATGTGTGCACATGTGACAAGGCTCTAGGGATTGTGGCTGATCCCAAAGTGAATCTAGGAACCAGCAATAATTCCCCTCTATTTGGCACTGAATACACAACATCTGGACGATTGTGTCCAGTTTGGGGCACCTCAAGAAGGACATTGAGAAGCTGCGATGGGTTCAGAGGAGGACGGCAAAGATGATGGGGGGTCTGGAAGGCAAGTCTTACGAGGAAAGGCTGAAAGCTCTGGGTACGTTTAGCCCAGCGAAGAGAAGATTAAGGAGAGGCATGATAGCAGCAATCGGGTTGCCCCCAAGACAAGAGCAAGGCACTGTTCTGCACTGCTACGGGGGGGCAGACTAGAAATAATGGGCCTAAATTACAGCAAGGGGAATTTCAGTTAAGTATCAGGAGAAATTTCCTACCAGTCCGAGCTGGGCGGCAAGTTGCCTAGAGAGGTTGTAGACTCTCCATCACTGGAGCTTTTCAAAAAGAGTCCGGACAGTTCCCTGCTGAGGGAGATGTTATCACTGTCGTCAGCCTGCCTCCAAGCACGGATTGAACTAGATGACCCGCAAGGTCCCTTCCAACTCTGATCTCCTTTGAGTTGTACTTGTTGGGCTTGCAGGGATACTGTGCTGAGATCAGGGCGCCAGTGGGGTCACTCTATGTAACACAGGCTGTCTAGACAGGGGCTTGCTCCGTGGCCATATCAATAGCAGGGACTTGGATGATCATGAGAATCTTCCACAGAAGTAGTTTGTTTCAATAGCCCAAGTTTGAGTGATGCTTAAGGCCGTTAGCAGTGACACAATGGCGGAGAAGTGCAAGAACATGGTCCTGGATATTAAATGTAGATTAACAGGGAAAGGACGTGAGCTGAGTCCCCTAGGGTAGCTTTCTCTAAAATGCACGAGTGGGGTGTGTGTGTGTGTATGTATGTGTGTCGCTGTGTTGGTCCCAAATGGATGTCAGTGACGGAGGCAGAGTAGCCGAGACAAAAGCCATCTCCATCTTTGACACCAAAGGCCCAAATGTGTAGGTGAGATGAGATGACAACATCAAGAAGAAGGGGTTTAAATTAATCTGCCAATGGCTAACTTGTGCAGGAAGACAGGACCCGCCCAGAAGGGGCACCAGCCAAGGGGGAATCAGGCGGCTGGGCCAAAGAGCTGACAAAGCAGGGGCCCGAGGAACACCAGGGTCAGGCAAAGATACCTGGGAGAGAAGTCACACTACAAAAGTAACTGCCAAAGACAGAAGGCTGGGACAGAAGCTACACTTGAGCTCGGGAAGGTCCAGGATACAGTCTGGAAAAGTGACAGGGTAAAAGCAGGCACCCAGCTAAATGCCCATCTGCAAGACAGACTTGACCAAAAAACCATTGCTTGACACGGACTCCCTCGCCAGCTATCAGCCAGTCTCTAGGATATCGAGCGGGAGGTGGCTCAACAACTGCAGGGACATCTGGATCATGTCAGTTTTCTGGATCCCTCGCAATCTGGCCTTCGTGCAGGTTTTGGCACTGAGACTGCATTTGTGGCCTTGGTCGACAACCTGCACCGTAAGTTAGATCAGGGCAGATCGTCTCTTTTGATCTTATTAGATCT
>QEPC01000412.1:1573904-1612659 GCA_003113815.1 Sphenodon punctatus
TACTGGGTCTCCCCTGTCCACATGCTTGTTTACGCCCTCAAAGAATTCCAAGAGATTAGTGAGGCATGACTTCCCTTTGCTAAATCCATGCTGACTCTTTGCCATTAAGCCATGTTTATCAATATGCCCAGTGATTCTGTTCTTAATGATAGTTTCCACCATTTTGCCCGGCACAGACGTCAAGTTTAAATATCGGGGTTACATTTGCCACCCTCCAGTCCTCAGGTACAGTGCCAGATGCCAACGTTAGGTTACAAATTACTACTAGTAGGTTTGCAATTTCACATGAGTTCCTTCAGAACTCAACTGCGTCGATAATGGGGGGTGGGGTACAGGAGTGGGGGCTGGGCAGGGGGTCTACAGGGTTCTATAGGACTTCTGCAAATCTCCCCCACACCCCCTACGAGTTACCTAGGGCAGAATTTGAACCCCAGCTTCCCAACTCAAAGTGCAGTACCTATCCACTGCACCGTGGCACTGGCTCTCAAGCAGCTAGCATTACATCTGTAGCATTCTGTATGCCCCTGCTATGTGTCAGATACACGCTCGCTACTCATCCTGGGCCGGCAGTGTTTGGGAGAACCAAATGAGGAGCAGGCATTTGCACAGAGCCACGGTTATGTGTGGTAAGAGCAGCTACAGGCAGGAAGCAGGGAAAGTCACTGGAGTTGGGGCCCCCAGGAGTGGTGCAGTCCTGGCAGCAGTGTTGGGAGCTGGAGGCAGCAGTAGCAGCAAGTGGGAGCGCCAACAGTCCTGCCTTCTGCTGTGGCACCTGGGGGCTCACCTCCATTGCTGATTCTGAGGACTTGCTGATGCTGCTGCTGTCACTACTTCCTGGGACCCATCCCTCCTGTTGCTCCTGGGGACCCGGACCGAGTCCCATGGACCTATCACTGACACCAGCACTCGCAGGTTGCAGAAGGTCAAGCCTGTCTCCCACCTCTTTTTGGGTGGCTGCCAGGATGTGCGCACACACCATACTCTGGCTGCCTGAGAATGTAATCTGGACATCAGGCTAGGAGCTCAGAATGCAAGAGAGTTGCTCTAACAGGGTCAGGCAGGGCAGTAACATCACTGGGACTGCACACCTGTTCCAACCTACCTATCGCACGGTGGGTTCTTCTCGTAACGTCTGTTAACACCCACAGGGGCTGCAGAAACCAGCTGGCTGCGACCATGGTTGGAAAGGCAGCAGCACCACCTCAAAGCCACCAAAGAGGACAAAGCTGGGGAAGAAGAGGCCAGAGGAAACATTGGCCAAACAGGGGAACGTGCTGTGGATGTTGTATCGGTCAAGCCAAGGAGCCCACTGTGGACAAACAAGGGAAGGTCCCGACAAGAGGAAAAGTCCAAAGAAAGGGATGAGGCGAGTGTAAACGACACTGCCATATCACAAACTGCAAATCTTCCGTATGTTAATATACGGAGCGAACGCTGGAAATCTACGGAAGATACTTAAAGATGTCGACAACAAGTAGCCCCGGGAATGACAATGCATGAAATGGAGCAAACGTCTCACAAAAGCCAAGATTTGTCCAAGTTCAACCCAACTCCCCCCACCCTCCCCTTAAAAACGTACTCCAGAGAAGAAGATGGCAATATCTGGGATTCACATGAAGACTATCTGGGAGCATCTGCCATTGGGCAGCTGAGCATGAAAGGCTGCCGCTCTGCCCCTATAGAACTCTTGTGGGATTTAACAACATTCCAGCTGTGCCAAAAGCAGCCCAGAACGTGCAGGAATGAGGTAGCCCGTTTGTGCTTTCTGCGATGCTGGACGCACCAGGAAGGATCCAGAGACCTAGACAGACAACGTGGTGGATGCTCAGAACTAGGCGTGATACGTATATGAGATGCCTCCTGGCTATGGGATATATCCTGTACAAACAGTCACAAAGGAGACCCCTAATGAAAAAAGCCTCAACACAGCGATTTATTATGGACCAAAAAATGTCTCTGTAATGTAAAGCTAAGCTATACCTTCCTCTCCATGAGGAAAGGCTCGAAATCTGAATATCTGATCAATACTCTTCTGAAGCTTAGGCAGAATTATAGGGAAAATGGGATATAACACATGTTCTGGCTATAAACAGTATGAACTCGGACAAACAGATTTACTTACTGCTAGAAATTAATATACAAATCTGGAACTCTGCATCATGATCCATTCAGCTGTTTTAAAGAGGGTTCTTTCCCTATCTTTGACACCCTTCGGAGTGTCTGCGATTTATAGCGATCAGTCGATAATCAAGCCAATAGTGGGAATGAAACTGACAATCGGAGCAAGCATCTAAATTAAACAGAATTGGAGTCTCTTTCAAAGGATCCATTCAACTAAAGAATTCTGCTAAGACTCTGTGGCATTTATTGAGAACACCACAGAATGAGAATCAAACTGTTAGCAAAATGGTAAGTATTAAAGAGTTCTCAAAATTAATTAGAAAAATTAAGAAAAACCTTAAGAAAAGCCTCCTTGGAATGAATGGAAGAAGCTGATTTCTCTGCTGTGTTGATGCATTAGGAAGAAGCAGCTTGCTTTATAGACCCATGTTTGGTGTGAAACAACTGGGGTAATAATGACTTGTTACAACCCAACAAAGTCATCTCTACAGATTGGAAAATGTGGCATAAATTTCTTCTTGTTTACTTTGATACAAACTTTGCCTCCCTGCGGTACCAGCTCATCTCCAGGCCTTGTTTTTGCACTCTGTGTTGTGAGTCACGGGAGAAAGGAAATGGTATTAAAGCCCTTGTCCCAGCTTCTCAGGGAGATGCATCTACCTCTTGTTAGAACTTCGAGCCCAGTGGGGTTTGATTGGCTGCTGAGGACGCCCTACATCGCCAATTGGCCCAGTAAGTGTATGTAAGAGGTTCATTGCCTTTGATTTCGTGACCACAGCATCCCATTTTGAGTAAGTGAAGCCCGTGCACCTGCATTTTCTCAACCTCATGAATGTCTCCTTGTCTCTCCCAATATTCACCCCTCCCTCGTCTCCCCCTTCCTTGTCGCTCCTAGATTGTAAGCCCTTTGGGGTGGGGACGTGTCTATACCCACTTACTGTACAGTGCCGGTACACTGCTGGCACTGTAGCATCATCCAACACCAGACATTCCCAGGGAATGGGCAGACTTTTAGGGAGTTAACATTACTCACCTTCTAGCAACATCTAAGACGCAACATAGCTGCCGATAAGTGCACTGCTTCCTGTTTCGTACACACAGCAGCGATCATTACAAGCACACAATCATGGTGACCATTGCCCATGATTATCCTGTAACTTCCTGCGTATGCAGAAGGCCCTCCTCACAAGCCATATGAAATGCTGCCTGTTGGCCCATGGACACGCTCACCAGAACACGTGCAATGGAGACCAATTGCCAGTGCAGTCATAAACATTCACCCTATCTTCCATTTTCCTGCAATGCCTCCAAGAGACCCCCTGGTAGAGCTGGGTTTGGCAACCACATGGGTACATGCCCCCAGTACACCTGCCAAAATCCTGGTTCCCCATTCACTGCTGCAAAGCCACACAAGTGTATATGTCTATCACCTGCAGAAAATAGGACAAAATATGCACCTAGGAGAATTAATGGCAACGGCAAAACCCTAAGGAGGAACAACACTGGAACTGACAAGAGGAGAAAGGAGAAAAAAAAATACTATCTTTCAAAACTAAAAGCCATGACCTGTAAAGCAGCGCTTAGTATTTTCAGTGCCTCAGCATTTCATGAGACTATGAAAACGGCTTCTGTAGGAACTTCAAAGGATTTCAGAATGAAGCTCTAGCCAGGGCTGACCTGCTCCTCCAGTTTGCGTAACCCTTGGCAGGTCACCCTGGCCTGGGCCAACTCTTGGTGAAATCACTGGTTTTGTTTAATGATGTTTTCACGCCTGGAGTGCGCGTTGCCAGAGGCGGCATTGTGCTCTCTTGGGGGAAAGAGAAACTCCTAAGAGACTGAAAGGGAGTTAGTTCCTAAACAGGATGGGCTGCTGGGAGCAAACACTCCAACAGACCCAGGCTCATGCCCTGAGCTTTGTTTTTTTCCAAGTCTCAATCCTTCCAGCCCCAGGTCAGAAGGAGTCACAACAACGTGGCTGCTGTTCTTTGACAAACTGCAGCCAGGAAGATCAGAGTGAAAACTCTGCGGAGACCTACCCGGCCTCTCTCTGGCCTTAGAGGAGCCGTACTGAAGACAATTCACAAGCGAGACACACAAAGTTACTCTTCCAGACCTGGGCACGGGGAAAACAAAGTCACTCGTTCACATGCTCTGTTCTGTCCCTCTCAGCTGCCACCATCCAAAATGAAGCCTAATCAAACAGTCACAGAATTAAACAAAAGCGGTTTAATAAACAAACAGAAATGGACAAAATTTGGATACAAATTTCTACCAGCCAAAGACCTCTCCCTCCCTTCCAAGCCTTTCCAGCTTTGGGAGAGTGTTCCTTTAATCCTGCTTATTCTCTGAGTCTTTATCTCAAGGTTGGGGCAGGGGAGCAGGCAGGCTAACCTGGAGCACAGAATCTACAGCAACTCTTCGAACATGCTAAAAGAGCTCTCCTTTTCATTCCCTTCATGTCTCCCTGGGCCCAGAGAGCCAGGTCACCCCATTCTCAGAGCCCAGACAAGAGAAAGTGCATTTCTGCAGCAAAACATGGCAGCTTCAACGTAAACAAAAACAAAAAGAAAGAAAAGGGGGAGGGGGGGGAGAATTATCAGAGGGAAAGCGAGAGCAAAAATCGAAAAATAAATGCGCTAAAGAGGGGAGCTGGGCCCGATGAAGACAAAGCAATGTACGTAACCCACCTGGAGAGCCAAACAGGCCATCAAATCTGTGCTAGCCAATCACCTGGGGCCTGCGACGGGAGCACAATCCGCATGGGTTCATTTGGCCGAAGAGTGTGTTTCATAAACCTGACTACGGTGAATCTTCCCACGTTCCCCCCTGTCATACCATGGAGATTGGCTGACGGAGAGGTAGTTGGGGGGGGGGGGGGCAGAATGGTTTCTCTTTTAGCTGCATAGACTGAATGAAGAAAACAGTTTATTCCTTTTGGGTCATGTGAGGGAGCCACTGGCAAAGATAATAACATACGAGGCAACAGAACGAGAGGGAGGGAGGGAGGGAGAGAGAGAGAGAGACGCAAAAGGCTTTCTATTATTTGGGACAGCGGTGATGCACACTGAGGCAGCTGGAAGATTAAATTAAGTATTATATCTGCTGACCCCATTGCCATGGTTACCGGACAGCGGAAAATATTAATCAAGCCAAGCCTTTTCAGCAGAACATACTAGGGAAAAATGCTAAATATAACTATATATGTATATAGTGGACTATTGCCGAATGCCGGTGAGTGAACCACCTGATATTGTCAAGACAAACAAATTAAAAATATTCTTGTCTCTCCAAGAAGGCTGACGTCACTGTGGAGAACGCGGCATCGGAAATGGAAGCCTGCAGCACACTGGCTCCTTTTTAACGGATTTCTGCTTTCAAAAATTAAATAAATAATAACAATGAACTCTATCGTCTGCTTTGATTGCAAAGTCTTCAAGGCGCTTTTCTCGTACAGAACCTACTCGCTACCTACTCAGCCATGCAGCCAGGATTCACGGTGAAATAGGACGGCTCAGGAATAGGAACACCGGGGGGGGTGGGGGGGGATCCACCGTAACCAGGAGTTTGCTACGACTGCACAGCGACTCCAGCCTGCCCCTCGCTGAAAGACCAGAGAATTCCGTCCCCCGTTTCCAGAATGCTTTGGAAACAGGACAGAGCGATCGCACAAACTATGCATTTCTGCAACAATAAGGTCTAGCTTCTACCCTAGAGCAACCCTTGTCTCTAAACTGGCCAGCCCTATGTCCCAGAATTTAAAGATGCTCCCCTAGTCTTTTCTCACTTTTTCCAAAAGGTCCTGCTCAAAGGAAGCTTAGCTGCATGTATCTAAAGCATCCTCTGTGCACTGGCAAATGTTCAGTGTCTTTTTATTATGTACATTTTGGGTGCAATACTAGACCCATTGAAGTCAATGGGAGTCTGTCTACCACTGGCTTAAATGTGGCTAGGATCCCAGCCATATCTGCAATGCTCTGGGTACACCTGGCTTAGTGTGAACTCATCAGGCATTCACAGAGGAGTGAGTAGAAGTTCCTCAGCTCATGCTGCCTCCCCGACCCTGCAGACCCAGTCCCGCACACGGGAGAGGAGGTGTGCTGTGGAATTGATCCCTCCTGCTTGCACCACTCCAGGCAGGGCTGGTCTTGGGGGTCTCCGTCCATCAGCTGTTTGGAGGGGAAGAGAACAGCTCTGCCTCCACAGTTTCAGGGTGCATCAGACAAGTCTTCTCCCAGTTAAACAGCTCATTGGCAGGGACTGGAGCAGACTAGCTGCCGTTGGGAGGGGCCATGCCATGCCCAGGATGAACACATGTCTATGCCTATCAATTCCCGCAGGAGCAGGCTTGTGCCCAGACAGCCCTGGCTGTAGGAGGGAGAAATATTTACCTCTCCTGAGTCAGAGCTTTACCTCCCCCTCCCCACCCCCCAAGCCAGGCCACTGGTTTCTCTTGTACACTCTGGGCCAGCCCTGTCATTCATCCTTGATTCTCTATCTGGACAGTGCTTAGCACTGTGCACAGCGTCCCAAGGGCCCCAGCCTGGCTAAGACCTTCAGGCACTATGGAAAGACAAACAGCGAGCTTACCGAAAATGATAGGATATTAGACTCAATTATTTGAAAATTTTTATAATGTAATTAAAGATTATCTTAATTACGTTTAAAAATGGTTTAGGCTAAAAGATACATGTTCAGCCTTAATGTCGCCATTTGCAGATTGTAACCTCCTCGGTGCAGATTTTAATACACAGTAACAACATATTGTAAAATTTAATTAAAACTATTGAGATGACTCTTGAAATTACAGACCAGTAACCAGAGCTTGTTGAAATTCTTCACACAAAAATATGAAAATTAGCATATTTAATACATTGTTAAAAATATGATTTTTATATTTTTCATTGTCAAAAATGTCATTTATTTTTTCAAGGAAAATTAACACTTTTTGCCATATTTTTCTTCCAGTTTTTGTCAACCAAACTGTACTGGAAAATGAAAATTTCTTTGTTTTTGTTTTGAACTAAAATGTAATGAAAATTGTACATTAAGTTATGACCTGAACATTTTCAAAAAAGGTAATTTTTTGGCATGACAACAAAACAAGTTTGGTCTTCAGAGCAATTCAGAAAATATTTTCTAAAATTTAAATAATTTGACCAGTACTATCAATAAGTCTTACTCCAGTATAATCTATTAACTTGACTGAAATAATAATTCAAAGCAGAACGATAAAACATGATGCCAGCATGGCTCCTACAAACAAAAAATGGCCAATTTACAATTTACTAGAATTCTTTGGGTAAAATCAACAAATTGTGAATAAAAGGTGACTTGCTCACTGTGAAGAACTACTGTTTATTTTCTTACAGGGGAAAAGGATGTTTCTTTGAGTTTGTGAGGCAGTTCGTTTGTAACTGGGGAAAGAAAAAAAAATCTACTAAACACATAATAGCTTCAATTGTAATGTAAACCCACTTACTCTGGAGTAGTCCTATTGGAAACAAGGGGGGATCAATATAGGGAGGCTGACTAGCTTCAGTGACATTCACGGACTCTGAAATGCCAGGCAAGTTCAGCCATCATATACAGTAAGGCAGAGAGACCAAACAGAGCTAGAAAGGTTCGAGATTGAGAAAAGGTACAGAAAATGTTGAGCAGTCGTGTGTAAGTGAGGCACATGGCCTCTGAGATCAGACACAAACGTACACTGACAACCTCGGCTACTGATGCAAGCAGTGATGTTTGCACATGGAGAGAATACAAACATGTCGCATACAGTCTAATCCTCATAAGCATGCAGCCACAAACTAATACACAGACATGAACATACACGATGCACACACCTACAGTGCTGACTCGTGCATGCACAGACACACGCACACACAAGCTAACTGCGTGCCCTTCGTTTTAGGAGCCAACTTTGTCAGAAATTAAAGATAATCAATTTGTTCCTTTGCGGTTTGCACAATACAACAGATTGAAAAAATGCATATTCTTTTTTTAACCAGGAAACGGATGTTATTGCAGGGCTCATTAGGCAATGGATAAAAAGCAGGTGCATTTTCTTTTGCAACTGTTAATAAAATATGGGATTAGGATTTTTTCTCAAGCTACTTTTTTGATTCTAGCCAATAGCCCGATTGATATTACTTACTGTTTATATTGAGAGAAAAGAGTCCATATGGCAATGGCACACAATCTGATATTTTTTAGGAATTGAACTTAGCTACGTAAGTTCTATAAAAACAAAAATTCAGTCATTATAACAAATGATTTAATCAATTTGAAAGTAGAGACAGGTAGGTAACAGCCTCGGCGTGCCTATACTCCTGACTGTTCTAGAGAGGAGAGCATCCCATTAACAACAGGAGAACCAGAACAAATACTGAGGTGTAGCTTGCACTCATCATGGAATTGGAACTTGCCAACAGCCCCTTTTTGATGCTTAAGGGAGAAGAGCAGATGCCTCAGGTCGGGATCACATGATAGTCGCTGGCCATCTCGACTTTCAGACTCATCTATCCAGTCACCCATACACAATACTATGCTCCGGCCAGACTCGCTTAATTGCCATCATCATGGTTGATCTCAAACATTCAAAAATCATATGAGAGGCTGCAAAATCACAAGATTTCAAGAGAATCCCTTTGGCCTCTTTTGACTTGCTCCAGTCTGTAGAGTCACATTTTCATGCTCTTTCATGTGACTCCTGTGGGGGCTAGACGGTGCATGATGTCATACAAAAAGGGGCCGGGGCAGAGAGCAAAGTTGTGATTTGTGGCAAGGCGGAGGGGGTATTGGTCATATTGTGATGTCACAATCATTTCTTGTTACTTCTTTTTCAATTACAGTTGCATGTTTGAAAACTAAAAGCTATCCCTTCCATATAAAAAAGGGGATTCTACCTTACTGGGATTAAAACTGGCGAGTATGGCACCGATTCACGATGGACAAGATGATGGTGAACCTGCAGGACAAAAAGCTGGAAAAGGAGGAGAAAAATGAAAAAGCGAGAAAGAAGAAAAAAAATAACTATGAGGCAAAGTGGTTTAACGTACTGGAAGCCACTGAAGGAATAGAACTACCGAAGAATGACATTACGCTGTTGTTTGACCGATATATATATAAGACAGAAGGGTTGGAGTACCGCCTAACTTGGGAAATTGGAAAAAATTGAAGTATAAGTTTGATGACAATAAGATGTACAATGGTGTGAAATGTTAATAAAAGAGTTATAATTTGAAAACAAAACAAACAAAAACAAAACTGGTGTGTTTGTGTGTGTGGAGAGGAATTGATTTGTGTGGCATACATTTTGGTGGTGGTGGTGGCGGTCTTTAGCAGAGTAGCAAATTGGGGTAAGGAGTGTGTGGGGATTTAAAAATGGCAGAAAATAAATTCTTTGTGGACAGCTCCTAATTTTAATTTTAAAAAGATGAACATTTCACATAAACCCAGAATTCCTACCCAACATGTCCTGAATGTTCTTACCCAAACAATCCCAGCCAGACCTTTCAAGCACTGCTTGCTTGGCCTCACTCACAGACCCGAGCAGGCCTCTCCGAGAGGGGCCGGGATCCCTCCAGTGTTCTGGTCTCTCTGTCATTTCGAAGACTCGTGCTCCCCGTTCCTTACCAAGCATCACAAAGCAGATGGGAACAGCACCACCACCAGACAGAAGGTCAACAAAAAACCACCCAGAGTTTTCAATCTCAGCAAACCTCCCAGTTTAGCTCTGAAGCAAAGAAAACAAAGCCCCAATACCCCTCTGCTATGAAGTGATGGCTTGGGCCACTCTCTGTCCGGCCTACAAACCATTCCTGGCGGGGAAAATGATTACCACGCAATGGCCAGCACAGACAGGCTAGGGCAGCTGTGTCATATAAATTGTCAGCAATGACCATAAGCACTCAGAGAAACAATTTAATTCCTCACTCCCGCCATCATGGGCTGATATATTCTTTCAAGGTCATTACCCAAGGCTAGGAGGGTCGCATGATTAACGAGTGACATGTCCAATGAGGGCCAGTGTGCTTGAGCAGGCCTTATATTAATTAGACAGAAGCGCTGGAAAATAAATGCAGCCAAGCAGGGAGGGGCCTGATCAGAGCCCCGATCGCTGCCTCCCTTTCACCCCAGCAAAAGCTAACACCCTGACCTTTCCTCTCCACATCACACTCGAGCTTCATGTTTTCAAACTATAAACTATGGAATCTAAAACAAGCTTCATTCCTTGTTTGCAGGGTGCAGGCCTCGAGTTTCTGCTTGGCCTGGGTCTTTGCCTCTCTCTCCTCCTTGCCCTAATTTATTATCTAATACTGAATGGGAAGGGGAAGTATCCTCGGTGAATTACACACCTTGGGAGCAGCACAAGTCCCATGAAATTTGCTGCTGACGGGACCGAAACAGAGAACACCTCAAGGCAAGGAAGGAGCCATACTTGATCTTTTCCAAAACTCAAGCAGTTTGTTGAAGGGTTCCAGCGATGGCCCTGATCAACGACATGTGAGTGAGCTGGACGGTTCTGAAATCAACCACCCAAGTCAACCTTGGATGAGGTTCAACCCAACCATCCTGGTGACATTCCTTCTAGCCCAGGCCAGACAGAAAAGCCCCACTGCTTTGGGTTAGTTCTTTGCCTTGGCCTCCTGGTATAAGAAGTAGGTCTTGAGTTTGATCCGGCATCCAACTTCACCCTTCCCACAGCCTGAACCCATGGTGCTTACTGCCACCATTACTACAATGACCTTTGTGCTAAGTGACCGATGGCCCCAGACCAGGGTCTCTTCTCCGCCTTCATCTCTCTGTCTCTAGTAGCCAGGGATTCACTTCAAGCTTCCCAACAGTCTGCATTTCTGATGTGTTTGGGGGAATTCACAGCTGTGTGTGTGTGTGTTTGTGAGCGTGGGGTAGGGTGAGGTGGGGTGGGGCAGGACAAAAGACGCTTTGTGAAGTTTGAAGCTAGGCAACTGAACAGATTAAACCATTCCTGATCCCTTCAAAGAATCCAATTCAGCAGGTTTCTCTGTGTGATATGCAGCTTGTCAGAGCAGCTTCCCACAAGTCCTACCTGATCGGCTGAGGTAGACCACAAGGATCCTCATGCTGAAGGTCTCCTGCACTGAGGGGGTACAGACTCCATGCACAGGGGACTTCCCAATGGGGCTTTAAAGCATCATGGCTCACCCCATTTCCCCAGCCAGAGCAGTCTGGTAGCTAAAGCCCTAGCAAGGGAAAGTCACTGAGCTTGTGAATCTGCACCAGCTGAAGATCCTCCTTGGGCTCCAGGTCCCTTTGCAGCTAAGTTACTGTGCAGCAAAGCAGCGAAGGACAGAACTAGCCCTGGCTGGAAACTTTGTGACCTGTCTAAATGGGAAGGAAGATTAGGTGACAGCACAGACAATAGCACGCCCAAGTGTGAACTGAGTGGCTTCCGAACACAAGGCTTGGGATTATTAAATTGCAGCTGGCGTGAGTAGGACATGCCCCCCTCACTCCAACTCTCTTCATCAGCTCACTGGTGTCTCTCTCCACTCACCAGGCTGTTCAAACAAGGGCGGAGCTGATCTAGGGAGCGGCGGTGCAGCTAATGGGAGGGGGCTTGTGAGCCACGGGGTTCCCTGCTGGAGCTGTGTCCCTGCCTTGGGAGGGCAGGGGGGCACCCATGCACACTGTAAGGAACACGTATGAAAAGCACATGTTGCAGTCCCTGCACTGGGGCCAACGCGGGGCCTGACCCATGTATTATTCGTAAGTGTTCCTTAAAATGTGCATCGGTGGGGGCCGCACCAGGGCCCATTCCAAGCTAGCTCCGACCCTGGGTTCAAACGATGCTGATTCCTTTTCAGTTCCGGCCCCTGCAGTGACTCTGCGGTCCTTGCCGTTGTGCGGCGCGGGGCACTCGCTCGCAGAACCTCGCTTTTTGTTATTGCTGTCATTCATTCGGATCAGTAGCAATAGTAGCCAATGAATGAAGGCCACCCAGGCGCTCAGTGACTACTACTATGGACTAAGATGCCAGGTGCCTCCCATCGGGGCCCTGGGGAGCCCAAGCATCGTGCCTGGTGCCCCGAGATGCTCCCAGCTCCCCACAGCTGGAGGGAGGGAAGAAGGGAGCCAGCTGGGCCAGCCTGGAGCCCAGTGGCAGGAGGGAGAGCAGGAGCTGGCTGGAGTCCGGACCAGGAAAGCAACACCCACCTCTGAGAGGAAGGGAGGTGGCCAAGAGGCCTGGAGTGGGGGAGGAGCTGTCACTGGGGGGGGGGGCAGCTGATGGAGGCCGGGCCTAGAAGCAGGGGAGGAGTTGCCCTGCTATGCCCTGCACATGCAGTGAGCGTGTGTGGAGCTGGCTGAGAGAGAGCAAGTGTGTGTGTGTGTGTGTTGTGCGCGCAGTAGGGTCCATTAAAACCCAGCAACATCCGATACTGCCTCCCGCGCAGATGTCCTTCCAGACTCATTTCTCCAGTTCCCCATCACACTTTCCAATCCCCTTTATTCTCAGCAGCAAGTCTCTGCCATTTTGCTTCCCCTGTGGTGTCTCTTGACTGCTCTTTCCCCATCTGCCATTTTGTGGGACTTCCTGGCTCCACTGCTCCATGTTTACAGGACTCCTCCTGCCTCTGCCTCTCTCGATTAAGCGCAGTGCTCCCGAGGACGAATGGCCCACAGCACTGCACAGCACAGCAGAGCACAGCACTGCACTGCACAGCACTGCACAGCACTGCACTGCCTGCTGCTCTCGGTTTGTCTAGAGACATGTCTAGCATCTGATGCTGTACTGAACTGATGGGATGCTACTAAACCTAGGAGATGCACTGTTGGTTGGGATTAGCTACAATTATTTTAGGAAGATAAGTTCCTGCAAAATCCTATCAGTACAGACCCCCAGATTACACTCACCCCTAAGAGACTCAGGCACAAATGATAACCCTGCTGATCACATCCAGCTGCCAAAACCAATTTGCTTGAAGCTTGGGTTTGAAAAGGGTTTACACAAATCCAGAAACTCGGAGAATGGGCTTGATTTTCTCTAGTGCTGACGGCCCATGGGCCGAGCCCCAGACAATGACAGCTGCAGGCGCTGCTCCAGAAAATCAAAGCCCAGTACTACTGGCAGAGGCTTATCCATTCCTTCAGTCCAAGGTCCAGTGAAATGCTTCCCCACCCAGTGACACTATAAATGGAGATGTGGACATTGGGGGCTTTGAACTCGAACTGGCATCATCTAGCATAGGTCTCAAACACTGAACATGAATGAGGGACAGTGACTCTCAAAATGCAGGTCATTGCAGGATGCAATGAGCCTATAATTATGCACATGTATGCAAATTCAGTGTAGTCCATTGCTTAGGTTGTGAGGCTGTGCTGGAGGCAGGGGGGAATCTTTAAAAAAAATCAATCTCAGAAAACCAAAGGACTCACATATCCATGCAATAAAATCTCTTATAAGCCAGACTTGAACCCTTGTGCTACCAGTCTTTATTGCGAGTTCTACCAAGGCACGTCCCACACCTGCCTCATCTCCCCACCTTCATGCTTTACTTCGCACAGTCCCCTGTCTGAGATAGCTTTTCCCTCACTCCAGACATTTCTCCTCCTATGTGGATTCTCTATCAGATGAGAGGATGCTGTGCGGATTCTCTCACAGACAAGCACAAGGCAATAGCCCATTGCCTAACAGAGAGGTTGATCTGATTTTTTTGTAATTGTTTTTTGAAGACTAGCTTAATTAAATAAATCACAACACCAGCCCCTTAAGATGATCCAGGTTTGAACCTTCGGTTGCAATGACTGTGGCCTCTTTCTAAGATCCCATGTAAAACATTTGGGAGTGATTTCTCCAGGCACTTTCCACGTGTTTCTCTTCCCCCAAGCACTGTGTGAAATAGGGGATGAGGCATAAAATGCTGAGGCAAGAGAGAGGGGATGGAGCTACTGATTTTTTTTAAAAAGAGAAATGCTTAAAATGATAGCTTCATATCGATATCAATGCTCCCGAATGGAGATTTTTTCATTCCAAACAATGGCAATTTTATTGCAGATGTTGGAAGACTCTAGTTCTCTCTGCAAGGAGGAGAGCCATTAAGGAGCCATTAATCAGAGAGTCACAAAGGACAATAAGGAATCCCTTGAGTGTTGTATGGCAGTTGCTGATCTGAGCTTGCCTGGGCTGGCAGCGGTTTGGCTCTTACAGGCTGGAGAATTCAATTCATTGTTCCTAGAGATGGGAACAGCAATCTTCCACCCATCTCCCTTCCTCAGGCAGGATTTTGCAGCAGTTTTCTGAGACTGCAGAGAAGATAACAAAAATCTTTTTGAATCCAAGACATCCCACAAAATCCAGAACACTTGAGAGGTCTGTTGTTTCCTGGGTATCTGGTGAGAGCCCATCCCACTCTGCCATGACAGGACTTTGCAGGCCTAGCTCTGGTGGGCTCTTCACACACCATGCCCTTTGCTCCCCAGTTCTGGTATAGAAGACTAAGCAGCAGGAAAAAGAAGTGTATTATAGGAGTCTGCAACCTGCTCACTTTCTGGTGCGGCCTTTCTCCTTTCCTGCCTGCCCATCCCTGAACCTGAACGAGAATCCATCTCCAGCTTGTTGGCCTCCTGCACTTCGGCCCTGGTCTCCAGCCCTTTCTCCTGGCTCCCAGCTTGGACAGGGAAGGCTTCTTTCTTGACTTGTATCTCACGCAGGGTCAAAGTGCAGCCTGCAGCCCAAATGTGACCTAAGAAACTCTACATTGTGGGCCAGCCCAGTGTGTCGACCTCTAGCAGTTTAAGTGAACCACGTGTGGCCAGAAGCTTGAACAATCCTATTGAAAGCAGGGTGGCTACTGTTTGTGCCTTACAGATGAGTCTACCGTCAAGATGCTCGCATGCCACTGAAATCAACATGGTTTGTCCCACATTCCCAAACTGTGAAGAACTGGATGAGACCGGGGAAGCCACAAGGTGCATCAAGGTCACAGAGGAAAAGACCTGGATGTGGAGTTACCCACATATGGCTGAGACCAACTCCTTGGCCATGGGGCTGGCTGGAGAACCCAACATCCACAATAACCCATGAGCAAATAGAATCCAACGAGAGGATCATGAGAAGGTGAAAGCCAAGCAGAAGCATCTCCTTGGCCTTTTGAATAGGTCACTGGCATAACTGCCCTGGTCAGCTCCATGGACGAGGAGAAGGATCAGATTAATTCCCTTTTGCCTCAGCATTAGCCTGGGAAGAGGGCCCAATCCTAGGCTCTCTGTGGCAGTGGGCTGCTTAGTAAATGACAGTTGAAAAGCTGGTGTCTAGGAAAGCCTCCAGGATACAGTGGTGGAGGTGGGGGCCAATGGTAAGTGCCCTGAGCCTGGGAAGGGCTGACTTTTCACTGAAGCCCGAAGATTTCATTTCATGCACATGTTGTGTTCTAGCTGCAACAACGAGTTCCGTTTTCCTCCTCTCTTTGATGAAGGCGGCTGCTCAGTGCAACACGAACGCCCGGCCCTGCAGAAATGGAGACAGCAGCTGCCGCTGCACGTTGTAGCTAACCCTAATGGGCCTGGCAGAGGCTCCCTGGGGCAAGCAGTTCGGCTCTGAGCTGCTTCTAGGGTGGAAGAAACACTTGGCAGCTCCCTGTCACCACAAGCCGGAGGCTGACGTCGCACACAGAAGCACCAGAGAACGCTATTGGAGGGAGAGAGTCTCTTTCGTCTCTGCACAAATGAAAGAAAGTTCCCTCTGCCCCGTCCCAGCTGTCTGCTCTAGCAGCAGAATGATTAGACTTCGGCAAACAAACTAGAGAATTCAAACCAGACGGACAGTGGGCAGCTAAACAAGCAAATAAACTTAACACTGGGGTCAGGAACAGAGCAGGGAGGAGCAAGAGTGAATGTAATAAAGTGAGGGGACTAATCTTGTCCAAGAGTCTCCTGAAAGACAGAAAATGCGGCGCAGAAGGGGGTCGAGCAGGGGCAAAGTCAGAGATGTCGTCAAGGAGACGTGTGTTCTGGTGTATAATGGTGGATAAGGACTCCTGGGTGTGTCAGAGCACCCACATGTGCCCCGGCGAGAGTGTGTGATGACGAGCTGCAAAGGCGGCTGTGTTTTCTCATCCAGTTTCTGTGGTTGCGATTCCTAAATCTGATTTTACAGCAAAAATAAATAAATAAATAAAACCACCTCCCTAGAGCATGACTACTTCCCCACTTCAGCTGGGCTTACACTGCTGTTTATCACCTAAGGCAAACTCTCTCGCTCTCTTTCCCTTTCCCTCTGTTTCTTTAAATCTCTAAACCACAAGGCAGCGTGCGAGCAACACCGTGGGTCAAGATATCAAAAGCTGGAACTTTTATAGGTTTCCTCGATAACACGGACAATAAAAGGCAGCGGCAGCACAAGCAGCATTCCTGACCTTATTTGATGCTGGGCAATAAAAGTGGAGAGTTCCTTGCCTGTCTGCGTGCGTGTGTGTGTCTGGGCACACGGGCGTGTGGAGAGAGACACACTCCAAATAGCTCTATGGCTACTGAATGCAGGAACCTTCCTACAGCCAGACTCTCCTTTGGGACACGGAGGCCGTAAGGAGAACTGGCACACACACCCCCACACACTGTAGGTGAATGGCCCGGGCCCCGCCACTCGGCTCCGCCCCATACCGTCCCTGGAAAGGTGGGAGGGGCCACCAGATGTGCAGGCAGAGCAGAAGCGGGGTAGGTGCCAGCCCCACCAACAATGCTCCTAGAGCGCACCGCCAGCGCTGTGGGCTGCCAAAACCCGGGGCACAAGCCAGAGACAAAGCTGGGGACCTGCCGCTGGAGCGCCAGTCTTGGCCAGGGGTTGCCCCGGGCAACACCACAGAGCTGCAGGTGGCAGCCTAGAGCGGCGGCCGGTCCACCTGCAGCTCTCTGGTGTGGGGGAATGGGAGCCATGGCTGCCGCCAGGTCTGTTTGAAATGGACCCAGGCACAGCTGTAAGCGGGCAGACTGATCCCGTCAAAACACCCGTCGTGTGGAAGCTACTGAATGCAAATCCCTGATCTATGAATACCCATCCCATCTGGCAGTCTGGACATATGCACAGAAATGGCAGCTGCAACACACACACACACACACACACACACACACACACACACACACACACACACACACACACAAACGGTAGCCAGGACACACACAGCCACACTCCAGACATGGCACCCAGCACACTCATGTAATATTGACCACCAGGATAATATGGGGACACGTATTCGACCTCCCCCCAAGGATGACTGAAAGGGAATCATATCTGAAAGGGCGCTCCCATTCAACTCTTCCATATGCCCCCCCGACCCTATCTGAATGATGCGCACACACCCCCTTTCATTGCCCCATTGGCCTTTGGAGACTATGCACGTCTTTGCTCTGCGTTTGCAGGGTTACATTTCTGTCCCCTCCTAGGACTCTCATTCATACCCTGGGATAAATCCCACCTCCTTTCAGAGCCCACTTCCTATGGACTTGGTTGGAAGGGGTCTCCAAGGTCAGCTAGTCCAAGCAGGGCGACTGCACTATCTGGTAGGATGCCAACATGGAAGGTCCAACTCTATGGACTTTGGCTGAAGGGGAATAAAGCCCCTTCTCCCTCCTGGAGGCTCTCCCCACTGGCTCTGGCTGACGGCACATGCCGCCTTTCCCATTAGGCCAAAGCACTCAGAGAATTTGGTCTCTGCTGGAGTTCCTTGGGCAGGCCTTGTCCTTCCTTAGTGTAGCGGCCCAATCTCCCCCAGTGGTGTTCCCCCAGCCAGGACTGGCGAAGAAGCATCTCTGCCCTACTGCTTTCAGCCCCACCTGCTGCTGACTCAACGCTGCTGCCACCGAATTTGGGTTTTCCTCACTTTGAAACTAAACTGGCTCCAGAAACAACACTGTGAAGTGTGCCGTATTCCTCTCCTCAGCCAGCATATGCGCCGGCATGACACATGCAGACACACACTGAACACGCACAAATACACAAGCCTGCTGCAGAGACTATAGGCACACTGCAATTCTCCACACACACACACGTGCACAGAGCAAAAATATCCACCCCCCTCGAAGCGGCTGACCCATGTGCCGGCACACAGCAGAGTTGGTTTGGAGGCATTTTCAAAATGCTACTGCTGTTGCCGACCTGTGGCTTATTGCTGTTCACAGCTATCTCCAGCATCAGCCAGCGGGTCACCGGCTTGAACGACCCCTCCCCAAAGCAATACCCCCAGAGATGACAGGGCATGGAGCGGAGCTCTCGCCCCCAGAATGGAAGGTCCCTCCCTCCTCTCGATAGCCAAGGAAGCTATCACAGGGCATTGTCAGGCAGGCAGTTTGCAGGGGGATCCAACCCCCCGCCTCTCTCTCTAATATGTCCTGCATGTATATTTATAGGAGTATTTACATTACATCTATAGCCGCACGCGTGTGTGTGTGCGAGAGAGAGAGAGAGAGTTATGTGGTTAGACCTGCTCATATACAATATAAAAATACACAGAACAGTTACACAAACACATGTCAATATAGATATAATCCTATTTATTTGGCAGACCATATAAAGGCTAAGAAATGAAAAATTCACTCACACGCCCTCTGACACTCTGGCCAAGTGTATGCACGAGAGCTCTCAGTGGCAGGGACTGGCTTCCGGCTCCCTCTCTCTTTTCTGTTAAGAAGATACTTTGAGCACAGGGATTGCTCACAATCTGGCTGTGTGATCCACATACATGAGTTGTAATATGCCTGCTTCTATTTCTCGCTCTCTCTCCCTCCCCCCCCACCCCCGTCTCCCTTGTTCTCATGTTCAGTGGTTATTTTAGCTTAATGTGCTGACATCACAGCTCTCTTAGTGAGATAAAGCCCTCATGGTGAATGCAGAATACGGCTTCACTGAACACTTTCAAACGATGGGATTTAGTAGGGTCTAATATTTATTGCTCCTTACTCTAACGGAAGATGCTGTGTCGATTTCCCTGCTCTGAGTTTATACAGTTGTGCTGCAATGTGCCAATGACAGCTCACCTCAGTGTGCGACTGTTTGTGTAAGCTGGGGGTGGAATTGGGGGGAGGGGAACTTTTATTAAGTGGGTTCATTTTTATACAGCAGACTTGACTGGGTAGGCACCTGCCCACTGTAACCACTTGAATTGGTGGGGATTCGATGTCAAGATTGAATGAGACGGCTCTCAGCAGAGTTGAGGTGTGGGAGCACTGGTGACATCTCATTTCTCAGCACTACAGATCAGCCAAGAAAACATTGTCATTAGAAAAGAAACACTGCCTGTGTTTGGTTTTTTCAAATTACAACCCCCCCCCCCAACCAAATGACACCCCCCGCCCCCAGACACATCTGCACTGCCCTTTATTTAGGGGAACAATAGCTTTATGGTCTCTGAGAATTTGGTCTGGGCTCTCTCTTAAACTGGAAACAATCGAATAACGCAGGAGGCAAACCCAATCCCTGCCTGGGTGAGAAATACAGCAGGAGAGACAATCATGCAGTCAAATGAGATTCTCATGTGTCCTGGGACCATAGTACAACAGAGGGGTCCCAAACCCTACAGCCTGGGATAAAGGCAGGGGGCTGCGGAGCACATACAATCCGAGGCAGAGGCAGAGGGTTTTTTCATTCTAATATTTTCCATCCCGAACGAGAGGTAAAAAACACCTTGTTATTAAACAGAAACCCAGCCCTCAGGATGACCAGATTATCACTGGAATTTAAAATCTTGCTGAATTTTTAATAGTGCATAACCAACCAGATTCTTTATGCCCTTTTGTTAGTCCCCGTCTCACAGGCCTATGATTACTTATCGCCTCTGCTCTTTCAGCGGAAGCTCTTAAATTAGGCTCCGCATCCTGCTCTTTCTTTGTGCGTCCCCTCTCCCCCCCTCTGCACTCCTTAGCTTGTGGCTGCTTGGGGGACGGGCTGTCACTGGAGCCCAGCATGGCTCCCTGGGCGCTGCAGGGCCTTGGCCGCACTATTTAGAACCCAAGGTAATTAGCACTAGGAAGGAGTTAGCAGCAGCCACGCACCCACAGGAGCCGAGCAAAGGAAGCAGCTGATGAGAAAGTCAAGTCGAGGCCCGGTTGCTGCTGGCTGAATCCCCTTCAATAGATCTGTAGTCTGGACTTGAACCCTGGCCTCTCACCTCAGGGTCCGATATTTCTTTTTTTTCTCCCTAACTCCCCTGCCCCCACTATTTTTTCTCCCAGCTTCTCTATCAAGCAGTGATGTACTCAGGCTGACTGTGAATAAATGTAAGTGACCCCCATCCACCCACCCCCACTTCCCTGAGCCTTCTGCAGCAGAAAGAGAAAGAAAGAGAGAGAGAGAGAGAGAAATGGAATAAGGGAGAGAAAGAGGGGAAAGGGTCCCTGACTTCCTCACAGGTAATTAAAGGGACTGTTTTCAAGGTTGCATGGGCAAAAGACAATTCGGCCTAATGAAGCATCGATCGGCCGGCACTAAGGTAGAAAGGAGCTGACATTCATTCAAAGGTACCTTTAACTGATGTAAAACACTGCACCGGGAATTATTCTTACTCTGCTGTCATTGCCTATGACCTGGTTTAGAAAAAATGGAGTTTGTTTTAAATTTATTTTAATTCCGTAATGCCACCAACTTGTATGTCGGGCTGTATACAATTATTAATCAGAGGGGCAAATTCGTTTTTGTGCTTGGTGTTTTTCTTTTTCTGCTTCTTCAGGATAAAATTTTCTTCATTATTCACATTAAAACCTCACCAATCAGCTCTCAAGATGCTGGGTGCGTGAGGTCAGTTATGCAGATGCAGGAAATTACTGGGGATTGGCAGGGACATTTCTGTCAATTTGTAAGCAAAACCGTGTGTTCTTGCAAGGTTTTCATCACTGTTAATTTGTGCCGGCACAAGACAGCTAAAACCAAAATCATTTCTGCAGTTGATGGGGGAGGATTCAAAATATTTAAGCAAATTTGGCTTCAATATTTCCTGGAAGCGAGAAATAGAATATGCAATTCTGCCCGCCCGCCCCATTAAAGAGCAATCCAATTAAAACCCCTGAAAATGACGACATTTAAAGCTGAGTCCTGGGCAGGCATCTGCTCCTCTCATTGGGAAGGCAGGGTAGTTGGGGACAGGGGCTCCCCCTGCTCCGCTTCTCCCAGTCTCCCTTCATCCCTCGTCTGTGCCCTAAATGTTTGCATTTCTAGAATGTCTGAGTCTGTGATAAGGAGGAAATGATAGTTGTGCCCAGGAAATTGGGGTGAATGATGGGGGAAGGGAGCCAGTACCAACTGTGAAACAACTGGAGTGTTATCTGGAGAGGATTTGCGGCTCACAGTCCAGCTCTGCTTGGTCTTACAAGAGGCCCCGAGCTCAACAATAGCATGTCCCTTCAGAGGAGAAAACACAAAGGGAATTTGCTCTGATTCAATCCACATAGTGAGGCCCCTTTGGGGTCACTTTTTACCCTGACTAAAAATAAGGGAAAAAAGGAAATTCTCTCTCCCTCTTTCTTGCACACATACAGAGCCACAAATTGGAGAAAGCAGGATGCCTCTCCCTGACAGGACTTCTAAAACCACTAGCTTTCTCTCTTGCTCGCTTCGGAATTTATTTACCATCTTTTATTTTTAGCTATCTAAATAAAATGAGAATGCTTTAAATTTTTATTGGAATTGTTTTAAAGCAGCATCTTTCTGCTTCCCCTCTATTTTGCTTTGAAACAAGTCCCCTCTGCAGAAGACCCCACACCTCTCATATTGACCCCTCGTGAGAGAGAAGGAGAGGTTATATTCGGAGCCAGAACTGCGAGCTGGTTTTTAAAAAGGAAGCAAGAAGAAAGATTTGGGGACTTTGATGTTTCCAGATAAATTTGTGGTTTATAGTATTTGTCTTTTTATCTTTAAAATAATTTATCACCCTAAACTGCCCATTCTTTCATGGAGAATAGGTCGGTTAAGAGTGGCAGTAATTGGGTGGAACACCTGCTGAAATAAAAAAAAAATTAAAAAGTTTTCCCTAAAAATGGCTAAAATGTAGCTCAGCAGATTCTATCTGCATTAATTTGGCTGAACAACAAGATATTGCTGGGGACAAACTCTGAATAAAGCGGTTCCTTCCGAGTTGCTAGAATTGGCAGAGCTCAGTCTAAACAATGGCGGCTTCCTATTAACCTTAACCCGGCTTTTCAAAAGAACATCCCCCGAAACACAAAGCGTCAGCGGGAAATGGCAATTTTATGAATCCTAATCAATCAAAGGGCTTATTAACTCAATGTGAAGCCATATTAAAATCTTTAATTATAAATCGTGCTAAAAGGAAAAACAAAATGTACTTATGGTACATTGAAAATCCCGGATATTAACATAGTTGCTATTATCTCTGGCAATATTAAATTCCCCCTCCCTGCCCTGCAACACGTTCACCTTCTTCTGTTCCTACAGAACAGGGCTGCAGAACAAAACTCATTCTTCTTTTTTCAAGGCTTATTAAAATGTATTTTCCCCTGCGCAGCGCCGAGTTTGCAGGGAAGCTGGGTGGGGGGTGCGTTCAGGAAACCCCATTACAGCTGCACAGTAAGAGGCAAGGGGGAGAGCTGGCTTATGAAGGGGGGCGAGTCACAGTTACAGATTTTTTTTCTTGGGCCGCAATCAAATGTGAAGCATTTTTGCTAATGAAAGAGGCCTGCACGTTTGTGCATGTGTGTGTGATTGGCAGGATTGCAGATTGCTAGCCACGGGAAGGGCCCTTGCTAGAAGCCACGGTGTGAAAAAAGGCAATGGGTGCTTTTTTATCAGGCAGACATTTGGGAAATGACCACAGCAAATTTAATCACAGTTGGATGGGGGTGGGGGAGAGCAGAGACCGAGATTCACATGTTTTATTTATTTGTTCAAAGTCACGGTCCCCCTATTGTGTGTCCCTCTCTCATTCTGTCATTCCAGGCCCTGCTGTGACCCACCCCCTACCCCATCCCCATTGTTAATGCAGGAGAGAGAAAATATCACCATGCTTATAGGAACAACACACCCAGCCTCTCCGGCTGAGCTAGACAGCACTGAATTTCTGCTCCAAATATTAAAATGAGAAAACAAAATACATTTCTACCCTGTGGTAATAAACCATTTGTTCCCTATGGATGAAAAGGGCATGCGTTTTGCAGGGTGTATGCCCCATTCCTCTGATCTCATGCATTTCCCCCTTCGGAGTGGATTATGTTTAGATTTGTAATCCAAACCCCTTACACACCACTGATTTGAAAGAACCCTGTCATTTCTAATGGGCAACTGAAGGGAAGCCCTGGTTTAGAACAAAGTTTCCTTCCTTTCCTTTGTATCTAGTAGTTCCTACTTCCCTGTCCCTTCTTAGGGTTTGCTCCTTCCACTCCTTGAAGAGCCAAGAGACCGTTTTCGGCAGCATGGCAAGATTCAGTCTCACGTTGCTTTACCTGGCTTTAGCCATAAGACCCCTTCAAAAAAGAAAGGACAATTTATCTGGCTATGATGAATGTTCTTAATTTATAGCATTAGTAATGCAACTTTGATTTTATATTTTTGTAATTAATTGATCTCAATTCAAAAATGCTTTATAAAATGTGTTTAGAACAAATTATAAAAGAGCATCACCTTTTATATTTCCAAAGTAAGCACTGGTTAGTCCGTCCGTGCACCCTTCAAAATTTCTACTTTGTTCCATAGATGCTAGCGATTACTGCTCAAATATTTCCAAATGGCTTCTGCTTCTCAAGTACAGTTGAAGTGTGTGTGTGTGTGTGTGTGTGTGTGTACGTGTACTTTGGGCAGGGTAAAGTATTACTCACATTGCTTTTTAAAAATGTACAAACCTCTTTCACTGCAAGAATGATATAGATTTTGTGAACAGGAAAAAGCCTGTTACTTTGTGGATCTAGAGAACATGCTATTGCATTTCCTCTAGGCATATACAGGTGTCAAATTTAGATTTCCCATATGTGTGTGAGCATTATAGACAGAGTCCTATGTATATATACATATGAATACACACACACACACAAGACATATCCATATCTTTGTCCTGTATGTCATTTTATTGCCTGTTGTATATATTTGTATAGACACAGAGGAGATAGAGACTCTAGCATAAGGAAATATTTTTAATAGTTTTTTTATAGATTTTATAGATAAAACTATACATGCTTCTTGGTTAAAAATACTAAAATTCATAAAATTCTTCTAAGACCTTAAAAGCTGCCCAACTCTGATCTTCCTTTGAAGATGATCATTAGAACTAATAAACAGGACACAGGAGGCACCGATCTGGTCCTCTCTGCTCCTGGCTACAGCCTTTCAGTAAATTCAGAAAAGCCCTTTTGTGCCTAACTGAGTCTTCATTTCATTGCTTTTAAATTTGTTAAGCTTGACTTTTGACACTTTAGAGGCTTAGCCTTTTTTAAGTACAATAATATAATAAATATTTGTGTTTCCAAAGAAGAAGTGTATCTGTTGTCAGTGCTGGTGTATAAAGCCTGAAACCTATTTCACTCTTTTGTTATAAATAATTCACATAACTATGTACATTTTATAAACATCATCTTTAGGGAACTGATCTTATCAAACATTTTGAGACAGCCCACAGAAATGTTATATACATGCTCAGTGTATCTACTGGAAGCAGTTATCAAAATAAAACAGGATTAGTAAAAGGAAATCTAAATAATTATGTTAATACAATGTGTTTTAAGACTTATTTATACACATTAGTGATCAGACGGAATAAAAGCTTGCTAAACTAGAAAACACTATCAAAAATTAAATTGTTTAATTTCCCCCTGCAGTTTCTCTCTAATTTTGTCTTGGAAAACAGGAAAACAAACATGTTCACCAACATACTACACTCTGTCAACCCATATGAAACACAATGAGTCAAACAGAGTTTTCCTTAATTGTGCATTACCTCAAATATAATTTTGGATTTTTAGTGGAGTTAAAAATTATTTTTGTAAAAAAATAAAATCAAATGAAATTATTCAAAATCTGCAGAAAGCATTTTGTCACTGGCCAACCCAAAGGAAAAATAATTTTAAACTATTCTAGACAGAAATTATAAATGTAAAATAAATGTGAAAAATAGAACTAAGATTAGATTATGGAATAATTACTAAGATGAATGATAGTATTAATCATTAATTTGTGTATTTCACAAATTTACTTTTGGGGGAGTGTTTGATATTTCTACTTTCTTTTAGTTTTGTTCCTTTAGGAGGAAAAAGAAAAAAGAATACAGCTTATATAAAGAAGGAGCAACACTAATGAAGTGAAATTTCTTTTTCTGTATTGTTTAAAATTCCTGATTATTTACAAATAAAAAAAAATTAAAATCCTAATGAGCTGTTTGTTTGGTTTTTTAAAACATTCAAATGCACCTTGAGAGTTTGCAACTTTCCTTCGAGTTATTTCAATACCACATTGGCCAAAACCCCTTTGATTCTCACCCACAAAAAAAGCACACCTGCAGAAAAACACCTACACACAAATAAGCTTTTCTTGAGGTAAAAGTGCTTCCAAATGGATTAATCCAGCACCACGTTTGCTTCAAAAACGCAGCATTTTCCGTTTGCAAGAGGCAAAAAGCAGGGTTCTAGGTCTAGAGAAGAACCCAAATAGATTTGCCTCCCTATCTTTCTCGGTCTCTGTCTCTCTGTTTCTTGAATAAAACCATTTCTCTTTCTCCTTTCCAAGCTGGTCGGACAGAGGGGGATGGAACGTGGGGAGAGGCGATTGCTTCACTTGTTGTCACAGGGCATTGATCAGCCCTTCTCTCTGCTGGTCTCAGAGGTGAGGGCAGGTCCCCTAGGAGCACTTCAGGGCTTGGTCATGTCAGTAGAAAGCTGTACTGAGTCATGATCCAAATGACTGCTCATTGAGGGAAACGGGTATTGGCGTCCAAATCATTCTGAGACACCCTCAGTAACACTTAAACAAGTCCACTCTGTTAATGTCAGGTCACAGGGGACACATTTAGCCCTCTCTGCTGACCATTAGACCCTTTGATGGAGTGGACGATAAACTTGACAGGACAGAGACTGGACAGTGCTCTTGAACGTGCCTATGTTGACAGCACGCCATGGTGGCACAGTATATGGCCTGCTTCCTACACGTATGGTAGCGGAATGTCTTTCTTCCTCCCTCCCTCCCAGAGAACCTTCGACATCTCTTTAGCAGAGTTGTTGACGGACTGGCCCCTTTTTAAACAGAATAGGTGAGAATACAAAAATAAAACCACATTAATGACAGAGTTTTATCAAAGGAAGAATAAGAGGGCACAAAGTCCTTCTAAAAATACGTTTAGCATCTGAGCCAAACTCAGAGTGTAGCTAAAAGAAATAGACTCTACCATTTTGTAATTTTTATTTTTTGCTTTGATTTCATTCTTCTAAGTGCCATTGCTACGGCCCAGGTATTTTGAAATCCATTTGTTATTGCCTTCTGTAGGGAAGAACAAAGAATTTCTTATTATTTCAGAAAGTAAAGAATTCTGAAAAAAATGATTGCTTTTGGGATGACATATTTTCAAGGCAGTTTATGTCACATAGTTAAAAACCTAACATTATCCAAAAGCAAAGCACACTAAAGATAAGTCCATTTCTGCCACTTAGGGTCAATTAGTGTAAAACAAACTCAAGCTCCAAAAACAAATCAAAAGGAGACGCTGAACAAGAAACGTAACCTCGGTTAATGGATGTTTTCAAACAGGGTATTAATAATTGTATTGCTACTATTTAAACAAATTACACTTCAACCTTCTCTCACTGTTTGCTTTCTAGCTCCTCCGCCAGCCAAGAGGGTGTCAGGTTTGTCAGAGCAGATTTCGTGGCATTAGGAAGCTTTTATCCCAATTTTAACACCTTATCTTTTCTCCTCTGGAGAATTAACCAATACTGCATTAAAACAGAAAATGAGACAGAATTTTAAACAGTCCACACTATTGCAAATGGATAATTTTTTGAAAAGCTCAACTGTAACGCAATCTTTATCATGACCAATTTGTAACTAATAGGTATGTAATTAGCAGGGAAAGACACTAACAAGTTGCTAAAGAGTTTGATAAAATTCATTTGAAAGAGGATCTAGTCTTTATTATTAAATATCATATTAATAAGAAACACGTTAAAACAGCTGTGGGATATTTCTTTGCCTAACATGCAGCTAAGGGTGATGCAGCTGACAAAAATGTCAGTATAATACAAGGTTATTCCCACACAATTTGTTTTTCCAGTCAAACAGGAAAGGTATTGGGTTTTTTTGCTAAAGAAATATTATTTTCCTCACTAATGCATTCTGTAACCTTACCAACTTGTTCCAATCTACAGCTTTATTGTTTAGAAAGCCATTTAAAAAAGAATCAACAGTTTAGCTCTCAATTTCTCACTGACTTAGCTAATATGGTTCTCCAAAGAATGTGAAAATGTAAAGGACCCCTTTCCCTCTCATTCCTGTTGCAGTAGTTTGCAAAGTAATTCTTTCATTTATTCAGACTTTGTAAGTGTCTTAAACCTGGAATCCAGTAATGCCCTCCTTAGAACCCAGATTACAGTAAGTATCACTTTAAACTCTGTTATTCTTTAGAGATATGATTAAAACAACATGTAAGGTAAAGAACACCCCCTTCCATTATCCTCTGCTCCAGGAATTGTTCTGCTGAGATAATGCAGGAGCTGCTTGTGTTCTCTAGACGTGCATGCTTGCGGGGGGTGGGGGGGGGGTTAGTTCATGGATTAGACACAGTGTAGGTGAACAATAATTTATTGCCCGGAAAGGTAGAGTTCTAAGTAAGGAAACGGAAAAGCAGCCCAGCTGGATCGGAAACCTCTTACAAACAATTAAGTGGAGATATTCTTATTTATTATTGATGTAATTCTGTGATTTCAGTGGGGCTGGGAATTATAAAATTCAGGATGTCAAGGAGAGTCTGCCTCCCAGCCCAAAGTCTCACCTATAGCTCCTCTTTGTGCGGTGTTTCTGTGGGGGAGACACTCCACAATTACACCTGTCTGGCTAAATCACCACATCTACTTATTGTCATCTAATACTTGTTAATAAGAATTGGCCTCACGGAAAGTCTTTTTTTTTTAAATGTATTTTTATTAAAAATTGTATTTAAAATTGAAACATACTTTCCCTTGAAATTAGCAATGAATTCTAAGCACCTAAACTAACAGAACTGAGCAAGTAATTCCCAAACAATAATCAGGGTGGACTTTGCCTCTTTGTGGACACTATGTGAACAGAAAAAATAGACTATCAAATTCTTAACTTTCTACCTTTTTAAAAATACTATAACTGATTCCTGAAATGCAGAACATCTGAAATGTGCAGAGCACGTGTTTGGGGCATGAGCTCTAGGATGCAATTTCTCTTTGGGATGATGACCCTGCCCCCCAGTCCTATTGTCTGACACAGAGCCCAGCTCAACCAGGTCACACTGCACTGATCAGTTTATACTGGAGGACGGAGGCCACGCCAGCAATGAGACTTTCACAATCAAATCTCGTATATTCTGGAGTTAAAATGCCGACTTTTTACCTGTATACTCTTATGATTTATTTACTCAGATGGTCAATTGTTTGGGGGCAAGGAGTGTCTTTTAGTCTCATCTTGTCTGTTCCTTTCCTGGTTACAGACTCCAGTAATAATAGTCACAGGGATAAACCTTGAGTGCTCAAATATCCATGGAAAGAGAGTAGAAATACCTTGTAAATATCACAGAATCAAAATCTGATTTCTAATTTTAGTGACTATTAGCATAAAATATCAACTATTCCGTCAGTAAAACTGCTGACTAGAATTAGCACATTCCGTTTCAACCAATACAAAATGGGAATCAAACTTGGGTGTCAACCACAGTTATTCTATTTGAAAGACCATATGATATGAACTCTGCAGGGGTGGATATCAGATGTACTGTACTACAGTACGGCCCATTCCTAACACCACAAAGTATTCATTTAAAACCTCTAACTATTTAATTCTGGGTTTGAAATTAATGGATTGAAAAGATTTGTTCAAGTAGAAATGATAACGGAACTTCTAAAAGTTGTATTCAACAAGATGTCACAAGTCTACTTGCCTATTCCAGATTTTTCTGAAAAAAACCAGAACAGACTTATGCAGAATAAAGCTACATCACAAGCATCTGAAGATGTCCAGAAAGTCAAATTTCTTTGCCCAACTACGTTCACATTCAAATCTGCTGACAACCATGCACAAAAGTACTGTTGTAGGGTGTTTTCAGACATGACGCTAACCCCAGTTTAACCATACTTGAACATTTCTTATACATGTTGCAGGGCTGTATTGGTGCCCTATGCAGCTCTATAACATGGGGTGAAAACAGACATGATGCTAACCACCCTTTAGCCGCTCTTGGTGGTCGTTTATGCATGTTACAGGGCTGCATAGGGCACCAATACAGCCCTGCAACATGCATAAATAACCACCAAGGGTGGTTAAAGGGTGGTTAGCGTCATGTCTGTTTTCACCCATGCATAAGAAATGTGTAAGTGTGGTTAAACTGGGGTTAGCGTCATGTCTGAAAACACCCTTAGTCTCTCCTGGAATCCCTTGGTGGACGGCGGCTGGGCTGTTCAAACAATTCTGTCCTCGGCTCTTAGAGAGACAGGATCTCATGCTTTGTTCCAATACCAGTCTTCCTTGCTCCACTGACAGCACCTCAGCCAATATAAATCTAAGCTTTCTAAGGCCAGACATCATTTTAATCATCTTAAAACAACATTTTTCTTCACTGTTTCAAAGGATTATATATGAAAATTATACAACACACAGAATACATTTTTTGTTTCTTTTAATGACAGGTTTTATCAAATATGTAAAATCCGATTCTTGAGCTGGTTTTCGTTTTGTATTTTACTGCCAAAACTAACCTGCTTTGATCATTTGTTCTGATTTTTGCAGGGCTCATTCTTGTTAACCAACAAGGTCATTGTGAAACGTGTATTGATTTTCTCCCTAAATATCAACATATATAAATATCTATTTTGCAAACAGTTCTGAAATAATCACTGGAACTACAGTCAACATAAATGAACCCAGCTTTGAAAGCCCATGGAGCAGCGAGGTTTAAGTGCAAGAAGCCAGCAGCCCTGGACTGTGTTCCTCTTCGACTCCAATGCTTGATTACCCCACTGTATACTGCGTGCGCAAGCAGCTTAGCAAGGGAGCACATCATCATCATATGATCCTGGGGCCAAATGCTCTGGCGTGTAAGACAAAGAGACAGCGACGCGCGAGTATTGTTGGCAGACCCTTGAAAAGATTCTCACAAATCTCAATGGGGCAGATTTGGGTTGGGTTTGCATTACACAAACTCCCCCAAATGTTTTAAATCAGAAGAGTCTGTGGGATTCTTCAGCCTCAGGCTAAATATCTTCCCTGGGAGCCGTGCGAGGCTCCAGGCCTTGCCCCATGGCCCAGTTGTCCACACAGTCCAGATAACAGAACCAGATGTCGCAGGGCTACCATATGCAGGTTTCTGGGAGAAGAATAGCATCTAGCGCATCAGGAATTTCAACTTCTAAATCACTTTTTATGAGGGGAGCAGCTAAACCAAGATCAGAGCTTTTCCTGAGCTCGAGCCTGGAGGATATCCATGGTGAGCTTGCCTATCCTCTAGCCACCTAAATGTTTGGCACTAGCTTTCAGAAAACACTAGGGAAGGTGACTGGGAAAAGTGATCAAATGTGGGACTGTGTTTCACAGAGATGTTTCTAACAAAGTAACTTTGAATCCATGCACCAGAGCCAGCCAGTCCAGGGGAAAAATGCATGCAGGCAACAGGGAGTTAAGTAAATAATTTTTTTCTTTTCTTTGCCGATGTGTTTAGTTCTCTTCCTGCCAAGACTCATTTCACTCTGCTATCTTGTGAGAGACACATATGGCGCAGTGAAATTGCCATCCAAGAAAGCATGTCCCAGCCTGTTGAGACATCATCAAATAAGATTAAAGCAAAGTAAAAATAAAAAGATAGAATGATTTTTTTCCCTTTTTCTTGTACAGAGAACATCTGATGAAAGTCACTGAGGCACTTGAATGCTTCTAAAGGCTTTGCAACCATTTCTTTACTTTGCCTGGTTAAGAAAAAGGCAGAAATACCGGCCAGTATCTCCTTTCCCTTCTTCAAGTTAGTAAAAAAATGTGCTTCCTAATAAACCTGATATATATGAATAAAATACACTATTGCTTTCTATTCTCCTGTGGTAAATAGCACTTAAATGCACTAAAACCAGCAGTGACTTGTTGTCATGCTCTCCTCTCCTGTTTGAGTTTTGGATGCAAAGATTTTTCATGCCATTACAGAAAAATAATTCTATCGCTCCTATCTGTGAAAGTCTAGTTTACTTCTTGGATGGATGCATATTCTCATGACTACTACTACCCACTAGGCTACTAATCTCCATTCTTAAAAAGGAAAAAATACAGAAACTTCCAAATGATCCTGTTTAATCAGACTGGCCAAGGGACTGAATTTGCATGCCACCTACAAAATCCAAGACCCTGAGTTGGAATGCAGAAGCCGTTTCAAGGGCTGCCCCTGCCCATTCTCATGATCTGTGAACTTACGGCTGATCTCTCTTCATTGTTGTACTAAAATGGGACACCACAAAGGTGAGAGCTGACAAGCTGGTTGGATTTTTATGGTTAGATCCCCAGGAATCAGCAGAGAAGCTGCATTTCAAATACTCTCTCCTGCTCCAAAATGAGGAACTTTTTTCCCTGTTCCTTGCAGCCTGGAGAATACAAGAGGGGACAGAGCATTTATCAATCCCTTTATAGTTCCTTCTAAGCCCCTTCCTAGGGAATACGATGGGTCCTTTAATTGAAATTGGCCTTTTAAAATGATGATTTCTTCCCTTCTTGTTTTTTTTTATTGATGTTGGTAGAAGGAGAATGAAAACTGACCCTTGGCCAGAAAAAAATCCAAGGAGAGAACAGGAAACCTAATCCACCATTAACTTCAGCGAATAGTGCTAAAAATAAGGGGGGAGGAATGTTAAATGCAGACACCCAATAACCTGTGGGACAAGTGCAGAAATAGGCTAGCAGCTTGTGCATTTGTTTGCAAACTGTTCTAGGGAAGAGGCTGTGTGTTTCCAGGATCTTGTTTCCGATGCACAGCCTTAATTGGACCTTAGGAAAGCAACAATGCATCAGTAGCAGAGATTATCACTGGCCTTAATAAGCTGTTGTTGGCTTTCATAACAACTGCAGCCTAAAACGAGTCCCACCGAGCTCAGAGACAATCCTGCCAATAGCCTGCAGCAAGGATTAAAGAAACAAGGATCCAAGAGGGGGGGAGGAAAAAACCAAGAAACAAGGGCTAATGTAAAATCGTTTACATATTAACCTTCCTCCCTTCTGACAGTGGTCAAGTTCGGATTCAAAATACAAATTATCTCCAATTACTTCAAAAGAGGCAGTCGCCGAGCTGTCACCTAACCTTCACCATCTGTTTGGCTCAAAGGAAAGCTGTACAGCCTGACACTTTGACCCCCTACACCGGACAGGCACCAAAGGAGGAGATGCCTTATTGTTCTCCAGAGAAAACGAAACGCCATCCATTTTTGGGGAGTGCGGAGAGTGGAGGATAGAGTTTCAAAAGGTGACTTAATTCAAATGTTTCGAGGGGGGGGGTTGAAAGGATGAGTCTGCAGACCTCCTAACCCCTTCTGCCAAGTAGCCTCCGAGATGAAGTTTGTTTAAAATTGGAGCTGCGTGCCTCTAAGAGATGGAGCTGGTTGGGCAGGGATGGTTTGGTGAGGACAGGAGACAGAATGCAACGTAGATTACGAGTGGATTTGGGGCAATATGCTTTGGGAAATTCTCCATCCTGGCAATGGAGCACACATACAACAAAAGAAATTCAGGATTTCACTGGGACAGCTAGTTACACAGGTAAAAAAAGAACTTACTGTACAAGGGGAGAGCACCAAGCGACCCCAGAAACAAAACCAAATGGCCCCCAACAAAGGCAAGCATGACCATAAAGTTCTAAAATACGATCCCATTCTCGGATAAATCAGAGATCACCAACACTTCCAAGTGTACAAATTAGACCAAAGCTTCTCTCAAACTGCTCATTAGGGGCCATATATTCCAGCCTGTTTCATGGCTGCAGGGGGAGGGAGAGGAGTTTATCTTTCAAATCAAACCTAGGGAAAGTATAAATCCCCAACAATGGACAGCAAAGGAGAAGCGGGTGTGAGAGAGAGAGGGAAAGACAAGCACAATCTAGAAGTGCTTGGAGGGAGTTGGGTTTTGTTTTGTTTTTTTAAATAATCTGTCGGTAGAGAAAAGAGTTTCCAGAGGGGGCCGCAGGGCGCAATAATGGGGTGCAAAGTTCTAAATACCTCCTACTTTATGGGCAGCTTCTACACAGAAACATTACAGCATTTCCACTGCCTCTGATCTTTATTTTCAGTTTTATTGCCCACTGCACAACAGGTTTCTTCAAGAGCAAAAGAAAGAAAGCAGATGCCCCTGGAAACAGGGCAGCTTGACTCGGAAGGATTTCCTGGACCCGGGCGAGCGGAGTCGCCCGGCACTCCGGAGAGCAGTGTTCGCTACGTGGAGGCAGAACACGATTTCATCTCTACAGTACAACGCACTGCGCTGCGTCCTTTCCAAGCCAATTAAACATACAGGGCTAAAGTACTGTTAATAACAAGTAATCAGGGGAAAGGAGACAGACAGTACTTTGCACTTTGGGAGAAGTGAGGGAAATTGGTTAGAAAAGGTGAAGTAGAGTGACAGAAAATCTCTCCCAAGCCTCCTTTCCCTCTTCAGACTCAGAATGCCTTTGCTGTCCTTTTAAAAAAACTCAAACCAAAAACGCAACTCAATTTGCAGTTCAGTGTGGGGTGGAAATCTCCCTCAATAGCCTGACGACAGCTGCAACCACGTTGAACTGTTTAATTTTACCTAAACTTTTCTCTCAAGCATGTGTAATACTGGAAAGGCAACGTGCAGAATTACCGAATGACTTCGCCACTAAATACTCTCCCTTTGCTGCAGGCCGTCCCCGGAGACAGGCAGCTTTTTCTCTCTGGGCCCGACTGTTGAATGTAAACAGATGTCCAGTGGATATCACCTCCCTTAGTCACTCTCGTGTACTCTGGGCCATTAGAAGAAACCTCTCAAATTTAAAACAAAGAGGGAATGAAGATTTTAAAAAAGACTATGGCGGTACGATGCAGAAGACAAGGCCTGTCATGGACTCTCCCCATGATAAAGGATGCAGTGACAGCGAGAAAGTTGTTTGGGAACAGCATCTGGCTCTGATTCGGTAACAAGCTGTAGCATCTGCAGCCTTGTCAGCCCTGAGCCCACAACAAAGTCCTGCCAGCAGATTTGTGTTCAGAATGGAAACTGGCTGCTGTGTTTTATAAGACAAATATTATCTGTTCCCATTCCAGGGAGCCTTGTTATTAAAAGCTGGATGTAGCAGAAGAAATTAAAAGGGCTTGTTTCACTTGACATTTCATCTCTTAAAGACTCAAGAAATAAACCAATACAATTCTGCGTCTGTCTGTCAAGAGCAGTCCCTCTACTTGGGTTTTCTGACCCCCCATTACCCCAAATGTCAGCGAAGCTACAGGATATTTATGGCCATTTCCCATTTTAATCCCCACTGCAGCGTGGCTCGTTCTGATACTACTGGAGCTCATTCTTCTCTAACTAAACGCCATCCAATTGAAACTAGGTTTTGTTCTGGGGGTGGTTGTTTTAGAGAGAGGCTAAATCCAAGCTGCCCGAGTGATCAGCAGGGATCCCCATGCAGCAGGCTCCATTCAGCTCACCTCTCCGGGGTGGCGCGCTGCACAAGTCTTCCCCAGAGAATCTTATGGCAGCACTATCGGAATACCGTCACTATTTTCTATGCTAAAGCGCATTTGATGGAGAAAAAAAGTCCCCTCTTGGGCTGCAGTTTTAAAATCATTTTAACTTCTCCAGGTATGTCCAGGGGTGCAGATAGAGGCCTGATCCCCGCGCGGCCTGGTGGCGGGCAGTCCTCATGCTACACGGCGCGGGCAGCATGGGGAGCCAGGCAGATGGTCCCAAGGAAGCCAGGCGGACCACAGTGCCGGCCACACGAGCAGGCGCCTGGCCCCGTCTGCTTCCCTTCCCCAGCCCAACCGAGATCCTGTCCTCGGCCGTGGCTGTGCACAACGGGCGCTCAAGGGCCTGTAGTGGTGCTCCCTGCATGGCAGGGCAAGCACAGCCTGGGCCCTGCCTCCGGCAGCCTCACCCCCTCTACGACATGGCCACGGATGTGTTGTGTAGCAGCCAGCTGCTCAGGTGGGGGGAAGAGCTGGCGGGCACCGCCCACACAATGCACTGTATCGCATGGTCCAGCGACTCAGGGTGGGAGACGGCGATCCAAGCCCCACCCATCTTCACCCAAGGATCTAATCACTGAGCTGTGGTTTTGTGTCTGCCTTTTCTATACTCTTAGAGAAACTTTCACTTCTGCTGTGGGAAATGAAAGCGAGACGGGGACTAGTCTGCAAGCTAAAGACAATGAGGCAGAACAAACTCAAACTTCAGCACTTTCATAGAACGTAGAGATTTCATACAGTCGATCACTTGATCACTTAGGGTGCCCCTCCCCCAGCTCCAACACTAAATTAGATTAAGGTAAGAAGACAACCCCCAGAAAACTAAATTACAGGCTACCCCAGGCAGCAAAGAAGGGAGGCCAACATGACTCAATCACAGTGACCTCCAGGCGACAAAAGGAAGTGAACCTCACCCCATACAACAAGGGAAGGTGAAAACCACAAGGGCATAAGCCAGCTTGTTCCGTGGGAACTCTTTCCTGACCCCAACTGTAGCAGTGTCAGCTCTCCAGTAGGGGAGGAAGACCCTCCAGTCAAGCATTTAAGATAAAATTCTAGGGCTGAAGTGAGTTGGGTTTTTCCAGTTCACAAATAATTTACAAATCCCAAATTCAACTTAACCAAATTAAAATATTTGCATGAATTTCGACTTCATTTAGTTTGATTAGTTAAATACACTAGACTTCCCATTTTGAAAGTTCAATTTAGTTATTTGACTCTTCCAGTCAAATAACATAACCAACCTGCACCATGTGACAACAAACCAATCAGGATTACTGAATAATATGAATACCCTACTATCAAATAAAAGAATGTCAAACATCCAATTTTCAAATTGATGACCATCAAACTAACAGAAAATTCAAATATCTTTGTGCAAAGTAAGTTCACAAAAGAGATGCAAATATAAAATTCAAATTTACAAATGCAAATCTTAAAATGTAGATAACTATTGACTCTCCTGTACTCAGAGAGTACATGCAATTTGAGAAAGTAAAGCAATCTGAATATTCATTTCAGCCCTGTACGATGGGTGAAACCAAACGACACGGGGGCGAGCCAGATCCTTGGCCGCCAAGAGGACACCGCTGCAGGGGAGGGGGCTGCCATCACAAGTTCCTCCACGGCACGGATTGGCTGAGGAGAACTCTTGGACCCCTGCTGCGTAGCAGGATTGGGCGCCCAGGAGGAGCTGTCACAAAACAGCTGATCGGGAGGGGCAGAGGGGCACACTACCCTCGGCCGCCAAACAGCTGATGGGGGGGAGGGACCGAAGAGCATGTGGGGGGGGGGGAACGGAGGAGCACACACACTCCGGATGCCAAACAACGTAATGGGGACGGCGGGGGGAGGGAGGAGCCCCCTCCCCTCAAGTAGATGTTTGACAGGCGGGGTGAACGAATGCTCTCCTGCGGGCTCAACCCTCAGACCTCGCCTCACGGCTGGGCTGTCTGAGCTGATGTGGCCCCACGTTAGCCTGTTGGGGTAGCAGTAGCCCACGCTGCAGCACTGTCCTTTTCTGGCTGACACATCCGGTAGCAGTCAGGCACCTGCCCTGAGGCAGAAGTGGGCAAACAAAGTATTTTGCTCTCAATGCACAATTCACTTGTGGAATTTGTTGCCAGAGGACGTGGTCAAGGCCAGTCGTGTCGCTGGGTTTATGGGAGAGAACAGCAGGGAATGGATTCCCCATTGAGACCTGTTGGGTACTTCTTCCAAGCGACCGTGACTGGCCACTGGCAGAGACAGGATACTGGGCTGGATGGATCATTAGCCTGACCCAGTCTGGCACTACTTATGTTCTTACATCAGATCGGAAGCTTATGGCTGACACCCATTCTGGAGTTTGGTTACATTGTGGGACTACTGTACCTTGTCGGGGACTTAGCATCACGAGCCAGCCCAGTAAAACCATTTTCTATCAAATCTAACGATTAGCCAACTCAGCACTTGGGACCTACGGACCATGTTTCCATCAATGGGATTTCTAAAGCTCATCTGGAAAGCCCCTATTTTGGGAATTCCTCAGACTATGCAGCTTAGATTTGAAAAGCCCAGAGGAGGGTCCAGTCTCTGCAGTGATGGGCCGCACAAACTGTAGCTGGGGACGGCAGCGGTGGGTGAGGGTGACAGTGGCAGGCACGGGAAGGGGCTGACAGCAGCATGTGCCGCCTGCCTCCCTAGCTGAGGAGGCCACATAATTCACAAGGAAGGAGAAAGAGAGGAAAAAGTATGTTCTCCCACAAATCCAGAGTTTTAATAACCCAAAGAAAGAACGACATTGCTAAGGAAAAAATAATTCAGACTAATACAGAGGCTCCCATTTGTTGTTTTAAAGCCCTGCTGAGAAATCTAGCCTATTTATTAGTGGTGAAATACAAACCATGTTATCAGGAATCTTAAAGAAATGGATTGATGTTAAGTGATACTTCAGAATCCACCCCCTAGCAAAGCGACTGCACCGTTACAGAAAGATAAGCAGAAAATCCTTCCCGCAAATAAAGGAGAGTTCTCTGATATACTGTAAACCATTCACTTGCATTTCTAAAGCCACGGACACAAAATATGGCTCTGGAAAATGGCTGCTACGCAGCAGCATCCCAGCAAGCGAGACATATAGCTCTAATGGCAAAGAGAGAAATTAAGCTAATTATCCTGAAATGCAGTTACAGAAAGATCTCACTTATTTATTTTATTTTTTATTTATTTATTGAAATTTCTACCCCGCCCTTTCCCGAAGGCTCAGGACGGCTGACAGAATAAAAACATATGTCATAAAAATAAAACTCCATTAATAAGCCTCATTAAAAACTCATTAAACCCCACCTTCACTCCTAAACCCTCCCACCTCAAACCCTAACCCTGCCTGCCAAACATTTTGCTAAAAATAAACGTTTTGCATCACCTCCAAAATATGCTCAGACTTGGAGTCTGATGGACTTCCAGGGGAAGGGAGTTCCATAATCCTGGGGCAGGCACCGAGAACACCTCTCTGCAGGCCCTCGGCATAGGAACAAGATTAACAGGTGGTACCTGCAAAGAGAGCGCTTCCGGTCAATCGCAGGGGTTGCCAGGGAGAATGGGGCAGGAAAGAACATACTGGCCTCTTTTGTAAGAGGAATCCTCTTCATTTCAATCAATAAGACAGAGCAGATGAGCCCACTGGCCGACACGTCTGGAGAGCACCGGGTCTCTGGCCGACACCGTCTGGAGAGCACCGCGTCTCTGGCCGACACCCTCTGGAGAGCACCGCGTCTCTGGCCGACAC
>QEPC01000412.1:1616116-1648381 GCA_003113815.1 Sphenodon punctatus
CTGTAGCGGAATGTCGCAGCGGTAGCTATTTCGGCCGGAAACAGCGTTTCTGCAATTAGTGGTACGGCATGGCAGAGGATTTCATTCCACTAGTTTCATTCCGCTACTTCCGCAGTTCCGCTAATTTCATTCCGCTACTTCCACAGGCTTCGCAAAATAGTGGAAACATGACATTTCCGCTACTTCCGCCATTCCGCCAGCACCACAAAATAGCGGAACAGCGGTTTTCCGACAGATTCCGACAATTCCGCAATTTTTCTGATAGTTTCCGAATTTGCAGAATGCCGGCGGAATTAGCGGAATGTCACCAGAAAAGCCGCGGTGTGGTGCGGGCAATTCCGAAATGGTGGAATGGAATCGCGGCGCGGTAACAGCTGCTGCCACATCAGCCCTATAATCCTGTGTTGATTGCATGGTGGAACAACTACACCAGGACACTCACTCATGTCCCAAGGATGCATTTCACCAGAGCCTGAGCACAATGAACTTCGGGATGTTTGTCACTGGTACATGGCGGGGGCGACACAAAGGCCTTGTTGCCTCATGGGGTGGGGTGTCAGGGAAGATGCTCGTAGTGCAAAGTGCTGGATGTTTGTGCTTCTGCCCATGGTGGAAAGGGTGACTAGTGAGTGGAACTGGCATTGGGTAGGCAACCCTAGGCCCCCTAGCAGTCTAGGCCTGTGTCCAGAATGACCCAGCTCAGGACAAGCACAGTGGCTGTTCTGCTCACTCCCCAGCCCAGGTGAAAATCTCACACTGCACGGAAAACATGGTTGAATGAATTCACCTAAACAGCACCACACCCTAGAGGAAAACGAAGCATTACAAAATGGGGGTTTCTGGGAGTAGGGCTGAAGGGATCACAGAATTTGGGAGAAATCAGAGACAGGCCCAATATTGCCACTCTCATTTCTCTTGGCCTCACCGATCACTAGGATGACCGGAATTCAGAATCATGCAAGTGTGAGCATCCACACGCTAGGCTGCCTGCGTAGGAGGGAAAACACAGGTCACTTGTTCCAGGTTTTGGAGGATCAGCTGACCTGGGGTTGCCCCGTAGCAGGAAACATGCTTGTGTGTCCCCACCCACAAAAACATGGGAGTCTAGCAACAAAAGACATGTGAATAAATGCAATGCATGGAATCACCGCAACCCCAAGAATATTGCAGAATGGATTTAATGTTCCCTAACGTGGGCAAGTGTAAAGTGACGCATGTAGGAAAAAATAATTCAGAACTCTATGTACGCAATGCTGGGTTCTAAATTAGACATTACTACTCAGAAAAAGGATCTTGTCATTGTGGACAATACACTGAAATCCTCAATCAGTGTGTGGTGGTGGTCAAAAAAGCTAACAGGAGGTTAGGAATTATTTGGAAAGGAATAGCGAATAAAACTGAAAATATCATAATGCCTCTCTATAGATAGATGGTGTGACTGCACCTCTGGAGTATTGTGTGCCATTCTGGTCGCCCCATCTCAAAAAAGACATAGCGGAACTAGAAAAGGGACAGAGAAGGGCAACAAAAATGATCCAGGGTCTGGACCGGCTCCCCTCTGAAGAGGGGCTGGATCGGTTGGGGCTCTTCAGCTCGGAGAAGAGACGTTTGAGAGGGGATAGGAGAGAAGTTTATAAAATCATGAGTGCGGCAGAATGAGTCAATAGGGAGCGGTTATTCACCCTCTCCAATAGCACTAGAACTAGGAAACACGCAATGAAACTAACTGGCAGCAGATTTAAAACAAATAAAAGCAAGTATTTTTTTCACTCAACACACAATTAACTTGTGGAATTTGTTACCAGAGCATGCAATGAAGGCCAGTAGTACAGCTGGGTTTTAAAAAAGGATTGGACAAGTTCTTGGAGAATAGATCTATTAGTGGCTATTAGCCAAGTAGGTAGTATGTGGGACGTAACTTCTGGCTGTTGGGAAGTAGGAGTGAACAACAAGGATTGGATCATCCCATTGGGACCCTGTTGGGGACTTCTTCCAAATGACAGAGATTGGCCACTGTCGGAGACAGGATGCTGGGCTCAATGGGCCAGTGGTCTGACCCCCATCTGGCACTGACTATGTTCTTAGCTACATGATACTGTGAATTGTATCACTCTGCTGGGACCAAGCCCTGTGAGTTAGCCATAGCAGCAGAATCAAGAAGAAAGAACAAGGAGTTCATAGGCTTTTTAAAAAAAATCTTTAATCACAAAAATATGTTGCCTTTTCAAAAGAGGAAATAAAAATATTTGTGTCTGAAAAGTGTAAGTGACTAGCTTGTGCTCAAGGTTTTGAGCGACTCTGATGGAAATCAGAGTTTGATGGGAGCAGGGCTGCCTGGGGAGGCTTAGGGCTGCATGCTGCAGGGAGCCATGTGTGGGGCACAGGGACCAGGAACTCATTTCACCCTCATGGCTTTATCTTATTGCTCTCAAATTCAAGAGCCCTTGGTGCGACACTACTGAGAGATGCCAAGAGGAAATCAGCATCACGCCAGCCCAGTCTGCGGCATCCCCACTTGTTGCCTGTCCTAGCAGCCTCTACCGTGATGGTTAGTGGTGACTGGCAAATTCCAGCTAGTTAACCGTCCCTCCCTGGCATCTATGTAAAAAAGTCAAAGACAACTGTACTAAATGAGGGGGAAAGGTGTTCAAAATAGACTGAGCAAGGGTAGTTTTGTGAACCGTTGCAAATAGCATCCATTCAGGAATAAAGAAAATGTATTAAATACCCGGCAAATTTATTCTGTTAAAACGGAAAGTTAAACAGACTCTCCTGTTGCTGGGACGAGTCCCAGTACATTTTTCTATAAGAAAATGCCCATGCGTTTCTTTACTTACAAAAGAAGTTGATAGGTCAGTTAACAAGTATTAAAAGCAGCAGGGCACACAAACTCAGCCGTCACACTTTCCTTTGGAGTTTTCCCCCTTCTGGCTGAAAGTTCTGATGTTTTGAACATACGTGGTTTTTGCCTCCCATGAAGGCTTTAAAGCCAAGGTTTGTATGCTGAAGAAAGATCCCTGAGCCACTGCAGAATGAAACAAGCTGTCTTGCATCAGCACACCTGTTAGCCAGCAAAGCAATAAGGCTGAGATTCCTAAATGGAACACCTCATTTACAAAACCAAATCCGACCAGAAAATTACCTGCCTCTCTCTCGAGTGCTGCAAATGGTTTTCATCATATTGCACCGAACTGCACGTTTACCACGTTCCTCCCAAATTTACAACACGAAATATAAAAGTGGGAAGAAAAAAGAATAGAAGCCATGTTGAAAAGCCATTCAATAAATGGAGGGTCCCCACAGACAGTGGTCAGTGCCTTGGGTGTCCATTCGTTAAGGTGGTTCCCCCGCTGAGGCAGGCTGCATACTCAACCACCAAGCACAGAATTGACTTGACTTAAAGGGTTTAAGGGCCCTGTTCTTTTGCAGGATGCTTTGGTTTTGAAATCTATCAAAGGAATCTCAAAACAAATTACATGGGAAATTATTATCTCTGCCGTGGCCTCGTCTCTCCACCCCACTGTTCAGCATGACCAGTAAGGGGAGAGCTTCTTGTGAAAGCCTTCCAGATAAGCAGATTACAGAATGCCAGGTGCCTCAGGCTCCTTGGAATTTCACAGCCAAACTTCTATGGACAAATCAGTTCATCTCACTAATGTGGGTCACAGGCTGCTTCAATTAATGCACCTCTAATAACGAACATTTGTTCCTTAATGTAAGAGGGAGAAATAGAGAGAAATACAAAGCCAAAATCCACCTGCCCCCAATACCATTCCAGTTAGTTTCTCTTTACTAGCAGGAATGGAGAAAATGTGCTTGGAAAGACTCTGGAATCCCTTTCATAGGAAAAGCTTTTATGTCGCTTTCCTATCATTTCATTACCAATGCATTTCTGGCAGCTTTCCGTGTCCTCAGGATCCCAGTGCACTGCATAACAAGGCCGGATATGAAAACAGAATGCCAAAAACAAATTAGCATTTTGAAAATAAAAAGCTTGGCTTTTAATCCTATTAAGATCATGGCTTCTTTTTTAAGTTTGCTGAAAGAGAGACTGATGTTGCCATTAACATAAATGCTGAAATCAGCTTTTCCTTTGAAAGAAGTTGTTAATATTTGGAAATGGTTAGATTTCCAATCCTAGCTTTGATTGTTATTCTAGACTATCCTGCAAGTGCCAAGGTCATGGGCAGATTCACCTGCACACTGAGCTCAATGAATGCACTCGGCCACAGTGCATGTATAATTTAACACTCTCCTCTCAAGTACCTCCATGCATCCCTAAAAATATTTTATTACAATAACAAATTGGTTTCAAAATCATGCATTATGTATTCTGAAATTAGGTCTGCCAATGAGAGCTGTATATACAAACACACAAGCAACCATCCAGCATGAACACAAATGTTAGAGATCCTATGGGGAGCGGGGCTGAAAGGAACAATTAATTCCCCCTCCTGGAAACTCCACAAACTCTTATTTTATTATCTCAATCTGCAGAGTTAACAAGAACAAACCCATCATTTGCTATGAGATTTAGTTAGAAATCGAATCCCATGTCTCTTTCAAGCCACCACTACTCAAGACAGAATGTGCTTCATTTAGACGGGGACAATGTATTGAAATGTAGGATTTTGTTAGCCCATTTCTCAGGAACAAGGTTTGGGGAAATTATAAAGACCCACAAATATTCAAATAATTAGTGCTTAAAATTTGGAACTTTTGTTATTAATATCGTTAAAACAACTGGATTTTTACAAAGCCCTTCCAAATGCTTAAGATAAATGTATCAAAAAACTCCTAGCAAATTTCTGATAAGGAATAATGGTCCCTTAACATAAGCTTTCTTCAATCGGTTAGCCAAAGAGTTAACAAATTTATAACAGGTTCCCTCTGTAGCAAATACTGCCCAGTTAATGCATTTCTATGGTAGACGTAGACGGTTGTTTCTGATTTGCAAATTTCATTTTAAGTTAAATATACATTGATTGAGCATCCTTTTACAGCAAAAATATTCTTTTTCTCATGCAAAATAAGCATGTTTCTTGGTCAACTGACATTTTGTGAAAATGGACTTGAGGTAGCTATTTATGAATAATTAAGATTAAAATGTTTCTATGATTCCCTCAAAGCTTTTTTATTTTAAAACATTTATATCATGTCAGAAAGGACTTACTGTACCAAAGGTAAGCATTCCATTAAAATAATGCAGAAAATGACATTTCTAATTTAAACAATAGTTGTGAGTTCTTAAATAAAGTCATCGCTGACGTCTTTGTTGCAGAAGGAGGTCACTTCTTAGGGTTCTGCCATTTTTTGACTTCACACTGGTGTTTAAAAGAATTCATTTGAAATACTTTAAAGCATGACAAAAACTAAACGAAATCTTCATTATGAAATAGTAAAACTGGTTAAACCCCTCCACTTCCCTTCTCTGCTGCGTATTTTACCTTAGTTAACTATTCTTTTCTTTTCATTTAATTACTGAGGAAATGTAAATCAACAGATATTACCACTAGTTACCATCGGGTTAGTTTTATAAATAAGGAAATACTTCCAAAAACAATTGTGATATACATGATGTGATGAGATGCTCTACTGCAGAACAGTTTCAAATTATCTTAGAATGATTGCTGTGTTTTGTAACAGAAAAGCCAAATCAGCCTCTAAAACTTTGATTTCTGCCAAGATATTTTAATTAAGGAAAAACTAGGTGAAATTAGAACCTTCAATCATTCATTCTTGAATCCGTCTGCAAACACTTTGTTAAGACTCTCTAATTTTGTTTCGATGTACTGATATGATGAGGAATATAGCTTTTTCCCCGAGTGAAATTATGAAGAATAATTATCTCTAATCTAATCAGTTGTATCTGAAAATGGTAAATGTTAACAGCATAATTTGTGATTTCGTAAAAAGCATTTTGTATTGCAATTTAGACTGACACACTGAAGCTTTGCTTTTTAAAGTAACAATTAAGAAATTGTTGATAGAAATTAACTGTTACTGACAATTTTAACCAATTACAGATGCATTTTCCTTTTTTTTCCCCCCTCGGAGTTAAGGATGACAAGAAGGAAACTTAAACTAATAGAGAATGAAAGTGAAAAATAATTTCTACAAGCTCTTTTTGTTCTAAACAAACCTGTGTTTCATACGATAGGCAAATCTCATAGTATGAATATATATTTTAAATCCTTTAAAAATGCCTTAACTTGTAATCTGGAGGCTAAATGATTAAAGTCCTTCCTGCACATTTTCTGTTTGGCTGCAGAGATATTTCCTTGAATTTAGCTGTGGGCTATTTTAAGATGAATACAAACTGCTCTTTTATTTGTTATTACAGTAGGTTTGCATCTTGTCTATCGGTATATTGTACCACCCCCACCCCCCCCCACACACATACAATTTAAGAAAATATGAAAATGTTAAAATAAATACAAAGTTACTGTTTTCCTGCACTGAAAGCAATGAAAAAGGGAAGATTTTATTTTGGGGTGTGTGTGTGTAATTATCTAAATGAAAAACACAGGACCTGCATGAAATTGATATTTTGTACAATGTTTCTATCCTCACTAGAATCCAAAACCAGGTTTAAAAACTGTTCAAATCATAATGAACAATAACTACAGCACCTCCCCGCAAGCCAAGCCATTCCAACCAGGCAAAATGCCCACGCCCAGCTGACGGAGGCCTGGAGAGCTTCACCCAGAGCTCAATCTGCTTCAGCCACGAGGTAGGGGATGGCGAAAGAGCAGACACATCACTTCCCAATGACCCTTGTTTAGAAACATCAGCCTCGACAGGATAAAAGAGACATTAAACCGAGTTTTTGTACAATTGCTGATTAAATCTTCACCAAAAAAATACTGGGCTAAACAACTTATTAAAAATAAGGCATTTGCATTATTTATCAGGTAGCTTCTCCCCGGTTCTGAACCCAGTAACTCTAGTCAATAGGTGACAAGAGACCTGCATCTTAGCTCTGCTTTAACATTTCTTAGGCATGTGGCAATGCTGCCTAGGGTGCCAATACAGCCCTGCAACAACATGCACGACAAATGGTAAAGCAGCGTTACGTGCATCTCTGTTTTCACCCAATGTGTGAACTGCAGAGATGCAGCTTGCAACCTGAACTCCTGCCTCTGGCTACAGCGCTTGGGTAGGCAAGGAGAGTGAGACTCGGGCGAAAATGGGATGAGGCTTTTAAAGAATCTCCCCACCGTAGACTCTGTACAAAGCTAAATAAACCCACAGGATCCTAGCAGGATTTACGCACACAGGAAAAGTCCAGAATTGCTCTGTCTCCCATGTAACTACAAGCAATACGTTCCACCAGGTAGACTGTGCTGTCAGTAAAAATGAAAGCTTGTTCTGAGCTTGATTCTGAATACAACGGGGCCCATTCCATGGAGACACTGATTAAATGGCGGTACTCTTCTTAGAGAGCAGGGGGGCCTGTCGGACTAAGGAGAGGCCTGGGGTCAGAAACACACGTTTCTAACATGGCTCAGTCACAGATTTGGGGGAGTGTCTCTGCTTCACTGTCATGAGTCCTTTTTAAAAGGGCCGTGGCTTGGGGGGAGTCCATGGGCGCCCCCCCACCCCCATGCACAGAGCTACCCACGTTTTGGCCAACTGCCCTGTGCATGGGGGTTGGGTGGGAGCGCGCACCCATGCTTCCCCACCTGGACAATGGATGTCCATGCGGGGGAGCGTCTCATTAAAAAGGGCCACAGACGGGTATAAGAGGCTTAATTGGTTGAAATCTGTAAAATTATTTGAATTTGAAAGGGTGATAAATGCCAAATTGAATTTCTAGACACCTACAGTTATCTTTTAAAGACTTTATCCCACAGCTAGCCAGGCATAAGGCTTTCTAGAGACACCTTGCTACCCCACCTCCTGGCAGGGATTTCCATACTATACACTTTGTGTCAAATGTTTCTTCAATCTATTCTGCAAACACCCCCATTACCAAAATACCATAGTACCTACAAGTCAAACAAATGAGAAGGGCAGAGCTTGTCTTCCTAAATTCCAAATGGTTTTGGTTTCATTCAGATGATAAAACCCACTTCTCCTTGTTTAACAAGCCTAAAAGAACACAATCTCTCCAAAAAGTTGCAGTTCACTTTTCAAACGCTGGTGAGAGCTGTTCAGTTCTGCTGAGCAAGCGCTGGTGGGTTATCCCAAGGACCCGTTGTGTTCAATGCATGTCCCTCCCCATTGCTGCCAGCAAGCACGGGTCACTGGACTTCGTTCTACTAATGACATATGTACTAAGCAGTGCCCATCCAAATATTGACCGGCCATGAGCTCTGCTGATAATGTGCTGAAAAGCAAGGAGCAACAACTAATTTGTAGAAGCAAAGCAGATTACAGCTGACCTTGCTTTTAATTAACATGGCGACGTGGGCAGAGACCAACAGCTCTTACATCCAAGGCACCCTAGCTACTTGGCACAAGTAATCATGAGTGGGAAGGTGCATCAAGATACTCCTTGATGGAAACCGCCTAGACTACAGAGACCAGCTACGTCCCACACCTGGAGTCCACTTGAACTCAATGTAAGCTCATTTCTAATACAAAGACACAAAGGGTGATTTCAGATGAGACGGGGCGGCATTCGCCCCGTCCCGGAATCACCCACGATTCCCCGCCGGGATCACTCCGGCACGTTCAACAGACGTGCCGGCTGATCCCGGCGGGGAATCGAGGAGGGGGCGGGGTCGCGCAGCACAATGTGCAGCCGCTTGGCCCCGCCGCCCGCTCTCTGGGAAGACAGGTAGGCGCCGCGGCCAATGCGACCGCAGCACTCGCCCAAATTGACCACGGCCTGGAATCCCACCGGGGATTCCAGGCTGTGGTTTCCGTCCAGACGAGACAGGCCCCTTCATCGCAGCGGGGAATCGCATTCACCACACGATCGGCACCNCTGCCACGATTGACCGTGGCAAACATCTGGGGGGGAACTTCCGGTTCCCCAACAGACGTTACGGGACCATTCCCCACCACAGGGTATTGACTGTGGTTGAGCGTGATCTCGTAACGTCTGAAAATACCCAAAGACTTCTGAAGAAGGCCATTCTGGTTTTGAAGGATACCTGGGCAGCCCGGCCTTTATTCTGAGGTACCTCCAGTTTTGCTAAAAATGTCTGTGCAACCTGTGTCCGAACCGAGGAACTACTAAGAAACTGTCATTTATTTTGAATCCTACAACAATAAAAAGGGCATCAATCCAAAGAACAAAGGGTGCCACTAACACTAATTAGGAAAACAAAAATAAAATTAAACAGCAGGTTGCCCAAGACAGTCAACAAAATGCAACCTCATGCAAAGCTCCCTTCCCTCCCACCATAACGCTTTGCAACAGTCTGTGCCAACAGCCGAAACAGACGACATTCACAGCCCAATTCCAAGGGGTATTTTCAGACGTTACGAGATCACGCTCAACTACAGACAATCCCCTGTAGTGGGGAATGGTCCCGTAACATCTGTTTGATGCCCGCCAGATGTTCACCACAGTGAACCTCCGGCAGGAATCAAAATAACCACACTTTTGAGGCTGGTCCGTGGACCATCGCTGAAAGCGTGGTTAGTTGAACCACGCCCTGGAATCAGCGGTTGGTAATGTCTGTTACCGGACTGGCCACTGCGCCCGCCCGTCTCCTGGAGGGCGGGCGGCTGGGGGGAGCGTGGGGGGGTGGAGCTATGCGGCCGCATGTTGCGCTGCACAGCCCTGCCTCCCCCCCACCCCCAGATTCCCGCCGGGATCGGCTGGCATGTCTGCTTGCTGTTACGGGGCGATTCCGGCGGGGAATCGAAAGGGTGATTCCGTGACAGGGCCAAAGCCGCCCCATCACGTCTGAAATCACCCAAGGACTCACACACCAGGGCATAAAGGTATGAATTTAGCTCCAAAACAAGACAGGGTGAGTTGTGGCCCTTTAAGAAACAATACATTGCCATGGATTTGCCCCAAAGTCCTTGAATTCCCTGAAATGTGATTATTCTTAGCAGGGCAGGTGCAAGGACGGTGGTTTACGGGCCATGTCTATTTTGTTGCTTTTTACTCACGGTTGTTTGACTTTTTAAGAGTTCTTGTTCCTGGTTTCCACTAACTTGGTTTTTCAGGCAGCAGGAAGAGGCTGGGAGGTTGCCATCAATTATTTCATCTGTTACAGGACACGGTGAGTGGAAAGATTTGGGGGCTTAAAACATCTTTATATTGCAGCCAAACAAGGGCTGCCTACAATGAAGGGTCTAGAGCTAGGAGTCAAGGCAGGGGTGCTGCTGCTGCTGCTGCTCCACAGGCGTCAGCCGGCTCTGGGAGCTTGGTTTGGGAAGGTTAAGAGTCGCCAGCTCCTTTGTCTGCTGTGTGCCAGGTGAAATGTCAAGCAAGGATGGAGGATGTGCTTGCTGTTCTGTTACCCTCTCTCTTCCCTTCACGGCTTTTAAACACACACAGCTCCCCTATTTCCTCACCCCCCGCCACAGTCAAACAGAAGGCAGCCCTGGCGGCCAGAGCTCACTCTTCCAAAGCGACTTGGTGGCAACAGTGAATCCAGAAGCAGCCATGCTAGAAATGGGCCCGCGTCCATTTAAAACATCTCTTTAAGGGGGCGCAGCCGGCAAGCTCCTCCAGCAGGGCCCAGGCTGAATTTGGGTTTGCTTTTCTCTTTTGAGGGTTGATTCATATAGGAACAGACCGTTTTTCAATTTAACAGGTTTATGGTGAAATTCGATTACAGTTTTGTAAATCTCTAGGTCTGAACCATCAGTGTGTGTGCCCTCTGTCCACAAACTGATGAAAAGAACTTCTGCCCACAACCAAATGGTTTGGCTCCTCCACACGCTATACAGAGAAACAGCTTTTCCTGGCAAGCGGCCAGGTCTCTCGCCAGTGGATCTCCTTTAGCCTCCGCGCGGTTGCCAGTCACTCGTTCCTCTCTGCAGAGTCTGGGTCGCTCTGCGAGGACAGTAACGGCCCGGGGCTACGCGGGTCCGCGGCACTCAGAGCGCCCTGCAGTCCAATCCCCTGCTATTCACTTCTCTTGAGGCGACTTGTGCTCTCTCTCCAACTCAGCCCAGCCAGTCAGTCCCCTGTGAGCAAAGTACCGCTGTTTTACCAGAGCAGAGCTACTGGGGGGAGAAGGGCAGAGTCAGCCTGAATGGACCTCACCCACCCACAAAGAAAAAAGAGAGAAAGACATCAAACTAGGGACTATTTTAAAAAAAAACACACCACAGCAATCTTTTTTTTAAAAAAAAGGCTTTAAAAAAACCAATTCCCATTTAGGCAGTGACAGACAGGATTCTGAAATCTGTACATACAATTTAATCCTTTAAAGAACCAGCAGGACCCACATCAATCAAGCCTTCATCAACTTGTAAAAACAATATTTTGATTCAATCAGATTCGAAGCCCTGAAATTCCTCGTTAATTAATGCGGGGTCACTCGGGGGCTGCGGAGCGGTGGCTAGAGCCGCGGTCAAATATTGACACCAGCACACCAGACACTAGGACCACCAAGGACCCGAGGAGTGGGTGAGAATAGCTAATGCACCTTGCCATCCAGCAGCTTTCATTCACTACAAGTCTTTGGATAAAGAAAATATTAGAAAAAGGAGGAAAAAAGAAAGCGAATCCTCCACCATCAGCGCAGCATTCACATGTCCTGCCAAATGACCAGTGACCCAGCCACTGACAAACCTCCCATTGTTTCGGCTGAGCTCTTCCCAAAACACTCAAAATGAATTGCAAGTTGAAAATAATGTAGACAACATTGCAGTGTTTTCAAACCCAATACCTGCACCCTGTATAGACAGAACATATGGATTTTCACCTCTGATTGAGAGAGAAAGGGATGAGATGCACGGGTGCTTACAGATTCCTTAGGTGGGAATTAATTTGAGACTCCACCTTATAAAGAAAGAATGTTCTGTGTTTCAGTGAGATATTTAACATCTCTCAGACTTCTACAAAATCTCTCTTGTTCAAACAGTCACAGCTTGACAGCCCTCTAATGCCTACACATTCAGGGCCTCGCTGAAAATGGAGGACATCCTCTGACTGTGTGTGTGCGTAGACATGCAAGACATGGCAAAGCAGGGGCGTGTGCGAGAGGGAGACAGACAGACAGAAAGGCAGGCGTACAGATGGCACTGTTCCCTGGGGGGGGGGGTATTTGAGAGCAAGGGGGGTTCTGAGAAGTGGCTCATGCCCAACTCCACCCACTGACCCCATTCTCTCCTGCCCCCCAGACACCTCCTCTCCTCTCCGAACCTGGAGCCCGTTTGATTCCAGGACGGAGCCACAGACATTTCAGCAATGTGTAAGGAAACCATTTGCTACCGAAAGACAATGGAGCAGTGTTCTCTCTTCCCTGCAGGGCTTTCTTTGGCTTGTTGCATTTCATATTTTTAAATATTTGTAGTCTAGAATTACAGACGGGACAGAAAATGAAAATATTTTGTATCAACTGATTGTGCTTTTCTGCCTCTGCATCTAAGGTCACCGTACTTATAGCGCTAGTCTAGGTAGATGGTGAGATAACAAACGTTAATGACTATGGAAAGAACAAATGATTATCTATGCAGAAACTTTTAAAAGGTTCTTGATGAAGTATTTAAAAATTAACTCCTAATTCCTTCTCTGCTTCAGATGGGATAATACAGCGGGGGGGCTTTCAAACGGGCAGTTTCAAGAACTTCTCTTGATGGTTTTTCACTCAAACAAGTGTCAACCCTTAATTCCTATCAGGAAACAGGCCTGTCAGTCCAGCCTGCCCCTTGGGGCTCCTCTTCCGGGGGCTGGAAGGGTTTACGCGGAGCCTCTGGGCCGGGAACGCTAAGCCGAAGGATGCCTTCGTTCACTTGCAGCTAAGGAGTGAAGCAGCTGGGCAGGGCTACCCTTAGCAGACTGCAACAGCCACGCCTTGCCAGGGACTTACGGCCGTCTCTGTCCGGCGCCGTGCATGGCTCCCAGCGGAACCTGCAGGTTAAGGATCTTTGAGTACCCGGTCGCTGCCCGCCTCATTTCCCCACAGTCAGTGTCTTGTGGGAGGCCTGCTCACTCTGCCTGTGATTCCCCAAGCCTTGGCTTGGCTTGGTGAATGAATATTAGGCTCCAAGAACCTCCTCGCACCCCCGGTGATGATCCTCATTGGCCTCCGCCGTATGGCACAGCCGCTTATAATCCTGAGGGGAAAGGAGAAAGAGAGCTGCCCATTTTCTTTCTGCTCTTCCCTCCCACTATCTGACTCTAGCAGTTCCTCGCCTGTCACTACCTGACTCTTGCCCTGTCTCTGTCAGTTACTCCTAAGTGGTTTTTATAGGGGTGTTGTCTCCTGGCATATTAGAATTCAGAGTAGGCCTCTGAATTCCTCGCACTCCACACGCGCAGGAAACACTCCCAGAATTCTCACTATTTTCCTTTAGTAATCCTATCTGCATAGGGAAAATTGGACAAGCTGCTCTAAGCTTAGGGTAGCATGGTTATCTGTCTCTGGACAGATCCCCTTTGGGGGGAAAACGAGCAATCCAAACAAAGTTAAAAAGAATGATCCTTTTGCTTATGTTATTAAAACAGCCTGGCTTATGAAACCCATCTAGGAAATTGAACTTCCTTTCCAAGAAGGATGTGGCTTGTTCCTTTCTTGCTCTGCTCAGCTCTGCTCAGCTCTTGGGCAGTCAGTCCAGTCAGCTCCACGTGCAGATTCCCAGGACCAGGATGCCAGATCCTCTGCTGCTAAAAGCCCCATGTAGAGTTTGAAACATAATTCAGCTGCACACGTCACTTTTGCACTGAGCCAAGATTTTCAGAAGAAGATCAGCTTAATGCATCGAAGAAAGAAAGGACCAAGGCCAGCTGCTTGGTCCATGGAGGAGAGAGGGCCCATGTGGGGAACAAGCCATATAAATTAACTCCTGCCCCCCATCCATCTCACCAACGGACGGGAATGGAGAGGCCACAGAAGTTGCCACAACCTTAGAAACACAAACATGACAGTCGCGCGCTCTGGCCCATGGAACACTCTCCCATTTGTTATTAGTTCACCAGATTAGAGATGTAAAATTTCCAGAAATTTTGAAGCCATGGGGGAAAAAAAACATTTTTTTCTGGGGGATCGTCAGAAAAAACTAAATGGAAATTTTGGTAAGAATTTAAATATATGCAATACTTATTTTCTTATCAGATCTAAATTTACCTTAATACCTTAAGAACATAAAATGTATTACTTATTTATTTATTTTTGAGTTTCCCTATCCCACCCTATCCTGCCCAAGCAGCTCAGGGTGGCTCACAAACATCATAAAAACATCCATAGTAACAATACTAATAAAATAACAAGTTAAAAACACAACCAAGAGGAGCGAAAGACAACTCAGCAACCCCTCAACCCCCGCTCCCTCGCCGAAGGTCAGGCGGAGCAGCCAGGTTTTACATTGACGGCGAAACAAAGGGAGGTGTGGGGCCACCTGGGCCTCTGGAAGGGAGTGGTACGGCGACCACTGAGAATGCCCTCTCCACCGCTGCCCACCGGGATACCCTGCGGACCTCCAGGACGGCCCCCCCCAATGACCCCAGGGGCCGATCCAGCGCCCTGGGAGTGAGGCGGTCTCGCAGATAGGCGGGCCCAGACCATAGAGGGCTTTACCTTGAAGACTCCCGGCAGCCAGCGCAGAGAACGGAGCACGGGTGAAATGCAGCCTCCGAGCCATCACCACGTTGCAATAGTCCAGTCTTATGGGGATGAACGCATGTATAACTTAGCACATACAATTGTCATGTTGGGGGTATTTATGAAATTTAAAAGTATAAATGGCTTAGTTTTATCCAAACACTAATTACAAAAAACAATATGTTACAGGTGGAGCTACACGCCGCTGCTGCACCCCTAAGGTACCTAAGCATGTCTTAGTTTATGCCAGTTCATGAGAAACAGGGAAAAAAATCAAAGTTGAAAATAGAAACCATCAACATTATAGAAAACAAAAAGAAGTTGTATCATCTGGACATAGAAAGCCTCCTCTATACAGTCAGCATTCTCGAGAACCAGAAGAAACAAAAAAACATCCCTCGAAGGCTGGAGACAAAATTGGCCACGTGACTATCATGTCATTTAAACAATCAAATCTACCCTTGAAAATACGAGCATCACAAGTTTCTTTCCCGAATCAGACTCAGTTTCTGAACTATCAATAGTTTCTGATTCTGAACCTTTGTTTTTATCTTCAGGGACTTGCACAGATTGAAATAAGCTTCTCTCCTCTTTCACATGCTAGTTTAGTTCTTGATTTGGTGTGCGTTATAGTTAGTTATTAGAAATCATTTTGAGGGAGTAAAATAAAGGGCAGCTGTAACAAACAATATTTGAAAACCTTGTCTTAAAAAGCATTTCATTCTTCATTCTAAAAGAAAATATTTCATGAGGGTGTTTTTAAATCTCCCCCCCAAAATTTCCAGTTTTTCCATTGGAAAAAAAGGGGGAAAGTAATCAGGAAAAAACAGAAAGAAACCCCCCCACCCCACCCCCCCATCTCTCCCCCAGATGTTTGCCTGGACTGATCCCGGCCCAAGCTTTCCCCGAGTCACAGCCTAGGCTACCACCTGTCTGATCGTGGCAGAGTGTGTTCGCACGTTTGGATCCCCCCATGGTGGGCGGCTGCATGTCTGCGCCTCTCCCCGCCCTCCAGCCCCGTAAACATTTGTTCCGCTACCCAATCCAGTCCAGCCCCTGATCACGGCGGCTTCCTGACCCGAACCAGGTCAGGTTGCCACGTCGGCGTGGACACATCTGTTTTTACCCGCTGGGAAAAGCAGGCAAATCCAAACTGACTCCTATTCCCTCCTCCTAATTTTATTTTTCTTTTAGCCCTGGAGGGCTAAACGAACATTTCTCCATGTTCTTTTAAAAGTACTTGTATACATTTTATCAATCTGGCCAAGTGTGCCGTGCATTCAAATAGGTGCAAAGCAACAGGGACCCCATCAGAAACCGAGGTCTGGCTTCGCAGCTTTTGGTCCAGATAGAGTCAACATTCTGCTCCTAAAAATGGTTTTTAATGGTTTTTAATAGCAAGAACAGTCTTTCCTCCTGATAATTAATACCTGATTTCCTGACAGTTTTATTTTCTCAACTGCACCTCAGATGTTAATCTATCGGCCGTTTTTTAATTGCTGGGGACTACTGATTTGGGGGGAATTATTTCACAAGTAAATTCATGCTCTAGCCCTTTCCTGCATGGTTCCCTTTCTGCAGACTCACTAATCAAACTGTTTAACAGTCCAGCAGAGTGACTGTATCTTTAAATGTAAAAACCCTAAAAATTAACACAAATTTCAAAAAATAGAAAGGATAACAGAAACATTCAACCATACGAAAGAAGAGAATTGTTTGGCATACAGACAAACATGATATAATGGGGAAGAATCAACTTAGTTTTTGTAAAGGGAAGACACGCCTCACTAATCTAGTAGAATTCTTTGAAGTCATTAAGAAGCATGTGGACGAGGGTGGCCCAGTAATATAGTATATTTGAACGCTAGCCTCCATGGCAACCCCATGGCAACCGACGTTCCTGCCAGGCTCAGCTGCTCTACCTGGGCTGGGCAGAAACCAAGAACTTCCTGCCCGGTTCCTGCTTTCTACCTGGGCGGGGTGTGAACCGGGCCCACATCTGCTGGGCCCAGAACATACGTTGCAGCTTCACGTTGGCCCAGCTGAGTGGAACTGGGCCTAGCTGGGTCAGCGTGGCATCTGTTCACACCAGAAGATTGATTGATTGATTTTCATGGCTTCTATACCCCGCCCTACTCACTGTACAGAGACTCAGGGCAGTGTACAACCAGCAAAACAATCAAAATACAAAATACACCGGTAAAAACAACACTAAAACTCAGACTAAAACCAGCTTCATCCCTCCCTCCCCTATCCCCCTCACTGAAGATACAAAGCTAGATTTTAATCATTGTTTTAAAGTGTTTTCTATTGTTTTTAAATTATTTATATGGTTTTAACTTTTTGTGAAGCATTCCAAGTGCCATTTAAGGCAGTGGGATGCTATATAAATAAATAAATACATAAATACATTATTATTATTATTATTATTATGATGAATTGATGAGTAGTTGTGTCAGGCCGTGGCACTAGCCAGCCCAGGGACAAGTGTGAAGAAAGTTCTAGGAGAGGCAAGACCAGGGAAGAAACTCTCCCTGGAGCAGCTACAAGCCACAGACTGTTTGGGGAGCAAGTCGAGGAGTGCTGCTTGGCACGAGATTGAGAGACTGTATCTCAATGCAGAGACACTGTGGATATGGGCTATGGAGAGCTGCAATAAAGGACAGCTGGAGCGGATTCCCCAGAAGCAAGCAGTTGTGTGTGGCCTGATCCTGCAAAGACTCACACCCTGAGACAGCCCGCTCTGCTACAGGGAGTTACCAGCGAGGGGACAAAATCTATAGAAGATACAAAGTTATTCAAGATAGCTAGATCCAAAGCAATCTGTGAGGAGCTGCAGAAGAGTCTCACAAAACTGGACAATTAAATGGCAGATGAAATTCAATGTTGATAAGTACAAAGTAATGTATGTTGGTAAATGTAATCCTCATGATACATACACAGTGTTAGAACTTAAAATAGCGGTTACCACACAAAAGAAAAAAGTTCTTCTGGGATCATTGTGAATAGTTCACTGAAAAAACCCAGCTCAATGTGCAGCAGCTGCCACAAAGACAGCTCCCAAATTTAAGACGTTATGGGAGACGGGGTAGAGAAACCCTCCCTCTCACACCCAGCCTTCCCTAGCTCCTCATCCCCTTCCTGATTTTCCCATCCCCACCTCCCTGTCTGTCATTAAGCTAAGCACCTGCACCTGCAGCCTCCTGCCTGCATGAATGTCTCCTCGTCTCTTCCTCCCGTGTCTGTCTTAGATTGTAGGCTCCCTGGGGCAGGGACCCCGTGTACTTCCAACCACTGTAAAGCGCCAGGTAACATTGCTTGTGCTATATAAATACTTTATTCATTATTAATGAATGTAAGAAATGGAAGATCTCCTTATGCTGCTCTACAAATCCATGGTGTGCTCACATCTTGAATACTGGGTGCAGTTCTGTTCACCCCATGTCAAAGGAGACATTGTAGAAGTGGAAAAGCTTCAGAGAATTGCCATAAAGCTGGTCAAGGGTAGGGAGCAGTTTCCATACAACAGGAGGCTCAAAAATTAGGGCTTCTCAGCACTGAATGGAGATGACTAACGGGGGCTCATCTGCAAGAGATGAGAGGATTTGATACAGTTTTGTAAAACTACGAGTGGTGTGGGGACGCATATAAGGAGCTGCCATTGGCTTTGCTTTCTACGTCATCCTGTAAACAACTAACTTACTACCCAGCATGCTGGGAAAACACTGAACTGCTGCCGCCACAGTAACGCTGCTAAATCTGGCAGCCCGGACAGTTTGTAAAGCAGAAAGAGAAGCATCAAGGTGTTAGGGCCGGAGTGACTAGGGCCTCTGGGGCTAACATTACGTTATGCCAGATGGGCAACTGACTCACAATTTAACACTGCAGGACCCAGTCTACTAAGATAGGAGGCACTGTTGAAATTTAAATTTCTTGTATCCTTTCGAGAGTGGGAGTGTAGCTCTCCAGTTCTGATCTACTCCCTACTGATGTGTCAGAAGGAGACGCTTCAATCTGGAGGAGCGTCGGAGTAAAACATGCTGGCTGAGGCCTCCCACAAGTGAACGGAGGTGGCATTCGTTTGCACAAAAGATTATCTTTGAGTGGCAGGTTTGAGATGGTGTGTTATTTTATAACACCCATCCCCATGGCAATTAACTGCTCCAATTACCAACAAAATTAAACACCAAGTGCTCATGTCACACCCTCTCTCCCTCTCTCTGCCCTCAGCAGAACCTAGGGAACAAACCAAATTACCCCAAGAAAGAACCCAGGGGAAAGTGCCCAGTGAAATAAAATCAACCCAAATTGAGTTCACCACACTTTGACTCTAGAGGCGCAGAATGGCTACTGGTCTGGCCAGTCGAACTCGCCTCTGATCACACTTCCTGAATAGGAGAGAGTTAGGGCACGTTCAGACAAACAGTTAAACTGATTTACGAAACGGTTAACTCAGCTTCACTCCCATACTGTTCGCACAAACAGGGTTTGAAATCAAAGCTATTCGGGAGGGGAAAGAGGACGTATTCCCCTTCAGTTTGTAAATTGGTTGTACTTTTCATCTGAACTTTGGGGTTTTAGGACATGGAGAGCTCAGTCCCAGCTCCCCCTGCGCAGCCTGTCTAGCGCGGGATTGGCAGACCGGGAGTAGTTACTTCAGTTTAAATAAACTGATTTAGTTACTTCAGTTTAGCTGAACACTTCAGAAGTGGAGTAGTTATTTCAGTTTAACAAAACCAAGGTAATAATTTCCATTTAACCCTGTTCGTCTGAACATGCCCTTATTAGCAATGGGCATCCGTATCAAGGTTGCTGCCACAAGGAGATCAGATTCTCTCCGCACTTTGGGCTTTTGTTATGTCACATGGCAATAAGGCAATGATACTGCTGGCTGGAGGGGAGAAATGGCGCCTACTTTCTCAAGAGGTTTATGCTGGACAGGCTGATAAGATAGGAAATACAATGAACTTTTCTAACTAAAAGATTCATCTGGTTAGTCAACTGGAGAAGATGTTTCCAGGCAGATACTGCGCTGGAGGGGAGCAAGGAAAGCTTGCCTTCTGGCTCTTTCACTGACCAGCTGTGTGAACACAGAAAACTCCTCCCTGCATTCTCAATACTGCCCACCCTTCTCCTCTACAGTGCGACCTCGGCAGGGGCTCTACAAGGGCAAAGCACAGTCAAGAGTTTTAGGGTCTGCTGCTGACTTCTCTGTGACCTTGTGCAAGTAGGCAAAAATCTCTCAGGAATTTTCTTTCAGAGTTAAATTAAGTGCCTGAGGTCATTTCTGCCTTTGGAAATCTAGCCCTTAATCTAACTGTGTCACTCAGTTTGCACATCTAAGAAATGGGGATAATTACACTGACCTACATCTCAGAAGCCTCTAAGAATCTCTCCAAGTTAAGCTTACGAAGAGTTTCGAAATGTCGGCAGAGAAGGTGCTAGCCAAAGGCAAAGGAATAGTATTTTTGGTGGTGATCAAGAGTGGATGTAGATGTGACCCTAGCAGCACTAACTCACACGACCTCTAGTGCAGCAGGCTCCATTCAGGGCACCCTTACCTGCAAGTTTACGCTGCTGTGAATGGAGTGTCAGGACGGCGTGGTCACCACTGAGCCGGAGACACAGCTACTCTCTGCTGCGTTGCTTGGAGGCAGGCGGGGGGATCTCTTTGCTACCTGGCAACAGCTTGTAAAGAACTTCGGTTAGGTTTATTGCTGAGGTGACAGAAGTCTCCAAATGGGTAACTGCCTCTCACTGATCCCACCAGAAAATAATCTCCATTAGCCAGTGTTTTGCGGGTGGCTTCTCTGGGTGTAATGCTGCAGCAGAGGTAGCATGAACTCAGCCATTCTCCTGCTTCCCGTCAATCCGCGAGGCCGACAGCAGGCAGATCCTGGCTGACACCAACTGCTGCCCAGCCTTGCGGCCGTAGAAAATTTGGGAGAAGCTTGAAGGCCAAATGTAATCTGTTGCAGACACTCATCGTCAATCGGGAGGTGTGAAGGGATAGTACAGGGCCCAGCTTGGAATCTGCCCGATCCACCTGAAACAAGAGCTCACTCACTGTCTGCACCTACGTATGAGAGAAAGGGAACTGCCGTGTGGAAATCCATTCTTGGCATACTTCTGCCACCCCCATTGTAGAGCCTGCCATTAGCTGGTGAGCTAGAAAGGAATCCATCCCCCTTTCCCTTGGCAGAACTACATTTAAAGCAACCAAATGAAAGGATAAATTAACGCAGAAGTATTCAAGGGAAATGTCAAAAGAGTCGCCCTTTAGTGCTTTGCAGCTGCGCCCGGTTTTAGTGAGTTTGGCACCATTCTGGTTACTTTACTAACAAATATTAAATTCATTCACTCTACTCGGACACCGGAGTTGTCGTTTGAAATATTACACACCAACAAACATGGGTCTTAGCAACAGTTAAATGGACCCTGTGAAAAATCCCAAATGCAACTTCCTTACACGAAATCTGGAGGAGGCCCTTTCCCTTTTGATTCAAAGAGCCAGTTATCGATTCCTGGGGGACTTCAGCATCCACGCTGACACCAGTCTTGGGGGGGCAGACCCTAGACCTGGTATTTTGCACTGGCCTGGAGGTGGGGGACATGGTAGTAGAGTCCTTGTCATGGACAGATCATTACCTCCTGCAGGCCTGTCTCCTGGCGCAGGTCGGCCCCCGAAGAGTTGTGGACCCTGGTTGGTTGGTTCGTCCCCGGAGACTTATGGAACCAGAGAGGTTGCCGAATGCTCTTGGGGAATTACTCTCTGATCTTGACGTCCACTCACTCAATGAGCTCGTGGCTTTTTGGAACACCTTTTTGTCAGAGGCAATCGATTGGGCAGCTCCTAGGCGTCCGCTCCCTGCGCATCAGCAGCGCAGGTCCCCGTGGTTCACAGAGACCTGCAGCAGTTGAAACAAGAAGGGTGGTGGTTGGAGCGATGGTGGTATTGTTCTCATACTGAAGCCAACAGATTGCAGCATAGAGCTAGTTTAAAAGCCTATGCTGTGGCTATGAGAGCAGCAAAGAAGGGGTCTTTTCAGCCCTCATAGCGTCCGCAAAGTCACATCCACCTGAGCTTTACCAGGTGGTGAGGGGGCAGGTCAGTCTGGCCTCCCTCCACCTGGAACCAGAATTTTCCAGTGCTCACTATGACTTATTTGCCAAATTGTTTGGAGATAAAATCACTTGTATTCACTACGACTTCGACATCGTGCTTGCTACAGTAGGAGAACCAGAGGTTATGGATGTCCCACCTTGCCCGGTTTTATGGGATCAGTTTCAGTGGGTGACACCTGCTGATGCGGGGGATGTTCTTGGGGCAGTTAGAGCCACCTGTTGTGAACTTCACACATGCCCGTCCTGGCTGGTTAAGGTCAGTCGGGAGACGTTGCTGACGGCGGTGGTCAATGCCTCCCTTTGGAAGGGCAGACTACTAGGATGCCTTAAGGAGGCTGTGGTACGGCCTCTGCTCAAGAAACCATCACTTGACATTGACTCCCTTGCCAGCTATCAGCCGGTCTCTAACCTTCCCTTGTTAGGGAAAGTTACTGAATGGGTGGTGGCTTGGTAGCTTCAGGGGCATTTGGACCGTATCATTTTTCTGGATCCATCACAGTCCGGCTTTCGTCTGGGTTATGGCACTGAGGCTGCACTTGTGGCCTTGGTCGACGACCTTCGCCGTGAGTTGGATCAGGGCCGGATGACCCTTTTGATCTTGTTAGATCTCTCGGCTACTTTTGACTCATTTCATCATGAGATGTCGGTGAACCGCTTGCGGGACCAAGCTGGGATGGACAGGATTGTTCTTGAATGGTTCCGTTCCTTCCTCGCCAGGAGAACTCAGCATGTGGTGCTGGAGGACTGTTCTTCATCCCCCCCAGGACCTCATGTGTGGAGTCCCACAAGGTTCTATTCTGTCCCCTCTCCTGTCAACATGTACAAGCAGACTTTGGGCGAGGTCATGAGACGGTTTGATATTTGTTATCATCAATATACTGATGACACCCAACTATACTTCTCATTTTCAGCTAACCCAGGCCCAACAGTCTCGTTGCTTACCTGGTATTTGACGACGGTGGGGGACTGGATGAGAGCGAGCCGTCTGAAGCTGAATCCTGACAAGATGGAGATGATGCTGGTGGGTAGGGCCGGGGGATTGGAGGTCCCCATCATTGACGGGGTCCGTCCCTCTCTGGTCCCGCAGGTTTGTAGTCTGGGAGTGTTCCTGAACTCGCAGCTCCATCTGGATGCCCAGGTGGCAGCTGTGGCAAGGAGCGCGTTTGACCAATTTCATCTGGTGTGGTGGCTTCGGCCGTATGTCTCAGACTCCAACCTGGCCACCATCATCCATGCGTTCATCACCTCAAGACTAGACTATTGTAACACGCTCTACGTGGGGCTACCCATGGTGACAGTCCGGAGACTGCAGCTGGTACAGAACGCGGCGGCCTGTCTCCTTAAAGGGACAGGTTGTCGTGAGCACATAACACCGCTCTGCTCTGCTCACTGCACTGGCTGCCTGATTCGAGGTGTTGGTTCTTACCTACAAAGCCCTATATGGTCTGGGCCCCGCCTACCTGCAGGGCCACCTCATACCCCTCGATTCTTGATCAGCCCTTGTGGTCGGCCAGGGGGCACCCTCCTCGAAGTCCTCCAACTTCCTTGGGTGGCACCTATGGGGAGGGTGTTCTCTGTGGCCGCTCCGAGACTGTAGAACTCCCTTCCGGTGACGGTCTGTCTGGCCCCAGACCTCGCCTCCTTTAGAAGACAATGCAAAACCTGTCTGTTCCGCCAGGCATTTGGTGGGGGAGATGGGTAGGTGGTGGGGATTTTGGTGAGATTTTTTGCTCTACTCGATTATTGCTGGGTTTTTTTTTGCTATTGCTGATTTTATGATTTTTACCCTGTTTTATATTGTTGTTTTAATCTGTTGTACGCTGCCCTGAGTTGCCTTTGGCGGGGGGAAGAGGGGTATTAAATTATTGTATAATAAATAAATAAATAAATATTTAAATTGTTAATTTTATTTCGGTCCAGTGAAACAGAATTTATTTGAACTGTTGTGTTTTAAACAGAAAGGCTGCAGAAGGGGGCGGGGGGGGAGAGTAATTAACCCCTTTTTTTACTTTGTTAGTATTCTTACAGGAAATGATTTGAAAGGGAAAACTCCAACAATGGAGAAAAGAAGGAATTTTTAGTCAGACAAGTTTAAAAATTGGGGGATTTTTTGTATTTTAATCTCTTTAATATATCAGAGGCATGTGAATAGTGCAGGGAACAAATTATACTTTTGTTAAAAAAACAAAAACCCCAGCCCTGGGCCCTTCGTTGGAGGTCTAAGGCCAATGGTCCACGTGTGTATGCGGTCTCCCAGCCAGCCCAGCCTGGGAAAGCCAGAGTTGACATTACTAAGGGGGAAACAACACCCTAAATAAAACCCTTTTGTTGGCCTTCTTTGTATTCAGACAGAAGCAAAAAACCCTCTAGCCCATGCATTAAACTTCCCATGCAAGCCACTTCCAAAGCTGCCTAAAAGGTGAGGAGGGACAAAGAAATTAGATTTATTTGCTCGCCAAATAAGTACTGAACAAATTAATTAGAGCAAGCTAGTGTTTAGCTCTGTTAATGTTGGTTAGAAACTATGGGACGAGTCTGAAAATGGGCAGCCCCCTTTTTCTTTTATTTAGCTCTTTGAAACCCAGCAGAAGCCTCCAGGAAAAGGAACAGACAAAAAAGCAAATTGGAAAATAGCCGTAAAAGGGGGGGGGGGGGGGGGACGACTTTCTACAGTAAAATTAAAACCAAAGTCAGATCGACTACAAAGGTACTCAGCTCCAAGCCCATGCACATTACCATCCACTGTGTAAAGAAATGGGAGAGAGTTTGCAAGAAGCTTACCATTTACCTAATAGACTATAAAAGGTGCCTTGGGAATCATTACGCTCAATTGGGTCAATCTGAAGTGTGTAAATATGTATTTAATTTTTAAAAAATATGTACAGTATTTAGAATGCATGGAGGAGGATTCCTGGAGGGGGGGCACTGCTAGCCGACACCGCTCCAGGGAAACGGAGCCACTTTGTGATTGAGGAATCAGACACTGGAATACAATGGATTACCAGGATCTACACTCGTTCACAAATGCTAATTAGCACAATAGCCAGCTAATGAAGTCTGGCTTCATATTTAGTAATTGAATTAATTTCAATACAATTCAATTTTAAAAAAAATCTGAATCCTGGTGCAGGGGGAGGAATGTCTATTTTTAATGAGCCGACAGGATATTTTGCAAACACACACACACACACACGTTTTACAATAGATTAGGGGTGTAGCCTGCTGGAGCCCGGTTTGCTCCGTGCAGCCGCCACTCACACAGTTCAGCGGAAAAACCCAATCAATGGGGAGAGGCCGCGTGCAGCCCACTTCCCCTCTAATGACTCGCAGCTGCAGGAAATTCTAGGTACAGGAAGCTCCCTCTTTCGTCTGTTTTCCCTGGGTTTCCCCAGCCCCAAACACACTTTTTGAAGTGCTCCAAAAGCAAACGTAAACTGTCCAAGTGCCAGCAAGCCCAGCGAGAGCGCTTGCTCCTCGGGCCACTGTAGGCACACTACGCCTAGGACTCTATGGTCCTGGAAGACGAGGATGCAGGCAGAGGCTGCGCGCACCCCAACAGACGAGAAGCAGCCCCGTTGGCGCACATTAGCCAGGATTTCCCAGCATTTTTCAGGTCCACATTTCCCGAGACGATGCCGTGAGTGGGGGCTCGGTGCCAGCCCCATGTCCAGTGGGTGTGGGCTAATGTCTTGTTTGTTTTCACCCTAGATCTATGCACATGCCTCATTCTCCTCCTACCTCTCTGACCGCTCCTTTAATGTGTCTCTCTCCAACTCCGCCGCCTCCTCCTTCCCTCTCTCAGTTGGTGTTCCTCAAGGCTCTGTTCTTGGCCCTCTCCTCTTCTCGATCTATACCTCATCCTTAGGCAAACTCATTGCCTCCCATGGCTTCCAATACCACCTCTATGCTGATGACACTCAACTCTCTCTCTCTACTCCCTCTCTCTCTCCCTCTGTTCAAGCTCGTCTCATCAACTGTCTCTCTGACATCTCTACCTGGATGTCTCAACGTCAACTCAAACTCAACATGGCTAAAACTGAACTCCTTATCTTCCCCCCTCATCCTTCCTCTCCTTCCTCACTGTCAATAACTATTGATGGAGTCACCATCCTGCCTGTCCCCCAAGCCCGTAGCCTAGGCTTCATCTTTGACTCAGCCCTTTCTTTTAAACCCTACATTGACTCTGTTGCTAAATCCTGTCGCTTCTCCCTCCATAACATTGCTAAGATTCGCCCTTTTCTCTCTGTCTCGTCTGCCAAAACTCTTGTTCATGCTCTGGTCATCTCTCGCCTCGATTACTGTAACCTCCTTCTCACTGGCCTTCCCCGGTCTCACCTTTCTCCCCTCATCTCTGTCCAAAACTCTGCTGCCAGGGTCATCTACCTCGCCAGTCGCTTCGACCATGTGCAGCCCCTCCTCTCTTCGCTTCACTGGCTTCCCCTTCCTGAACGAATCCTGCACAAGCTCCTAGTCTTCACCTATAAAGCTCTTCACAACCTTGCTCCCCCCTACCTCTCTGCACTTATCGCCCTCCATACTCCAGCCCGTGCACTTCGCTCCTCCTCTGTCCCTTCTCTCACCCTTCCACGCCTTCCCTGCTCCCCTAAGCGCCTTCGTCCCTTCTCACTTGCTGCCCCCCATGCCTGGAACTCCCTCCCTGTCCACATCCGCCTTGCCCCCTCCCTTCATACCTTCAAATCTCTCCTTAAAACTCACCTCTTTCGCTCTGCTCTGTCTGACTCTTTATCCTGCTGAGCCACTATTCCTATACCTACGATCGGTTTACCCTTATCCTTGCAACATGGACCTGCCTGCTGTCATTCTCATCGTAACCAAGCCAAGTACGTGCACTTGAGACCTCGCATCTTCATGAATGTTAGACCCCTTGTCTCTCCCTCTGTTCCCCTTCCTAAGTCTCTCCCCCAGCTCCTGTCTCTCAGATTGTAAGCCCTAGGGGCAGGGACCATGTCTGTTTTATTACTTTGTAAAGTGCCAGGTACACTGCTGGCGCTATATAAATGTTTGTTAATAATAATAAGCACATGCCCCGCAGAAAATACGAGTAAGCAGGCTTCTTTTTCTCACTACAGGTTCGCTTGCCTTCAACTGTCTCTCTTTACCATAAACATTTAGTTTATTTACAAAATTTATATCCTGCTCTTCTCACCACAGGAAGCCCAGAGCGGCTAACAACAATAAAAAATATAAATATAATATAAAACAATTAAAAACACTATTAAACATAACAATCATAAAACAGGGGGGGAAAACCCACTCCACCCTCCCCCATTCCCACCCACCCGTATCCCTTTCCCATGCCAAATGCCTGTCGGGACAGCCAGGTTTTACAGTTCTTACGGAAAGCCGGGAGGTGTAATGTGCTCCTGGTGGCCCAGCCCCACCAAGAGCTGGGCCGCCGCATTCTGCACCAGCTGCAGCTTCTGAGCCGTCACCACAGGTAGCCCCACGTAGAGCGCGTTGCGGTCGTCTAACCGAGAGGTAATAAAAGCATGGATGATGGTGGCCAAGTCAGGAACTGAAATCAGCGGCCGAAGCTGCTGCACCAGATGTAACTGGCGGAAGGCGCTCCTCGCTACAGCCTCCACTTGAAGATTCAGGCGGAGCTGCGCATCGAGGGGCACCCCCAGGTTCCGCACCTGGGACGTCAGCGGAGGGCAGACTCCATCAATCGATGGAGCCGTCACCTCCGCCGACCGACCCACTAATATCGTCTCCATCTTGTCAGGATTCAGTTGCAGTCGGTTAGCCCTCATCCAGTCCCCCACAGCTGCCAGACACCGGGTAAGCACCGAGACAGCCGGGCCTGGGTCGGTTGAAAATGAGAGATACAGTTGGGTGTCATCCGCATACTGGTGACATCTCACTCCAAACTCTCTGATCACCTCACTGAGCGGCCGCATATACACGTTGAAGAGGAGAGGGGACAAAACCGAACCCTGCGGGACCCCACACGGGAGGTCTCAGTAAGACGCCACCCGCTGAGTTCTCCCAGTCAGGAATGAGCAGAACCACTCAAGAACGATCCCACCCACCCCCGCACTGTCCCACAGGCGCGTCACCAACATCTCGTGGTCAACGGTATCAAATGCAGCCAACAGATCTAATAGGACCAATAAAGTTGCTTTACGACTTTTCTGTTTTCCTCCAGGAAAAACAAAGTCCTTGTTCCTTCCACACGCTAAACAGGAAGGCCTGGTAGAAGAATGAGTCTGTTAGTGCTAACATATTGTACCCATCGCTCTGTAACTCCTGAATCAACAGCACAAATTATTAAGTAGATTTCTGTTACAGAAATAGGCTTAACGAATTCTCCAGGTGAAAACCTCGACCAGACCCTCTGCTATACAGTGACTGGACAGGATATAGAGTGTACATATGAATATTATACAGCTATATAGTAACTGATTCTTAGGTCTCTGAATGGAATACACCCCTTTCCAAGAAAATACATTTTGGGGGCAGAACTTATGCCAACGTTAGTTCCTCTCTAAGAAACACTCCCTCAAACCAACACCTGGGAAAACAGCACCTGGATGCTTTTCTTTAACAGAGAACATTCCTCTTCCACCCACCTGCTCACCTCCTTCCATGTATCAGACGTTCCAAAGATGGCAATTACCGCACATTAGTTACACAGAATGATGCCAGCATTTATACAGCTGGCGCGGGGGGAAAGGCAGCAGGCGTGGAGCGGAAGGGAAGAATTCCTTTAGTTGATTTAACTCTCGTGCGTAAACAACACCCATTTGGAAACTCCCTTATTGCTTCCCATTCCCCACACACAACGTGGCGTGCTGTGTACATAACTCACGATACGATCGCCAAATAAAACGAAATAATATACTTGTCAGAAAACCTACGGCACATTGGCTGTGATACACATCACACAGGACCAACGAGCTCAAAATCCAGACTGGTCCCGCGTTAGCCCTCACACCTAAGAGCAGCAGCACCTAGGCTGAATGGTTACCACAGGGGGAAAGAAGAAGCTCACTCAAGGACAGAATCCTGCAAACCTTCGCTTACACAACTGGCTCCCACTCATGTGAGCAAAAGCTTCTAGGATCAGGCTCATCAGCTGTGCTGAGGCTGGACCTTTAGCTGCAATATAGCAATCCTAGGATTTTATTTCATAAAGGTGGGGTTAAACATTCTTGTTCTGGAATAATTTACCTTTTATAGCAGAAGAAAGATAATTAACATTCCTGAAAACTTCTACAAGTTTTTCTGTTAGGCCATTTTTACTTGGACGACGCCCCTCCCCTGCTCAGTGTTCGGGCAGAAGTTGGGGGGGGGGGCGTTGGTGTAAACGGCCGGCGGTGGGTGGGTGTCCTCTCGGCGTTTGCCCGTGTGAACACCGAGCAGGATGGGTGGGGTGCGTGCGCCCTTCCACGCAACACTCACCTCCACCCACGGAGCCCTCCGGAAAGTGGGGGAGGCTGGGTGTCCGTGTAAGCAGACAGACACCCACTGCGGCCAAACATCCACCCCTCACTCCCCCGTCTGGGTAAAAACAACCTTACTCTAGTTTTTTCTCATAGAAGTAGCAGGCGTTTATATCAAAGGTGCTGCTAGATGCACTAATTAAAATTCATCTCCCCAATTGTAATAAAACAGGAGGCACACATTTATAATATTAACTAATTTATTAAAAAATCTTAAATTCAGAATGGCCAAAGGACTCTGTGCCTATTTTATACGGACAAGCTCCTGAAACCTTTTGTAAATATAAGTCTTTTTATGTAAATGCAAAAAACCATACAGCTATTCAATTTCTTTAAGTATTTCTGACCTGCATCTGGCTTTTCAAAATTGTAAGTAATATTTTTACTATAAATGCAGCTGAAACGTCAGTCCCTGATCCAGTGTCATTCTGGGCTGCGAGCTACGTTCCGGGGAGGCAAGCAGAGGCAGCTGCATTTTAAAGGCACAGGCAGGCAGCCACCTTTTCACGACGGAAGTAGGAATGTGCTGCTACCACACACAATTTATAGACTGAACAGAATAGTTTAAGCTCTCGGTTTCATTTCATTTCCAGTTCTGTATAATAAACTACCCCAGATCAATAAAAGTGAAGAGAATCTGCATCCTATGCTGGAGATAGAAGAGATGATTTTCATCGTTTTAAGGGTCTCTCAATAGTGGGGGCTGAGTTTGTATTTTATTCTCCATCATAGCTCAGAGTTACTGGCATTTTCAGCTATGGAATCCATTTTTTAGAGTCTCAAATTAAAGTTACTAACAACTGAGAGCAAAAAGAAAAAAAAATCACATTCAGTATTCTAAACTTAAACACTTTCTTCTGTTCTGCTTTCTAAATGAACGCTCAGATGGGTTTGGAGGTAAGTCAGACCCCAAAGGGGTACCAAAAAAATCATAAAACTTGTTTAGCAAACCTGTAACACTTCATACTCCATGTATTCCTCATCAGTAATGGGGTCAATTGCCCTGTGTTGGTTCATCTCCCCTCCCCACTCGCCCAGTTGTATTTTTTTTTTAAGCTGAGAATTTCACTAAAACAGTATTGGGGGTAAATTTGACCCCAATTATAATGAATGGGAAAATGAAAGCACTACACACCTCAGGTACTGGGGGGTCAGATTCATCGCAAACATTCAATTCAACCCCTGTTAATTCAACCCCCAGTACCATCATTTTGGAAATCTTGGGATGCTACTGACCCCAAATAACTTTTGTGTTTGTACTGTTTCTGTACCGCATACAATAACTCTTAATAAAATTTAAACATTTTATGTTAAACTGGAGTCATTTTAAAATCAATCACATTTATTTTTTTCACCAATTATGACTTAATTGGGGTCTATTTTAACCCAATTCTGGATGAATGCAGTGCATTTTTCATTTGTTTGAGGGTGAACTACAATGAAAACAAAACCTAAAGTGGCAGAGTCCTCATTCACTGCAATTTTTAACTTAAAGACAGGCAAAGTCTAAGAGCCACTGTATAAATATAAGGGAAAGGAACAGGAAAACAAAAAGTATGCTAAAAAGGTAACATAAAAATGACAAACAGAGCAAAAAATGAAAGATAAATGACACACGTGAGGGTTGGTCAGAAGTAAAGCAAGATTTAGAAGAAAAGGAAGAGATAGGGGGTTCAAAGAAAGAATTTGTTATGTAAATTTGAAACAAAGAATTAGAAAAGGTGGAGGAAAATAAAAGGAAAAAGGAAACAAATATAAAAACAAATAAATAAAATATAAGAAAAATTGTTTCAAACAATTCCAGTTATTTGCAAAAATAAACTTGCTTAGAGGGTGGGGGGGAAAGGATCTTTAATGTGGCTCGCAGTCTAACCTGGATTTTCCTAACCCTAAACCAGGTCAATTGATTCAGTGTCTCCCCTGATGATTGATACTCAGGTAATGAAGAGTCTTTAGGGAAGAAATTCAGGGACTGGTGAAGCAGTTCTGAGAAAACGAGAACTCCTCTAATAACGCTAAGTTTCCATCTCTTCCTAGATTTCCCAAGCCCCTGGCAGCTGCGATGCTGGAATACAACAGCCAGCTGACTGTGGGGTGTCTGGCCTGTTCAGAAGCTGAAAGAGAGAGTTTCCCCATAGCCTGTGGGATAGTAGAGCTGCTTTCGGAGAGTACTCGGGGGCAGGGGGGCATTGTGGCTGTTGGGCCGTGGAGCCCAGAGGATATTCCTGAATGACAAGTTCCGCACTTCAGTAAGACCCCTTTGGTGGGTTGGAGCATGTGCAATTTGTGGCAAGCATTCTCCATTAATCCTACTAGACTGCGTTGGGGTCAGTCTAACTGGGGAGGTGTGAGCACTCCTGCACTAATACCCAAATCACATCAGCCTTTCTGATACCCCCAGAATGCTGCTGTATACACTGCTCAGCTTTCTACTGCCTCCATTTTCAAAAGCTCAAATGTATTTATTTATTTATGAATTTATACCCCGCCCCTCCTGCGAACAGCTTGGGGCGGCTTCCAACAATAATAAAAATATATATAAAAACAAATATAAAACAGTTTAAAATACATCAAAATACAATTGAAGTATTTAAAACAGGGTCCCGGGATACAATTTAACATTTAAAACAATAACAGGGTAGGGGAGATAAAAAAACCTAACACCACCACCCCCCTCAAAGGCCTGGCCAACAGCCAGGTTTTACAACACCGCTGGAATATCAACAGGCTTGGGGCCAGGCGAGCGTCCTCCGGGAGGGAGTTCCAAAGGCGCGGCGCAGCCACCGAGAATGTCCTCTCCATTGTGGCCCCCCGCTTTACGCGGGGAACCTCCAAGAAGGCACCCCGAGCTGACCGAAGGAGCTGCTCTGGGGCGCGGAGGGCGAGACGGTCCCTGAGGTACGAGGGGCCCAGACCGTGAAGGTCCTTGTAGATCAACGTCAAAACCTTGAACCTGGCTCGGCTCGCTATTGGCAACCAGTGCAGAGTCC
>QEPC01000412.1:1652690-1670730 GCA_003113815.1 Sphenodon punctatus
CGCCCCCCCTTTTCTCCCCCCTGTGCCCATTGTGCCATGTGTGTTGTCTGTCTCGCCGTGTCCCCCTTTCCCTTCCTTTCCCGTGTGGGTGTGTGTGCGCCCGGGCATGTGTTTGTGCTGTGTGTTCCACTGTGACCTCGCTTTCCCTGTGCTTGCTGTGTGCGCTGCCCCGGGGGCTCTTCTCCCTCTTCCCCCTCCCTTCCCATTTCCCTTGTGTGGGCGTTCCGGCTTCGTTTGCCCTCTTTCGGCCATGTCTGTGATCCATCGCTCCCCGGTGCCATCTGGGTGTTTTGACCACAGTCGGGGATCGCCCCGGCCTGTGATCTGACGGCTCGATTCCCTGCCGTGGTCCTGGTCCCGGTCCCGTCACGTCTGTTCTGGGCCTTCTTTGACCACTGGGGGTGGTTGGGCGGCTCGCCACCGCTGGGAATCTACTGTGGTGACTCGAGACCGCGTAACGTCTGAAATCACCCATAGTGCCTTTAGTTTCATTGTTTTATTTCCTAAGGCATATGTATGTTTTCCCAACAAAGGGAAGGCAGGATGAAAGGACAGGAAGAAATCAAGTAAAAGGGAAACCAGATACTTGTGAACTAGTACTGGGTTTCAACAATTCACTAATCATACATTACAAATAACTCAGCCCCGAAAAATCTTATTTTCAGAAATATTTACTGCTGCAACATAGGTTTATACCAGGATGTTATTGACAGAGGATGTAAATGCATCCCCTGAAATCGCGGGGAACTCTCTGAATAGAAGGAAGAAAGACTGAATCCAATAGTATAAAACAACCAGCAGCTTTTCAATGACAGCCCAAAATATCCTTCAACCAACCAACCGTTCCACTAGTGAAGTCACACCATTGCCAGGCCCTTCCGCTGGCTAATCCAACTCCAAAGTACAGGGAATTACAAACACAATTTCTTCCCTTTGATTTGTAACTAAATGAAGTGAAGCTGTGAGATCCAATCTGCCCAGAAAGGGGAAGGTGGGTTTTTAAACATGTCCTTTTATCACATGTTGAACCTTACAGCCCAGACCTAGTTCGAGGGATCTGACGAGTTCTGATCCTCGTGAACAGGGTGGCTGTGAGTGACAGGGCAGGGGAGCAAGGTGCCACTACAGAGCAGGGGCAAAGCAGACTCAGGTTTGGGAAAGAAGAAGGTGCCCCAGCTTGGGGGTAGTAGCTGCGATACTAGTCAGGGGGAGTTTGGTGGCCAGGAGGGAGGGATATTTATATTTACCATGGACTGTCCTATGCTTCCACAAGAGTTAACTACCCAAAATCAAAGGCCAAGACCGCTCTTCTTGAAAAAGCGGCCAGGGCCTGGCTGATAATCAAATGGCTTCAAATCCATTAACTGGTTTCCAGGAACAACCATTAACAAATACAAAAGCAAAATTGTGATCAATCCTCTCTATCTAATTTCACTCATGTATATACTCCTCCAGTGCACAAACTGTGAACAGCGTGCGAGCCTTTGGAAAAAAAAAAACAGCAAAGGACTTGATTATTCGAGTAACTATCTGAACAAAATCCTAACTCGAATCCCCGGAAATTCCAGAGATTTTTGCAGTCTAGTCTGAGGCCAAGAATGAAAAAGTGCCACAATGGCGGGTAAAACCCAAGTGAACAAATACGTCACAAAAGAAAAACCAAAAGAAACAATCCTGTCAAGACCTCATTAAAAAACTCACGGCAGAAGATACCGGTGGGTTTTAGTTATCTCCTGGGTTCGATTTATCTCATTTATTTCCACCAGGAACAGAACGGTAGGGCTGGGAGAGACCTCAAGCAGTATCAAGTTCAAACCCTGCACCAGGACAAAACAACGAGACCCAAACCGCCCAGTCCCCAACAAAGGGGAGGCCACAAAGCTTTGCAAAATCTTTCAAAATTAAAAGCAAAAAATAAAAGTTACATGAAAAGATTTGTGCTTCTTAATATCAGAGAGGTTTGGGGGAAGCATAAAAGCTACGTGAATTTTTAAATGCAATTATCTTAGATTAGAATATTTGGCTTGGAAGATCTGGAGGGTATTGTTTCTAGCAAGACAGACCCACTTGACAAGGCCTGTCAGCACGCCAGGTCTCTATGTTGTCAACTAAAGATGAAAGGCCATCACAAAGAATTAACTTCAGCTTTTAAACATTTTGAAAATGTCAAAGAGGTCATAGCTGATCTACTTCCTTATACAGCATATTTACTTGATGAAATTTGTGGTAACAATGTGTTTTTACTTTTCATTCAAGTTGGCCTAAAATCCTGGTAATTGATCTCACAGGCTAATGAGAGCTGACAAGGAAACAATGTGATTGGCTGAGCTTTGTATCAATCACAGCTGTTGCAGGTACATGCTGTGCATATTCCACGTTCTAATGGCAGTAATTGGCAACTATGGGAAAACCTCCTCAATCTCCTCCTGTACTTTCCATCACCATTTATTTGGTCTCCAGTTACACTGAAGCCAATTTAAACCTTTTTATAACTAACACCTTCCTGCGTATATGGTCTGTTGTTCATGACTTCTTAGCAGCAGTCTAAATATTCCTTAAAATTTCCAGTGTGAAGCCTTGCAAGCATCGGCCCCATTCTCTGAAGCGGCAGAGATACAGGAAAAGGCTAAATATTTGTGTTGACCTTATTGGAACATTAAGCCATGTTAGTAAATTCCTTAAAAGTCACATTATGTTGTACATTGTGATTAAAGTTTAAAATTGTAATTGTAATCATGCGGCCACATTTACAGGAGGTAATTCTACATTTGTAGGTTGCATAAGCATCTCTCAATTGGACACTGGTAAGTTAAAGCAAGTTAAAATGCTGTTGTATCATGCTAATTCTTTTTTTCCACATGTGATTCAGAGAGAAAGGTCAAATCTGCTGTCACTTCCCTCTAACGGATGCTTGGAGCCTGTGTGCATTGAGCATGATATATTTAAAAGAAGCCACGCAATCGGCCATTTTCTGATTCAACTGTATTAATCATAAACCCTCCATCTTGAGCTGAAGCGAGAGATTAGGCACAGAGCAATACACGGAGGAAGTTCTTTCCCTGCTCAAAACTAAACACATTCTTCTCCCATTTCAGACATATCCCTTCTTGTACTGGTAGAAAGGATAATAATATTAGCCATAATTTATAAAGGTAGACTGCCTAGGAAACAGGAATCTAGCTGCAGACTTAATTGGACAATTGAGTCCTGCATCCAAGACAGACAGCAAGAGAGTAGATAGAAAAGCCAGGTGAAATGATGAGAGAATGAAAGATGTTGAAGGAGGCTGCCGCCGTAAAGGGCATTTATTTTCATATACCGATCTGCAACGCGCAGGCAGAGTGCAGTATGCAGGGGCTGTGTGTGTGTATGAAATACAGACAGCAGGAAACAATATTAACCTAACGTAGAAAAATATCAAAAGAAAAATGAAAAAAGAAAAACTATTTACTGTCCTGCTTGGTCTCGGTTGTGGGTCATCATCATTTCAAGCACCTCGACAAAACTGTTCTGAGATACCACTATATAGAGTTATATATTTTTTCAAGCAATTTTTATCTGGAAATGGAACAATTATCAACTGATATGTAGGTAATTATTAAGGAGGAGGATCTGCATAATCAGTGTGCTTTCATAAATAGTCTTACATCTTGCATTTGCAATTGCCTGCAACACTTTTGAAATGATGTCCATTCAAAATACTGAATCGTTGCAACAGACTGAGGTGAGCTCTTCTCTAGCTGGATCTCTAGCTAAGACTAGAGAAAGCAGGGCACGCTGCTCTGAAGCAGGAGGATTTGAGGGGACTTTCTGAAGGGAGAAAGCTGATCCCAAAGAGTCCCGTTCACATCCCATTCAGTGCTCTCTCCATTTTGGAGCTTTGGGTACAGGACTTCTCAGCCGCTTGGCTCAGCAACGCAACGTTGCTAATTAACCGACTGACATCAGCCAGGGTGCTTTGCTGGATAGAGAAGACACTCTTCACTTGCTAAGCGTGTGCTTATACACGCTGCTTAACTGGCCTGGAGTAACGGTCTGGAAGCTCTTCTCTTTCCTGATGCTCCTCCTGTGCTATCCCGCCCAAACATGTGAAGAGACCCTATGCAGAACCAGATGACCTCAGGTCAGACCAAATGACATAATCAGATCACACCACCTCATAGATGTCTGTAAACTCTTATTCCCAATAAGATCACTAAGGAGTCGTACCGTTATGCCCATTTTACTACTGGGTAGAGTGAGGCACAATGAAGTCGATTAGACCAAGGTGGAAACTGATGCAGAGGGAGATGAACACCACATCATTATTGTTGTAGCACTTTGTTCTAAATTTCATTGAAAACTTACACTAATATGTCTGTGGAGCTACAACAGGCAACCCACCCCACTGAATTAGCAAGGCGGCCACCTGTCTTCCACTCTCTTTCTCTCCCTCTCTTTCTCTTTCTGGGCAGCTTTTTCAAGAAGGAAAGTGAAATTGGAGCTGTTGTAGCTTTGTTGGTAGTTACCTGCTTCGAGCTGATGTGCAGACTGTGGAGTTTACACATGTGCACGGAAGGGAGATTTAATGAAATTAAATGAAAAGAATATCATTCCTTCAAGTGGCCTGAGGAGTGAGGAACACCTCCCAGACACTATCAGAAACATTTTTAAAGTGATCCTTCAAAAATTCCTACCATTCACCAAAAATAAGGCAAAATGTTCTTTGAACAGACAAAGCACTTTGCAGAGAATGTGCCCCTATTCCTCTCACCTTTTCTCAATTTTTTATTTAGGCCAAATAAAATATATTTGTAAATATATTTAGGCCAAAATAACATCTGGGTCAAGCAACTAGCACCAAGGAAGATGGTGAATAGAGAGAGGGCAGTAATTTTCTCATCAGATTGTGCCTAGGGGGGCAGCTCCCTGATTTAGTCAAAATTGTGATTAAAATAAAAACAACCCCAAAAAAATAATCGAAAAGCATTTTTACTTTTTTCTCTCAAATGAAAAGTCCAGTTTGTGTTTAGTTTGTTTTCTTAAAGTTGAACTTATTTTGCAATAGTGTTCATTGGTGGAACAAGCGGGATTATTGCATGGCTCTTGATTCCATGATCAATTCCGATGCTTGCTGAGGTGTCTGGGAGGGAGGGAGGTGGAATTGCAGGAGCTGCGAGCTCACGGGGCTAACAAAGAGAAAAGCTTTCTTTCCAATAGTTATAACCATTAAAGGGGATATAGAATTTGGGCGGAATTGCTCTCAGCATCAGCTAATGTACAGAGCTTTCAAAATCAAAAGCACTGGTACAAGAAATATTGCTGTTGTTGTTGATGTTTAACTCTAGAAGATTCACATTTAGGATAAAATGCAGGTTAGTCATAAACGGGCTAAATGAGACTGCAGCTTCTTGTACCAAGTGCAATGGCGTCACTTTGACCTTAGCCCTTCCATTTACTTCCTGTTCCTCTGCTCATTTGCCCCACTGACTGTCCCTCATTGTCTGACATCATTGTAACCCCATCAATCCATCAGTGTACACTGCCTAGCACCTTAGAGAGGCCCTTGTACTCTAGCCTCCCATGCCACTCGCCTCCGCTCTCCAGGGGAAGATGGCCAGCTTTGTTTGGTGGTGCCGGGGGAGGGGGTACAGAGGCAGGGATGTGTTTTTGTGGGTTTTTGTCTTCCTGATTCCTGCTGGGCGGTCCTAGCTCCTGCAAGGACAGCTGTACTCACACACTCCTCCTAGTGGAGGGCATGCTTTGCTTTCGGAAATCATTCATATTTTTGTCATCCATTTCCTCCTGCTGCTGGGTCACCACTTCCTCCTTAAGGCCTCAATTCAGCCAAGCATTTACGGGTTTGCTTACATTCCATAGAATACAAATGCTTCGGTGATTTGATGAACAGAAATAGACTGCTCAATTGAGGCCGGGCTGCTCACCAGTTTATCATCCTTGCCATTCATATAAATTACAGGGCCACGCCAATGCTCCCAAACTCAAGCTCTGGTTTTGGAAATCCCAGCTGTTGGCACCTGTCCTTGATGCATCACTCACCATCTTTCATTTTTCTACAGCAGAGGGGGACTCCATATTCAAAGCCCCCGTGTGCTGGGAGCTGCACAAAACACACGGCTGGCGGACTCCGCATTACCTCCCGCGTTACATCAGCAGAGGGCCTGGCTGGCTACATCAGCCTTACAGCGCTTACCGTTTAAATACTACAAAAAGAAACGAAGTGACTCAACACAAGCAAGGGTTAGAAAGGGAGGAGGGGTGGCGGCACGGCAAGGGTGGAGGTCACCATATAATGGGATTACAAGAGCATATGGTCCAGAATGATCTAGAGGTTAAATAAATGGACCACAATTAGTTGGCAGTGACAACTTCCACCTCAAAGGCGGCTCTTGATCTCCGTTTTCCAAATGAATGCTTAAACAAGGTGACAATAAACCAGTTATTTGTTGCACTCAAGCAGACCATGCTAGCCAAGCTCTCAAAGGATTGTTAGTTCACTAGCTCCCAACACTGCTCTGGTCCAGGTAGGAAATGTCAACTACAGAGTTCACTTCGGCCAGCACCAAGATACAGCTTCTTCCGAGGCAGAAAACAGCAGCTGTTTAACGACCTAGGTCAATGACACTCCATCCTGATTGGGGCAGAGAAGACACACACCTGCCTGCCCCAGCAGTGCTAGACCCACCTCTGGCCTGGGACACGCTGCGACTCAGAACACGGCTAACCAGCTGATGAGTGGTAACCCCAGATCAGCTGTTTTGTGGTAACAGCTGATGAGAATTCCAAGCCCAAAGAGCTCTTGGGGGGAATCAGGCTTACTGCGTATCAGTGGCACTGACACAAGCAAGGCCAATACCACTTCCCGTTCACTCAAGTGTCCTACAATGGTCCTCCATCCAAGAATGGGCCAGCCCAAACTTGTTTACGTTCCGAGACCTGAGACAATGGGAGAAAACGTGGACGAACTGCAGCCACATTGCAGCAAAGCAGAGCCATGCTCTAGTGGAAGTCTGAAGGCACTTGGTAAAGGGGAGGGACAGATAGAATCCAAGGATGGCTCCAACCTCAGGCTCAAAAAGATTGATGAAGGATACAAAATGTTCTTGACTATCCCCAGAACATGAGAAATACATAAATACCCCCAAGCTCAGGGTTTAGCATTAACTGGGTTTGAATAAAGAGTCAGCGTGAATTATTATTATTTTTTAAAAAGGGTATGTCAGTAAATTCTACTTCCTCTCATAGCAATGTCTGCTCCGAGTAAGCCACTGCCCCTTCTACATGTCTCATAACTGCCCTTCTTTATAAGAATTTAATCAGGATCTAGTGCTGTACTTGACCTTTGCTCTCAATCTGACATTTGCTCCACTCGCCTGCATTTTTACGTTGGTCTGGAAAGGAATTCTCAGGCAAAAGCTGGCACAGGTGACTACACATCCATTCCAAAAACAGGCATAGGAAAGATGGAACCACAGGCCCCCTCCTTGGGTATCGACCCATGGAGCTTTTGTTACGTCCCCTTTGAGTCTACCCTGGCTACACTTGGCCCCCCCTATCAAAGGAGACAGGAGATATTAAAATAGCTTGTCAGAAAGCCAGGTGATATTTTGAAAGTGCAACCTATTTTTTCCCTTTAATTCCAAACAGCGACTGTAAAACGTAAAGACGACTCTTCCCAGCGCCTGTTAGTGACAGGCAGCGCTCCCGAAGGGGTGACTGCCTTCCAAGACAGGTAAATGAGGGCCCATATAAAACAGCAAGTATTGATGTTGTAGTAAAATTCCAGAAAAACACATTGGCAGACAAGTAAATTTGTCACTAATAATTTAATGTAATTTCCGTAAAATGGAGGTAATAGGTACTCGGGGAATACACCCCCAGGGTTTACATCAAATGTGGATGTGGAAAATCGGGAAATAATATTTTTTTGAAAATGCAGATGCTTTGTCTGACATGTTGGTTTATAAGGAAACTCATTCTACTGAAATGATGAAAGGGAAGGGGAGGAGGGGAGTTAGTCTCCAAAGATGTACCACTTGTATCCCCTACCTCCCTCCCCTGGCACGGCAGCTAGGGTGCAGCAACTGGCCGGATGCAGAGATCATTTCTTTGTGTTTCATTCCCTCCTTACAATGATAGATTACAATAACCAAATATTAATGAACCAATCATGGTGCAAATACTATTCCTTGTGTCACTCTGAGTTATATAAGCCAATATCAGATTCATTTGAAACATTCCAAAATGGCACTTTTTTTTGTCCCCCCCCCCCTCCTGTTTTGAAGTGATGGCTCAAATTGTGTTTAGTTACATCTCTCTGACCAGGAGCAAATCAAGTATAAAAATTCATTTTGTCTAAGTGTTAATGCCATTTTTAAGCTCATCTCCTATGATGGCTCACTTTGTACTGAACTGTATGTCATTAAATTCTGCTTAAAATACCATTATCAATTAGAACATGTTGCCAGACAATTTTAAAACAGCACTTGTAAGTCACTCAAAGTAGTAAAGTTCAGAAAGAGGAAAATCCAGAGTGAAAATTCCCTCTGCTTCTTCAAACAGCTTCCCTGCTTCTATTTCATATTACAAATAGGGCTATTTCCAGCTATCAATCTGAATTTCATTGCAGATATTGTAGGCTTAATATGAAAAAAGCCTGCAGTTTTCCAAGGCAATAAGGAAAGATGCAGCTGCCACCAGCCCAGCTGCTGAATGGGGAGGGAGATGGGAACCAGAGGAAGAACAAGAATTATGAACTGATATGAAAAACAAAATTATAGAATGTCCATCATTTCTTTATATAAAATTGACAGAGTGAAATGAATTCAGCAGACAATAAAGAATCTATCTCCCCCCTCCAAAATAAGCACTCAAATATGCCAGCTTGGTGTGCACATTTCATCAAAGGTGCGAGTTTAACACGGCGGCGGGAGGAAAGCCTGATCCAATTTAGCAGCAGGTCGCAATAAGACGTCTCCAGCCACAAATGCATCTCCGGTTTCTCTGTGCTGTTGGTTTAGCTGGGCTGGGAGTGATTTGCCGTATGACATTCCTCTTCTTCCTTCCTGTCTTCATGCCCTTCCTTGCACGCACGTTGGCACCAGACACGCTAGACACATACAACACATTCATGGCATGTATCATCATTTAGGAAGCCACATTTTGCTTAGCATATGTTTCAATGGAGTGATGCTGGCCACAGGGGAGCTTATCACTGATGGGTATCTGCATTCAGGAACTACCTGCTGTTTGTGCGTTCCACCATCGCGTCTGAAGTTGGCAGGCGATCGGGCCTCTGCTGCGGCGGGCCCCTCGGTGTGGAACTCGCTCCCTCTGGAGGTTCATCTCAGTTCCTCCCTCCTCACTTTTAAAAAGCACCTGAAAATATATTTATTCTCCAGGTGCTTTTAGGATTCACTGCTGGTTCCCTCACTGTACTTTGTCCTCCCTTTTTTCCTGCCCCATTTTAAATTTTGGATAACTGTTTTGAATTGTTTTAAATTGTTTATATGGTTTTTAACTTTTTGTGAAGTGCTCTGAGTGACATGTAATGCAGGGGGTGCAATATACATAAAATTAATTTATTATTATTGTTATTGTTATTATTAACAAATGGCTACAGTACATGCCCTTTTCTGATACCTTGTATTGGCTTGGTCCTTCTGGTACCTCTCAGTGCCTGGATTCTGAAATTAGGGACTGGGACTTTCAAAATGTGGGACAACACGGGATGTAATTTGGAGGAAACTTGCATACACATGCAAATTCAGAGTAGTCTATCACTCAACGCTGAGGCTGGGCTAAAAGCACTTTTTTAAAAGATGCGAAGTTTGTGCTACGGCCCCTTGGGGAGAGGAGAGGGTACAGGCATGGGCGGTTGGGGAGAGTGTGCCACAACCCCCCAGTGAGAGGAGTGTTGCTCAAATGACCACGGGACGTGGCAGGGGTTCGGGACACTGCTCTTGAGTGGTTTCACTCATTCCTGGCTGCTGGGGGAACCCAGAGGGGGGTGATGGGCAGTGGCTCATCGACCCCTCGGGAGCTCCCTTGTCCTCACTCTCCTGTCTCAGAAGAATAAGCGATCCCCTGTGGATTTGCTTTGTACGGTAACCAGCCTTAGGAATTCAGATGTCATCAGCAAACCCCTCTCTTCCACCCTACAACAATGAGAATGGCTTTACATGAAGAGATTCATTTAAATATTACAACTGGCCATTTGAGGGGTTTGGTGGTCATCTGTTTCCCTGAGCCTTATGTTACACTAGGGTCATATTTTCAAGAATAGAAGCATAACATTTTAAAAACAAAATTTCAAACAAGAAAGTTGAGACTGTCATAAATAAGCTGCCTCAGGAGCAGGAGCTTTCAGAAATGTAAGCAAAATTGTGAGGCTCAATAAAATCATGAGAGGCTGCAACGCTCTGCATTTTCAAAGCCCTGCAACAAGGTGTGGTTATTAAGAACATCCTCAGCAAGTAGAAGTGAGAGAATGCAAATGCCCTCTGCAAATCGATTTTTTACTATTTCCTCTGCCCAGACATTGAAAGCGCCTGGACTCCACAGTTCCTTCTGGCACTACCAGGGTCTCATGCAGCAGGGCAAGAACTGAAAGCTCTAGGTAAATAGAATCACCTCGCAACCATAAATGAAACTCAGGACCCAAATCCCACTCTCCTTAGTTCAACCAGTTGTTAGACCAAGGTCAGTGGGACTTCTTACTGTGGCTAAAGTAAAGGGCGGGGGCTGGGGGGGAGAGAATCACCAGTCAAAAGATTCAAGGTGTCACCCAACTTCTTCCCTTCCCCACACAGGAAATCAACACAGAGGACAATTTGAACAGCTTTACTTAAACTAGATTAGCAATACAGAGAATCAGTTGCTTGAATATTGTCAGAGGTAGCAAGCAGATTACACATATAGGAAAATAAATGGGACATATGTACCAGTAATGTGTGAGGTGATTACTCTTGGTTCCTAGTCTTGTTTAACGAAGAAATATGAAATGAGATTTATCTAAACATTCTTAAATCTTATATCGGGAGGTTCTATACTAAAACCATCTCAAAACAATTGCCAGTTCCCTTGAGACAACCTGCTCATCTTCCTGAGAAGAAGATCGAGATGGAAGCCCAGAGGTTCCTGTTCGCTGTCAAGGCAGGGTGCTGTGCGAATGCAGAGGGGGCACTCGGTCAGAACAGGAAGCTGAGGTCTTAGCTTGCACAAGCAAAGCACTTCAGCCCAAGGACAGATTTCACAGACCACTGTCCATGGAAACCCAAATATAGCATGTCACTATGAATGATTAGTTATGAAGCTAACTATCCTTAGGCTACCTTCACCTAAGTAAGGTAAAATCTCTGATTATACCAATCAGCATCTTATCTGTCTCTAGTTTAGCTAATGCTTGTTCATTTTCTTGACCACTTCCTCCAGAGAGAGAGCTCTCTCCCTCTTGATGTTTTAACTAACAAATGTCAAGTACACAAACCAAGCTTGCCATTTCGTAGGCCTTAAAGCATTACACCAACCCAACCAATTCCTATTAATAAGCAAATAACTATTAAACGTAAGTAAAGTAAACTATTAAACGTATAAGTAAAGGTAGCCTACATTCTCCTACAAGTAGGGCAAACAAGGCTTAGTCCTTATACAGCTAACTCTACCAGGCAAGACCAATGTCCTTCCATTTGTCTGCAAAGTGCTGTACATGCAGGGGGATTTTGCAGAAGACAGAATGTAGGAAGAGTTGAACTCAAAGTATTTGTTTTTGCAAAGGGTTTGACAAAATCTCAAGTTTCATAGGAACATTTTCATTGGCTAGGCAGTTTCTATAGAACGGTTCTAATTCAAAGGCTAAAGAAGATTGTCTATATGATAATACTGAGAAGAGAATACAACCTGAAAGAGATCCATCAAAACCAGTATTTTGTCACTAAATTTTTAAAAAGAAAAGAAAAAGTCAGTTACCCTTTGAAAGGTATTTTTGAGAATCAATTATTCAGATGGTAATGTTTATTGTGGTTACTAAAAACCATCACCCTGCATCCTAGAGGCAGTCAGTATACTACAGGACGGAAATTAGGGGCATCAAATATATTTACCTGTCTTCCCATCTGTGGGTACCTATGAATTTGCATCTCTGCACACAGAAGGCAATCACATATAAAAGTGCAGGGGAACACAGCATGGCATATACATAAATGTTGAGAAAAATCTGCTTTTCCTCTTCTTCCTCTACCTTGATTCTCCCCAGACTATCCAACAGTATGTGGAAAGCCAATGCCAAAACATTCTTTTCCGTAGAAGGTATGCTGGATTGCTAGATTCAAAGACTTTCCTTGCAATATGGGCAAACTGCTTGTTAAAATTGCATTACTGACATTATGATTCATATTAAAAACAGTGCAACTTCTCCATATAAATCTGAAATTCATTTACAATATTTTGGGCTTAAGAATAAACGTTCCTTGTTTTCCCAGGCAATAAAGAAAGATTCAACCGCCATGAGTATGACCACTGAACAGACTGGGGAGTAGGAAGAAATTGAGGCGGAGCAGGGAGAAAAGAGAAGAATTTTGAATTGATATGAAAAAAATTATAGCTCCTCTATTGTCTGCTACCAAAAGATGGACATAACAGTATGCACTTAAATCACAAACAGAAACTTGACACACTCTCTCGGGACGCAAAAAAATTGCAGTAAGAGAAGTGAGTCTCGGGTGTTAACAAACAAGATGGTAACCCACGCCAGGTGGGTGTCCATCTGTCCGTTTATTAGGTGTTTGTCCCCACTGGCCACATAGCCCCCACCCACCAGACACGCAGCTCCCACTCACGGCAGAGTCGCAGAGCATGCAGAGCCTGCCTTGCGGGCCAATGAGGGCTAATGCTGTCTCTTATACACATCTAGATGTGTATAAGAGACAGCCTCTGCTCATAGCAGGATCCCGGAGCATGCAGAGCCTGCCTTGCGGGCCAATGAGGGCTAATGTGCACCAAGGGGTCCGCATCCCATCAATTAGGTTGAATGCAGTGTCCACATGTACAGGTCCGCCAGCACCACAGAGTCGTGGGCGAAAAGCTTGGAGCATTCAGAGGAGCGACCATTTCTGGCCCCTCTCTTGAATGTAATGTCTGCCTTAAAAGCCCAACACGCCATTTTCCGACATGCATTCTCCCAGCTTGTTCTGGTTCGCAGTACGTGCCCGACACTTGCTGCTTCCCAGTGACTGCATTCTCAGGAACAACCTTTGGAGGATTACCATCACCAGGGCCATGGTTAATATTCACAACCTGCAACAACCAGCACCGCTACCTCCACTGTTCAGCTGCGGCCACTCACTGCCTACAGATCTACCCACCAATGCTGCATTCCATGGACTGAGGAAGAGACCAAGACCTTCATTGCTCTATAGGGCAGGTGTGGAGATGCCATCCACCAGTCAGGATGATGTTGGACCACAGCACCAGGCATTGAGATATCATCCAAAAGTCAGGATGGTGCTGGACCACAGCAAATATGGACACCGCACCATATGTTATGGCCACAGCCAGTAAGAACCCATCCTAAGACCAAAGAGGGAGGAGCAGGAAGCTCCTAGGACTTCCTCTGCCCCTTTTATTAAGGGGAAAACAGCCAATTCCATAATTGACTGGCTAACGGTGTGGATCCCCTACTCTGGCTTGCCTCTGCTCCCACATCCTGCTCAGTTCCCGAGGCCCCACTTCAGCCTCTGCTCCTGCCTCTGCTCCAGCTACTGAGTCCCCACGTCAGCCTCTCCCACATCTTGCTTCATCTCCTGGATCCCTGCACCATGCCCCTGGGTTCTCCCACTCAGTCCAGCCCTAGGCCCACAGGATCCTGCCACCACTGGCCCCAGTACACCCTCAGATTGCCTACTGGAATCCGACTTGGAGTCACGAACTGACCATGTACTCGGAACTTCCTTCTCTGCTCTAGTGGGTACCCATCTTAAACCAGAGCTGCATCCGGCCACATTCCTGACACGGATGAGCCAGAGGAAAACACAATGACACACAGGAAACATTTTTAAAGGCTTTATTGATAACACAAAAAGATCATTTGAAACAGTTCACCAATGTGCATTAAGCTGTCACTGAGGGTGGGTATTGGGGTTAGCATTGGAGTGGATGTGCCAGCACAAGGTGTCCCAGATTTCTCTGGCTAAGTGCTGCTCCGCTCAGTTCAGCTGGTCCTGGAACAGGAGCACTGGCTCATCAGAGCTAACTGGTGGGGTTTCTCCAATGCAGTCCCGCCTCCGATGGCACAGATGTTATGGAGAACACAGGCCTCCAATGGCACAGATGTTATGGAGAACACAGGCCTCCGATGGCACAGATGTTATGGAGAACACAGGCCTCCGATGGCACAGATGTTATGGAGAACACAGGCCTCCGATGGCACAGATGTTATGGAGAACACAGGCGGCAGTAGTTAAAAATGGAGCAGTCTCTAGCTGGAAATAAATTCTGGCTGCAACTGATCTCCAGCGCTGCTTTAAAAGCCCCAAAGCTCTCTCCACAAGAGTGGGTGGTGGTGAGCTGCCAGTTAAAGTATTTTTGCTCCAGGGTGCGGGCAACGCTGTCTGCCTTCATGATCCAGGGCTCCAGAGAGTAGGCTGGGCACCTGAGAACAAGAGGCCTCATAAGCACCCCCTCAGTGCATGTTTCTGTGGAGGGACTGATGGAAGATGCAAGCATCAAGATTCTTCCTGGACCCCCTGACCAACACATCCACGAAATGGACTCGGTGGTCTACTACAACCTGAAGAGCCACCGAGAAAACCCCCTTCTGGTTCAGGCAGCCATCCTTGCTATGGAGTGTGCAGATGATGGCAATATGGTTCCCAATGATTGCCCCTATACAGTTCGGGAACCCCTCCCACTGACAGCCCTCCATCACCTCCCCAGAGTCAACCAACTGCACCACTGGTCCAGCAGCACTTTCACAATCACTGTGCAAAATTCCACTGGTATGGTGCTCACCATGGAGACTCCACCACCAAATTGCTAGGTGACAGAGTGGCAGGAATCTGGAGTGCTGAGCTTCCATATGGCGATGGCAATGTGCTTCTCCACGGGGATGGGCGACCACTTCACTGCACTCTGTTTCTTCAGCTGTGACTTAAGAACCTTGGCTATATGCAAGACAAGGCAATGGGGTACCCTAAAGTTTGCGAGCCACTCAGTGTCTCCCCACAAGGACACCATGTCCTGCCACCAGTCTGTGCTTTTCTCCTTCATCCGGACAAGTCTCTTGGTGGGTACAACCCTGCCAACGGCACTGGTGACTGGAGCCGCAATTCCTGACAGCTACCTCTCGGCACGCACCAGCTCTCCTTGCATGGCTTTGATCCTCCCCAGTATGGTCTATTGTCGTCAAAGGTAGGCAAGAGCACAGCACACAGGATCCGCCTCTGTGGTGTGGTGCGCCCCACTATCCCAGCCACAGCTCGAGTGACAGCTGGTATTTGCCTTGGAATCACATCACGCCAACAACAGCAGAAGACTTGGCTCTGCTGGATTCTGCTCAGCCGTGGTAACGAAGGCCGAGAGTGCAATAACGAGCAGCATGAAGTTCTTGGGATGCTTCTCCATGGTTGCGGTACCAGCGTCCATGAACTCTGTAGACCAAGCACCAACATTTTTGAACTGCTTAAAAGCTGGGTAGTTGCCTAGCTGGGATTAGCTGCATGCCGCACGTGAGCAGCTATTGGCCACAATTGGTCATATGTCCTTGCAGAACCTGCTGCTCGCCAAGCACTTGTGAGCTGATATTGGCTTCTATTGGTTGATAAAGTTTTTGCAAAGCTTATGCTGGGTGTGTGTTGCTGCACTGGCACAGCCAAACCATGTGGTTATTAAACTGCATCGATATTTCTGTCACAAGCACGTCAGTGCAGACGCCAACTCATCTCAAAATGTTACCGATGTTAGCACCACAGAAGCATGGCGTGGGGCAGGAACCACTGAATGTTAAATGGGCAGGTGGGGATCTCAGAATGTATGTGGGAGCAGAGCTGCCCATTGGTTAGTTACTCTGATATTTTCTTCTCTTTTGAAAGTAACTGATTTTTTGCTTGCAACGAGCATGAGGGGTCCCAACACCATAGAAAGTGATTCTTGCGGGTTGTTTGCCTGGGAAAGCCAAATGGCTTTGGTTTTTGTCTGTGGGTGCTGTGGCTGCCCAGAGAATGGAGCCCAGAGAAACTGGGAAGGGATGGATACTCTATCCTTTGCTGACATTTGGGTGAGGTCTGATGTACGGAGAGACCCTAGGGCACTCACAGGGTGGCTCATGCACACAGCGGGGGTTCTATGTATGCTTGATGGAGCGCAGACACCGCACAACCCTGCTGCAATTCCAAGTTCAGCAAAATGGAAGAACAGAAGCCCCGGACAAAACGAGAGAGTGGGATGCGAATGAGACCGTGACAGCAAGAGGATACCCGTGGGGCCACCCGGAGTGCAGATAAATTTCTTGGTGGACACAAGTAATTTAGGGTACAAGGAATGTGAACTAACTAATGGAGAGCTTGTTGCCCTAGACAAGGTTTGGGCAAGCAGAGACGTGCAGAGTACCCTGGTGAATAGGGATGCTTTCTGTCCCCACTGTACAGTAACACACAAGAGTCTGAAGAGGGGGTAGAAGAGGCGCATGTTTGACTAAGGGTTTTATGTGAACTGAGAGGGATTTCCAACGCCGCAGTGGGAAAGACCACAAGGTTGACAACACGCAAAGACAGATTAGTTTTGATTTCAATTTTCACTATAGGCCGTCAATAAAGTATGCGATTGGCTCAATAAACTCAGCATTCTGTGCAGAGCAAAAGGCTATTTCCAGTCACCAAGTGCCGGCCAGGTATAAACTCTGTTATAAACCTTCGCGGGTGGGAGGGATAACAGGCCCTGGACCGCCTCCGGGAGTCATAATAGCCACAAGGAAAGAAACAGCTGGTGCAGCTTCTTGTTGCCATGGTTTGCCGTGGCTGAGAGTCATGACGTGGTGGGATACTGAGAAGGGGGGAGTTGGAGGGGTTGGAGCCCATGTATTAGGCTCTACACGCTAAACCTGTGAGTGGGGGCTGTCCCAATGCACAAGAAATACGCAGGGGGGCTGCCCATTGATTAGACCCTACACGCTAAACACATGAATGGGGGATGCATAGGCTGAACCCAGACTCCAACGGGTCATCATCTTGTTCGTTAAGCCCATATCTGCACACGGAGCCTCTCACATACATGTCTTTTTTTCCAACTCAGCCACAAAGTTAGAAATTTGTCACAAACACATGTAAGTTTCATTTTTTCATTTCACCGTTTATTTGTATCCCGGACTCTCCTAAACCATGTTAGCTTGAGGCGGCTCACAAAATAGTTCGGGGCAAACATCCCACACAGGGGAACCCCATACAATAAAAATCAATAAACCCATAACTACCCCCACATAAATATACTAAATTTTATACAGAATAGTTATCCCCTCAAAATACTACTGACAAGTCTCAACTACACAAACTGGTCTTTGCTCTCACCAAAGAGACAGCTCCATCCATTCATTAATTATTATTATTATGAGCATTTATATAGCACCAGCGATGTACCTGGCACTTTACAAAGAATAAGATAGACACAGTCCCTGCCCGAGAGCTCACAATCTAAAGACAGGGGGAGGGGAGACAGCGGAGGGGAACAGAGGGAGAGACAAGGGATGCGACATTCATGAGGATGCGAGAACTCAGGTACACGGTCTTGGCTTGACTGGGAGTTTACAAATAGCAGGTGGGGGATAATCCTGGGATGGTTAGCAGGTGTTCAGAAGGGTGGAGCGGAAGAGGTGGGTTTTGAGGAAGGACTTTATTTATTTATTTATTTCATTTCATTATATATATATGCCACCCCCCATGCCTACGGCATCTCGGGGCGGCTTCCAACATAATATAAAACAGTTTTAAAAACAATTTTTAAACATAAAACAAATTTAAAACACCCCCCACAAAAATTAACCCATCTCCCCACC
>QEPC01000412.1:1680144-1729861 GCA_003113815.1 Sphenodon punctatus
GTGTGTGTGTGTGTGTGTGTGTGTGTGTGTGTGTGTGTGTGTGTGTGTGTGTGTGTGTGTGTGTGTGTGTGTGTATTGTCTGTCCGTCAGGGAGTTGCAGATTCCTCCTCTGGACGGATCCAGCAGATTTCCATTCACTTCCAACAGTTCATTCAGCACATGTTGTATATTTTCCCAGAATACGTTCTGTATTGCGAATTAAGATTTATTTTGGTTTAAAGGAAAACAGCAGGAAATTTTAAATAAAATTCAATAAAATAAATACATAAATGCTTAATAATTCCCAAATGCAACTAACCTTAATGCAACTTAATTGTCACACATTTAAAATCACAGAAGTCAGGAAATATGAAAGGTGAGAGGCACAATTCACAAAATGTCCAGGGGCTGCACAGGAGCTGCCTTTGAGGGTGAAAAGGTACAGATCCCGGAGAGGAAGCAGTAAGGCTTGCATTGAATCCATCAGCTGTGAATGAGCTGTGAAATCCCATGTGAAATAGATTCATGAAATCTCTAGCTGTGAATGAGCTGCGCTCACCCATTATTACCCTTCAGGCAATGAAAAGCTGACCAGCAGGGGGCAGGGCCTTCCCCTGCATTTCCGGGGCAAAGCTAGACAGGAAGTTCGCCCCCCCCCCCGCCACACAAGAGACACATGCATTCCAAATGTATTGTGCCCCCCCCCCCACCTGCTGCCCCTAATTTAGCCGCGCTGCTGCTTCATTTCACGAACAGCCAGTGTAGCTGTGCACCTCAAACCTGTAGGCTTCAGCCCTACCCCCAGCCTGCCCTGCCTTTTCTCGACTGTGGCTAAGCTTTCACAACAATGTAACCTCAATCCACAAGGCACATTTCCCTACATTTTCAAAAGCAACTAGCAATTTGGGGTACATTCAACTCAACTATCCACTCCCCTTTTGTAGAAGTCCTTTTTGGGGGCTGGGTGTCTAAAAAGTGAACATTTACAATTCTTAGTCCATCTTGTATCCGTTTGGAGCAAACAATACAGCTAACATAAAGTTAGTATTGGACTCTTTACATATTTATTGCCTGGCTAATTTTTCCCTGTGCTTATTGTGCATTTCATTTTCTTGTTTTTAGCAAGACACAAAAATAGGGAAATTTACTGTGCTTAATAATATTAGCATGTAGGCCCCAATCGTGACAATACTTACTTGCTCAAAGTCAGTGGGACTATAGTGTGAATGTGCACACGTCAATGTTGTGAGGATTGGGACGTTAATGGTCCCAACTGGGCCGTGAATGGGAGGGAAATGGTTGCTGTTCTTGTCTACTGGATAAGACTTTTAAACATCTTTTATGCTAATATCTTTTAGCATGATGTAAAAGTTCTGGATAAAGAAAAGAAACTTAACGTGTGTTAAAATGACACTTTAAACTGGCATAACAGTAAAGAACCTGGCAAAAAACTGTGGAGTGATTCAAAATTCACAGATTCTACATTTCCCCCATCCCTTTCAATTTGTCGTGACTATCCCAGCAACGGCACAAGAACAAAGCCTTTGCCCTGACTGACCAGTCCAGTCAGCAGCCACTGAGGGTGCGTATTAACGGGGCGTAGATAGGGTGGCCAATTGCCGACCTCCCCTTTAATCCAGGATGCATATGAAAAATACATTGGGCGGGGCTGCATTGCATCTAATGCAACCCTGCACCATGGACTTTTCATAAGTGTGCCGGATTAAAGGGGAGGTATGGCAAGCCCAGGCGCAGAGAGGCTGGCTGCAAAAGGGTCAGCTCCAATCTTTACAGACGTTTGGTTACCTAGCACCTGCAGAAGGGATTGCTTTTTACCTGACATTTTAATTTCCCCCCAAAAGGATGATACTTTTCAAGGAGGGTTTTATGTATAATCCTTGAGGACTATCAGAGAGAGAGAGAGAGAGAGATTTGGGATAAGATGACTTTTTTTTTTTTTTTTTTAAAGATTTTACATGCTGTAACCTACTCTGAGACCTTGAGATAGGGTGGGATAATAAATTTAAATACACACACACATATTTTATAATTATCATTATAAATTCTAATAGTTATTAATATATATGAGGAAAGATAATAGTCCTCACAGATACAGATAGATATGTGTGTGTGTGTAAGTGTACATACACACGCCTGGGGCCACACCTATATGCAGAAACACACACATTCTCTCTCAGCTGAAATAGCTGATGGGGATTTTGCTCATTTTTAGAAAATTCCTTTTCGGCATTGCAAAAGCCTGAAAAGTTTCAGTCAAAGGTGAAGGGGAAATGCCCAGACACTATCATTATGAAGAATGTAACAAGCCCTAAGACAAACACTGTGGATTTCCAAAATAAAGACAGAGCAGAAATTGTTTTCCAATCTTAACTGTAAAGAAGTGCCTGCCTAATATTCATTCCAGACACGCAGTCACACAAACGTAATCCTGTATTTACACACATTCGTATGGTATAATGTACATATGAATACACAAATCTCGGCAAAGACACACAAAGACTTATACTACAACACAGTGGCATACAATATATACACATCTATGTCGTGGGAGCAAACACACACACACTCAGCCCTACATGGATAAACGAGGACTGCTCAAAAGATGCTGTTTTTCCTTCCTGACAAACGGGCATGAAATAAGAGGCTGACATCTGCCTCTGCAGGTCATTCACGTCAGGCTGCAGGATGTCAGAATTCAAACTGCTCCATCCATCAATGGCAGACCAAAAATTAACGTAGCTTGGAAACTCTGCAGCGAGACAGTAACAGCCCAATTTAAAGTCTGACCTTCGAAGAATGGTGGGGTAAGATGGAAAAATTATTTCATGCCCTGTACCAAAGCCAGCAATGCAGTTCGGAGAGATTTTCAGTTAAATTAATTTTTTTTTAAAGTAAATTCCCCCGGTGCGCAGCAGTTTAACGCTTAGGTCAGATAAGAGACGTGTTAGCATAAGGACTGGTTAAACGGGAAGGCATCACCCACATCATCTGCAGACCTGGAAGCACTTCCTCAAATCAAGCAAGGAGCTGGAATTCTGATGCATTTCATTAGGTTCTGATTAACAATGCACAACAGAAAACTGAAGGTATCTTGTTACAAACAGTTTTATGCTCCACAGAACAGGTGAGCTAAAATCATAAAATCATAAATGAAAAACTCAGTGCAGCAAACTGTAGCATCCAGGCAGAATAATTTCCCTTTTCTTTGTTGTGGAGGCTGGGGCATCACTGAAGCAGACAGCAAAACCACGATTCCTGGTTAGTTAGGCTAGTTAGTTGGCTAGTTAGGCTAACTGTAAAACCGGAATCCCAGATAATACCACGTTCCCATATTACAACATTCCGTGCCATTGACTGTGACAGTTACTGCTCGAAAACCCGGTCTGCAGGGAGGGAGCTAAAAGTGTGCGTGCGTGTGTGTAAACAACAATGCAGTACATAGGCATGGTTTTGCCATAAATCGCCAATACAGTCAACCAGATATCCACCAGACAGTAACCAGATACCATTTGGTAGCCAGCCAAATACTAGATACCGGCAGACTAGAACCGGAACACAACTCTAGGTTTGGGGTTAAAATGTTCATGCATTTGCTTCCTTATTCTATTTTGTTTCCAATTAAACTCAAGCAGAATTCTTCTCCCTCCAGCAGCAGAATGCCTGGCCTGGCTCCGTCAGCCTGGACACACCTGCGACTTCCCCCTAAGCTGACAGCGGCCTTGCCCTTGACCTCTGGAGCCGACTGCTCAAGCAAGGGTTTGGAGGTGGCCTTCCTTTATTTGCAAAACAGTGTGATGGGCGTTTTCTGGAAACGTTTCCAATGCAAATTTTCTGAAAGATTCTCCAGTGGCCTAAATCAACTGGGGTTTGACTTAGAATGTTTATTTGACTTGTACTTAGTAAATAAAACTCAAAAAGTACACTATGTTAATTTTATGTGCTGGATAAATATCTCAAAAGTTTTTAAAATAGCCAAAAGTAGTTGAACTGAAATAAATTAGGGGGGAAAAACACAATTAAATGCACTTAATGTGGTTTAAATGTTCAAACAAATTCAATGCTTTACTTGGAAATTATTTCTATGGGAATTAGGTAATGGTATCCATTCATTATGTTACTAATTAATTTTACGAAATAATGTATTTTTAGAACGGGAAAATTTTCTGGAAAAATATAGCAGAAAATGTTCTGTAAAATTTTCTGCCCCACATCACTTGACACGGGACTGACAGAGGGATTTGGTCAGCACAGACAAAAAGGTCTCCCCTGTCTGCCAAGGTCTGAGGCTGCCCTCTTCAAATTTGAATTCCTCTCTCAGATAGGAGTCAGGAAGAAGTCGTTAGTGCTGATTGCTTGGTTGATAGTCCAAGGTTTAACTAAAAGCTGCTAGCAGCATGGACAGAATTCCAAGGAGGGGCCTATTAAGAGCACACGGGAAATGAATGCACACGTCCACCCCAACCTCTGAGTGTAAACAAGTGCAAGGGAAGCATGCTGTCAAGGAACACCTGCCTGGGCTGCATCTCCACGCTGGCAGAGACAATGGAAATGGAACAGACAGGGAATGGGCAAACTCTGGAATAATAAACCTTTCCAGAGCAGCAAACCTGGTTTACAATTCCATACATCTCAGAGTTTAGTTTCCAAACAAATGTAGTGTTGTTGGGCTTTGCAGCCAGTGGATGGGGCATCTGTACAACAGGGATGGGGCTTCTCTGCATCAGGGTGGAGACAGCATCTCCCCCGTCTTCCAGCCCAAACACGCACGCACACCAGACAATCAGAATCCCACTACCACTCTCTCCTCCCACAGTGCGCTGTTTAGAAGGAAAAGATGGACGAATTGGGCATGTTCAGCCTAGGGGGGACAAGGGAGCAGCTTTTAAATATCTCCAAGGAGGTCACAAAAAGATGGTGAGCATCTGTTCACCATCGTCACAGAAGGCAGAACAAGAGGTAATGGGTGATAGCTGTGGCCCTCAAACAAAACCTGTAGCCCTCTTTCCTCCTACCGTAGTGCCCTAGTCTATGGTATACATAGAAACTGCGCCGGAGACTATCCCATATACCCCATTGCCTGGGAAGTGCCCGACCGGCCACGACTGGACGTTCACCAATGCCTTCTGAGGTCTGCTCTTCTGTGACCTGCTGAACTGAGTTTCCATAGAAGATATATTTGAATTCAATTTACATATCGCAATACACATCATCACAAAACTAGCACTGGCAATTAGAAGGGATTTCTAATCACACCTAAACTTTAAAAATAAATGCCCAGCTATGTAAAGCGTTAATTAATTATTATTATTAAGAATTTATATAGTGCCAACAATGCACCTGGCACTGTACAATTCTTACAGACAGGTCCCTGCACCAGCAGGTTTACAATCTAGGAGTCACAAGGAAGGGGGAGGCAAAGGAAAGACAGGGATACGTTCACAAAGTTGAGAAGTTGCAGGTGCACGTGCTGAGCTTAGTTACAGGCATATTTTATTTATTTAATTAATTAAATTTATACGCTGCCCTTTCCATAAAGGCTCAGAGCAGCTTACAGTGTTTTGTAAGCCACCCCAAGCTGCTCCTGAGCAGGAGGGGGCGGGGTAGAAAAACAGTACTATAAATAAATAAAGCAATCATTGATGGGGTCTGTCCCCCCCCCCCCCGGTATCTCAGATCCGTAGACTGGGGGTGCTCCCGGACCCAGAGCTCTGCCTGGATGTCCAGGTGGCGGCTGTTGCAAAGGGGGCATTTCGCCAATTACACCTGGCACGACGGCTTAGGCCGTATGTCTCCGACTCGGACCTTGACATGATCATCCATGCTTTTATTACCTCGAGACCGGACTACTGTAACGTGCTTTACGTGGGGCTCCCCGTGGTGATGGTCTGGAGACTGCAGCCGGTGCAGAATACGATGGCCCATCTCCTTAGGGGGACGGGTTGTCGCGAGCATATTACTCCGGTGCTCCGTTCTCTGCACTAGGCTGCTGATAGTCTTCTGGGCCAAATTCAAGGTGTTGGTTTTGACCTTTCAAGCCCTAAACGGCCTGGGCCCCACTTAACTGCAGGACCGTCTCACCCTCCAGATTCTGGATCAGCCTCTGTGGTCGGCCGGGGGGGGCCCTCCTTGAGGTTCCTCGGGTGTCGACCGTGAGGAGGGCGTTCTCGGTGGCTGCAGAACTCCCTCCCGTTGGAGGTCCGCCTGGCCGTAGACCTCCCTTCTTTTCGTAGACATTGTAAGACCTGGCTGTTCCGCCGGGCCTTTGCCGAGTGAGACGGATGGGTGGGTTGGGTTAGGGTGGGCTTTTATAGGTTTTACTGTTGGGATATTTTAAATGTTAAATTTTACAATATTATTTGTTTTAAAATGTTGTTAGCCGCCCCGAGATGCTGTGCATGAGGGGGGCAGCATAAAAATACGAAAATAAATAAATAAAAAATAAAAATAATCAATCAATCCCCAAATGTATTCAGGGAGGGAGTTCCAGGCATGGCAGGGGCAGCATGTGAGAAGGGGCAAAGATGTTTAGGGGAGCACTGGTTTAGGGGGTAATTGAGATTTTATATGATTTATTGGTTTTTATTGCCAGGGGATAATGTGAAGTTCAATGGCATAAATGGGTTAAAAAAAGGATTGGATACGTTCTTAGCAGACAGGCCTATAAATGGCTAATACACAAGCTGGGAATCAGGTCTGGGAGTGAAGGGCAGGGAATGGAGCACTCCATGATGACTACGTGTTGGACACTTCTCTGAAGCGACTGAAGGTGGCACTGGCCACTGTCAGAGACAGAGGGTAATTACAGGCGTAGCGGGCCCGGTGGCCTGCCACACTGAACCAGTCAGGCAGTCGGAGGTCCAGAATCATGGTCAATCTGATTCCCGCCAGTGATTCACTAGGGTGAACATCAGGCGGGAAGCAGTACAGATGTAACACGACCAATGGCCACCACAGGGGATTAACTGTGGTTGACCGTGGGATCGTTACGTCTGGAATCACCCAGAGTGTTGGGCTAGAGGAACCACTGGTTTATGGCAGGGACAATTTTCTTAAGGAATGTTTTAAATTTAAAATTATGTAGGCTTAACAAACAGAAGAGACTGGACCACAAAGTTTAAGTCTGCGATAAGGAAATTGGTGATCTTCCAATTCATAACTAAAAATACTAGCATGAGATTATGCACACAGGCAGCAGCTCCAACCATAGGAAGATCTTACATTCTTTGTCAGGGCCATGCCGGAGAAGCTAACCAAGAGTAAAAACAGACATGCAGCGGCTCCCCAAACTGCAGCTGACACAGCACCTGACAAATTTGCCAGTGGCCACCACCTACATGGCCTGGGAGCACAACAAATGTGTGGGCAGCCAGCCCCATCCCTGCGCTGTTCCCAGAAATAATGGACAGCTATAATGGGCAATGACAGGCAGTCAGGGCGGCTGGCCATAGCAGCCCCCAACCCACGGCAGGTAAGGCGGGCCAGTATAGACAAGCTGGCCTACTGTGTCCCGCATTGGCGGCTCCTAGCCCGGGCTGTGACTTGGTGATTTTAAAAGGACACAGATCAGGCTAACTGCCTAACCATCCCAGGCAGTCCCGAGCTAACATCTGGTGGTGGCAAAACAGACGTGCTGGTGGGTCATGGGCCACAGCTGGTCAAAGTGCTCCATCATGTCTGTTTTTACCCAAAGAAATGGATGCTATATCTGGCTCAGAACAACTTCACGGAGGTCTACAAACACAGCCACTACAGTCATAGCCCATGTAAGGAGGATACAGGGGAATAATGACGCTGCTAGGGCCACTGTCCAGGACCTCGCCTGTCGTCCTCCATCCCTCTCTTCTCTTCCTCCCCCTTAGCTCCCAGCAGATTCAAGTCAAACATAGTGTAAAATAGCCCAGTAATATGGCAGAACCCCATAGAAAATGGACGTTTGATTTTTTTTTTTAGATTAGATGGGTTTTTTTAGTTGTCCAGCATGAAAGAGATATGCCTCTAAGTGATGACAGTGTATGTGAGTACTTGTATAATAATGCTATGTACTAGTAGAGAAAGGATGATGAGCAAGAATATGAATAGACATGTCTCTCGTTAACTTTGTGTAACAAAATGACACATAATTAGTCTCTACAAAATGTACCTGTCCATGCCAAATAAAATAATAATTAAAAAAAAAATTCTTCCACATTAAGAATCTTTTTAGTCTTGATCATTTATGTTTCTCTAGTTTAAAGAATAGCCTAATAACGCTCGTCACATCCAGACAGGAAACTAAACTAGGGAATGAACTGTACCCAGAGGTAGTACGTGTTCACCATTGATCTCAGACCAAGTACCCAGCAAGTTGGGCCCCCATCGAATCTGGGGTGCCCAACTCGCCCCAGTCAGGTTCGGACACCAATTGGCACCAGAACACAACCCAACGGGCTACCCAACTCCATAGGTTGACTCAGGCTGCTGCTCCTCCGGTCTAGACACTGATCCCTGCTCCTCCCCAGCCTGCATGGTGGGGATGTCCACACTTGGCTTTTTTTGAGTCGAGGGGGAGTGAGGAGGACTCTTTCCACCTGCGTGCACTCTCCTAATGAGTCCCCCGTTTCCAGGAGGACCCAAAATGAGGGTGCACCGGATATTGGTCCCTCTGAGAACACACAGGTGGGAAGAGGCCTCCTGGCTCCCCAATCGGCTCAGAAAAAGCCAAGTAGGGGAGTCCCCAGCATGCAGGCGGGGAAGGAGCAGGGAGCAGTGACTGAACCGGAGGAGAAGCAGCAGCAGCAGCCACCTGGCAGTGAGGTGAGTCAGCCCAGAGAGCTGCAGGCGCCAGGATTGGCATCCAGGGGCATCCTATGGTATCCTGGGAAGCCCCAACAACACTCGTGTTGTCTGGCACCCAAAAATGCAGATATTATCTGTGGGTAGGAAAGGTTCCACCTGCTGCCGTTCTGTCTCAGACCTGGCCTGACTATCCTATCCTCTTCAGTCTAATCCATCCTACGTTGACTCCCTCTCCCCCTTCTGCACAGTCTTCACTAGGGATGGAACTCCGGAACCAATTTTGTTTCAATTTGTTTTTTCGGTTTTAGTTCTCCGAGAATTTTGGTTCTTGTTTCGGTTTTGTGTTTTTTTGCACTGAATTTTTTTCGGTTTTGTTGCATTGAAAAAAAAACTAAAAAAAAAAAAGATCAATGCAAAAAACCCTGAAACAACCAAAACCGATATGAAAACCAAAAGCATTTCGGTTCTAACCGAAATTCACATCCCTGGTCTTCACCTTCAAGACTCTTCATGGCCTTGCTCCTTCCCCATGTCTCTGTCCTCATGCTACTCTCCTGTTGAGGAACTTTGCTCCTCCTCTGCCTCCATCCTCACCCACCACAGAGTCGCCCATACTCTAAACCATCTGTGGCCCATCTACCATGCTGCTGCTGCAAATGCCTGGCACCCGCCCCACACACACCCCGGAAACTTTTATTTATTTATTTACACTTCTATCCCACCTATTCCCTCAAGACTCAGAGTGGGTTACAATCATATAAAACCATCTCTAGCCGTACCCAAACAAAACAAGAACAGTAAAGTCCCCAACCCAGAGCCCCCCAGCCATACCCCCACCTACCAAACCAAGCTCTTACGTTGCCTCTGGAAGAGGAGCAGGTTTGGGCTCTGATGGGCCTCCAAAGGGAGGGAGTTCTGTAAACGTGGGGCAGTTCGAGAACGCCTCTCTGCACGCCCTCATGGTATGAACTTGACAGGCAGATGGTACCTGCAAAAGGGCACTCCCGTCTCACCTCTGAGGCTGCAATGGGACATGATGGGAGAGGCGGTCTTTTAGATAGTTGTGGTTCATGTCATTTAGGGCTTTATAGGTCCAAGCCACCCACCCACACTCTGTTCCCTCACTCCGAACCTTCAGACACTTTCTAAAAACCTACTTCTTCTGCCCTGGCTCCTTCCACTGCTAAACTGCCTGCTGCGGCTTGAGGATGCCCCTCCTGCCCCTGTAACTAAGCTAGGAATCTGCATCTGCAACTCCACCAACGATTCCCCATCTCCGCTCCCTGGTCCTCCTAGACCGTAAGCGCCTCATCACGAGGGTCCTGCCTCTAATCCAACTCGCTGATGGACAACCTGCCTCTGCTCTGTCCCTCACCCTCCCATTCCCTTAGCCCATTCTCTCAGTAGCCCTTTGGTTTTGCAGAATAGGTCGTTTACTTTTCCCCACAGAACTGCGTGTTTAACACGACAGATTAGGATGCCTTTAGAAGCATTACCATCCTTAGCTTTTATAATACATTAGTAATGAGACAAATTATTTGGGAAGCATTATATTAGATATATGATGCCAAATAACCCTTCTGAAAAGAGGCAGTAGTATGGACGTAAGAGACTGGTTAAAGTTCAGCAGGTACAAAACCGTCCATCTCGCTATGGTCCTTTCTGGATGATGATGTTGTTCTATGAACAATAAACTGAGAAATGGGATTCTCAGTGACTCGCACCCTCCTGAAACCAATCACCTGCCAAATACCATTAATTTGAAGCAAAATAAAAAAGTTAATGGTTATAAATTATAATATGTTATAGTATAACAATGGATGGTTTATTCGGCTTTAAAATTCCTTTTAAGAGAACAGTTTCAGGGTGACTTTCCTTTCCCAAAGTGAATTTATAAATTTGAAACATCAAAATTTGAACGAGAGGCTAGAATTGCACCCAGAAGTGTCACCATGGCACACAGCAGAGATTAAATGAAATCAAAGCACTGGTATCAGCGGGAGTAGATTTTCGTTTAAGCATAAAACAATTATTTATGCAGCTGTGCATCTGAGAACGGCCAGTGGGGAAGCAAGCAGAAAGCAAGAAACAGCGTTACAGCAGGAAAGAACTGGGGCTGTTTTTAGACGAGACGCAAACACGGAGGTCCACCCCCCACATCTGAAGGTGGCATGGGGGCGTGCTCCTGTGAACCACGCGCTGCCCACTCATGGAGCATCAGGGAAAAATCTGGCATGCTCCCTGTGGGGACAGGTCAAACCGTGCATGGGTAGGGGGAGCACACCCATCCCTGGACCATTTGATTTGATTCCCACCCACCCCCCTCACCGGACGTGCGCACACAGACCCGCCCCCAAACCGTACTGGGTGTTCCAACACACAATTACTGCATCTGAACTTTCACAGAGGATCTGAGATACACCATAATTAGAGTTTGTATTGTTTAAAAGTTACACTTGAGGAATATAATACAATAGCCTTAGTAATGTCATTTATCTAAATTCTTGGGTGTGCATGCTGTTTCATGTTCATTTAGGAACCTGGGTCCCTTACCCTGGGAGCTAGCAAGCTAAGGTAACACACATTTTTCATTCCCATTGACCTAATCCAGAACAGGCCACGTACTAATTGGCTAACACCTGCATGATGGGGCAATGCTTACTCCCGGGTATTTAGCACAATTTAGTAAAACACAGGGACAGATTAAAAGCTATTTACTAAACAGAATTACAACTTTCATTGGCTCAGAGCAACCTTGAAACACGTCTTCCACATATTTTTCTCTCTGCAATTAATCAGTAAGGTGATGCATCAGTTCCACCAGCCTCTTTCACAAAGACAATGAAAACCTTAAAATAAATTCTACAAGAATAACATTTGGAAGCATTTTTTCTTTCTATCAATGTCTTTTGCATTTACAAAAACGCAAACCCCAACCCACCCTAGATAGAAATGATGGCAGAAAGCACTTTCCATTTTCTCCCAAACTCCCCTAGGATGATGTGGGGACCTCATGTCAAACCCCCTCACTTTAGAACAATAAATAAATAAACCAGCTAAAGCCTTCCTGAGGCTGGCCAACTGTAGCATAAGTAATTCAAGAGGCTGAGAGATGCCAGATAAATTTGATTACTATAAAAGATGGGAATATGTTTCTTTCCTCTGAGAATTCACAAAAGGGGTCAAAAACAAACCAGTGCTGCAAGCGAACAATTTCATTTCACCTCCAATTCAAGGCGAACATTCAAAGGCAGTTTCACAGGAATAGTTTACCTACAACTGCACAGACCCTCATTTTCTGTGATTCCTGAAACAGCGAAATGGGTTGGGTAAGGAGGCTAAAGAGAGTCAGTCCAATGGAGATGTGGTTTTGGGAGACATTAATCCCAGTTTTAAAATCAGTGAGATATTAATTCTTCAAAGCTAACCCTACCATTGGGACTAGGATTTGCTAAAGGCAGATTCTAGACGTCAACAGACACACCCTTCTCTCCCTACCACATCAAAACAAGCCATTTTGATTAGCGTGATTGTTAGACAATAACGGGAGATGGGGTTCCTTCTTTGGTCTGCCGCCTTGCTCAAACTAGGCTTGCAACCCATCAGAATGGCTCCTCCTCCACCGCCAGACAAAGGTCTCTTCTAACTCTCCTCTCCTCCCAGTCCTCTGCTTGCTGTATCCATGTTATCCCTACGTAGTTCTTAAACTTGTCTCCCCCATCTAGTGAGTGGTCTCCCCATGCTACCTCCGGTTTGTGGACTTCATTCCGTTATCGTTTTGGTCCAGCTCTCATTTGCATTTATGTGGATTTTCATGCCCAATGTTAATTTTTGTTCTTAATCTATTAGACCATCCACCTCTGTCTTTCCTCTTACCCAGTCAATCTTTTTTCCATGTTTTATTGTAATGTTGCTCATGTATCTTTCCATTGAATGCTCTGCTTCGGAGACATGTTTGATCTCAAAAATGGGTTTCAGAATCGTAAGTCATAAAGGTAGGACACAAGGATGGACTACTCTTCTGTCCAGCCAAGGGTGTGGTCTGCAGTGATATTCATTACCATGGTAAACTTTACAAATGCATTCTGTCCTGATTGAATGTTTTGTTTCATTTCTGGAAGCGGGCTGCGATTTGTTCCAGATAAATATCTTCATGAACACATTGTATTATGCTTTACCCTACCCCGATTTCCTTTGGTATACAATGCCAATCAAACATGACCGTGGGCTTAATGAGATTCATACTTAATCTCTGTGTTAAGATTTCCATCATTAACTGTAAATTGTGTCCTGTTTCTGCTGCTAGGAGTATGGGGTCTGCACACCACAGATGGTTAAGGAATCTACCGTTTACACTTCCGCCGTGTAGTATCCAATTTAATCGCTTGAAAATGTCCTCAAGAGCAGAAGTTATAACAACTTTGGGGAAATAGACTCTACTTGGCACAGTCACATTCTATTTTGAACTTTTTGTATCTCAATAAACTCCTACTGCACCTAGGTTTTCACAGATATGCTTATTAGTTAACTAGATCTTTCATCAGTTCCTTGTCTTTTCAGGGCACGTTTCGGCCAATGCAGATTCTCGCAGTGAATAAAGCCAATGTATACTGATAGGCTGAATTCGGTCACCTTCGAGTTCTCTGTTCACATGGAGGTGTCCTTTTCTAAATCCTGCCTGTTCTTTTGGTCGGTGAAAAACCAGCACTTTAGTCTCTTTGTATGTACTTTACTGAGAGGTCTAGATACACTAGACAGAAGATTTGTGAGTTGAAAGATTTAAGATCAGTATTCGCTTTTTTGTTTTAAACAGTGAATTACAACTCACAGTCCCCAACAGCTCTGGCGTAGCCAGCCTTGGCAGCAGCTGGGCCATCAGATGAGCAGAATTATGCACTAGGAATTCCCAGGTTAAAAAAAAGCTGCTTGAAATGACACTAGCTCACTGCGAGGGAGACACTTCTACTGTACAGGAACTTAAACAAATAAAACGGGACCCTCTCCGTTTATATGGGGTACGAAGAAAAGGTGAAAACGGTCTAGGAATTCCCCCTGCAAGGGAAGCAGCAGGCAGAATGGAACGTCACCTGGGAGCAGCGCAGGCCCAGGAAAGTGCTAGGGTTAAAAAGAGGATGCTGGGATGCTACACATCATCTCTAGAGCGCTACTAGGCACACACAGGGCTTTCCAATCACAGATTTTGGAGGCGGGTTTCTGTCCAGTGGGCTTACAACTGAAGATGGACAAGGGTGGGGGAAACACACAAGGAAAGAAAGACACACACACATATTGTCCCATTTTACAGATGGGGAACCGAGGCCGGGAGGTTGTGACTTGCCCAGGGCCACCCAGTGAGTTCATCCGGGCTAGATTACTGAAAAGAACTGAAGAATTTTACAAGCAGTTTTGAAAGATATCAACCAATAACCGATAGCACTCATCAAGAGAATGTGAATGCTCCTCAGCATCTTTATTAACAACATGCATGAAGGAGGGGAAGGCAGATGAAGTTGGCAGATCACACAAGTCTTGGAAGATAGAATTAGGTTACTTTCCGACATTACAGGGGAGGGAGCAATTTTCTTGGAGGTAATCGACGCAACAGACTTTATGTAGAGTCTCTCTTCTCTTGGAGACTTCAACACATAAAATGGCTAATTCTGGGAGGAAAAAGTCATGGATGATGTTGGTTGCAGACTGCTCTCAAGATTATGTTAGGGGCCTACATCTCTCTAGATCTGATTCATGAGTTTGATGATATGAAACCAACATGACTCAATTCAAATACTGAGAATTTATAACTTTAGGAAGTGAAGTTTTCAGAGCTACAGGGAATGAATAGTACTGATACTGACAATAAGAAATTAGCTTCCTTAAGCGGAACAAGATTCCAATCTGTAATATTTTATATATTTATATAAATGTGATTACAGATCTGTAATATTTTCTATATTTGTATAAGTTGCAGAGGAGGTTACTTTTTATTTATTAAATTACAGTACACAAGAACAACATAGTAATGTAAATAAAAGAGAATTTATTTAATAAAGAAATATTTTTACTAGAATTTAGGAAGAGTGGAACTCACTGCAGTGGTTACCACTAAGGCTGTTTTTATACGAGATGGTCCCACACGTGCCCACGCAGATCTGTTGAGTGGGCATGAGTGGGTGCCACCCGTGTGCATGCATCCCCACTCACCCCCCATGCATCCCCACTCACCCCCCCATGCATCCCCACTCACCCCCCCATGCATCCCCCCACCCTCCCCCCGGCTGTACGGCGCGTATAAAAACGGCCAAAGGCAACTAAACAGGTAAAACAAACATTTACGAACACCGCAAAAGATGATAATATCTGGATTATAACAGCTATGTTGTTACAATGTCACACAGAATTTTCTATTTTAACATTGCAGCCAAAAACGGATCACCAACAAGGATTATGCAGACATCCCTTCCATGGGACAATAACAATAAGTAAAAGCTCTTAGCATTTATTTAGAAGAATTAGGATTCATGGCTATCCAGGCACTTTAACACAAGTAAGCATTATTAGCCCATATTATAGCTGGAGACAAGGAACCACAGAGTGATTAAACAGCTTGCCCAAGGTCACACAGGAAGTCAGTAGCAGAATTGGGGACCAACTAGAGATTCCTGACTTGCAGTTTGGTGTCGAATACATTGCCCCATGCTGCCTCCCAACTGCACATGGAGATGGATTACAGAGGTTTAATGCCTTCCTATTATTATTATTAATTTATAGCCCCATAGATTTATGCATTCCTGTTTGTAGTTGTGTCGGTATCAATCATAACAGCTCTCTGCCCCAGAGGTCTTGTAGTCAAGAGGTACAATCAAAGGCAAATGAAAGAAAGCAACACAGGATGGAAGTCAGACTCGAATGCATCCATTAGAACATAAATGCTTCTTGGGATTGGTAGGGCTGGGGAGCTTTCTTAAGAGAGAAAACATTCCCACTGAAAATATTTAGCACTGACCAAGGCTGAAGATGAAAAGCTACACGAGGTGACTGTTCGTCTGCTCAAGTCAGCCAGCTCCCACTGAATGCGGGAAAGAAGAGGGTTTGAATGTTATGGAGAAAAGTGTCTAAGTTTTAAAAAATGCGACAGAAAATGCAGTGGCTGTTGCCCTCGGAGGAGGCAACCCAGGCAGTGCCCTTCCCTTGATCCCCCGTATCTCCCTGCCGTGGCACCGTAGTCGCTAAAGGGCTCCTTTCAGCTGCAGGAAGGAAGCTTGCGGAAAGAAGAGGTGATAAAAGGAAAATACAAGAAAAACTAGAGTCACCGATGAAAAGTTATTCCCAATTTTAATTAACTATATTTTCTCCACTCTGGAAGATGATACAATGCAATTTACAAATGATTTTCCTTCCAGTGTTAATTGATTTCAAAATTAATAGTAAGGGCTGACAGCTAATCAATTTATAAATGCACCAAAATGATACATTCAAGGGAAAGGAACTGTACCCAAGCACACACAGCACAGAAAGAGGGTTAATAACTTGTTTCTTTTTTACCGAGGAATCATTTATCTACACAACTTTATAAAAACGAATATACAAAGATCTTCTAGAGTTACCAATAATCCTTGACTTCCAGTGGCATAATTAGTTGCTTTCTACCAGGGGATTATTTAACAAACAGCTAAAAACTGTCGCAGGATGCTCTCGTACAGAACGGTGGCACAGAGGTGACTGATGGGTGGCCCTTTGACTAACTAAGTGAACAAAGGGCTCCCGTGGATTTTAATAAGACTGATCCACTTATGAATCATAAATCAAACGGAAACCCTCTTGTAGCTGTGAGACTTCTGGGGAAGATGCTTCAGAAAAGCAATGTCTTAGCCACCTCCAATCGGCACTCTTTTTATAACAGTGTTTTACATCCTCAGACAGAAGCCATTTCTGTCTCAAGTCTGCCAAAGGGAAGGCTTTAGAAGAGGGGTGGAATGCCAGGTGTTTTGAACCCCCTTGTACAAGACACTAGGCTAAGGTCCAATGGAAAGGCCATCGCATCCACAGATACCCAAACCATTATAGAAATGGTGGGGTAAGGAGGCTTTCACATAGGCTGACTACACCTACCATGCCTCTGGATTCAGTGGGTTTGGTGTTTTAATGGAAATGCTGAACTTAACAAATTGATTTCATTTCTAACCTGGCCAGTAGCCTGTAGCGAAGTGGAAATACATGCACATGGGGAGGTGGGGGGTGTAGTTAGCACTTATTCAAGAAAAGGATCATTCAATATTTTAAAGAGACAGCCCAAGAAGCACCTGCACTAAGCATATGCAGTTATCACCAGGGAGCTTCCTAGTTCCAAATTTCTACTTCACTCGCCTTTGAGAGAGAAGATCTCATTTGGTACCCTTTGCATTTCGGTAGCTCCAATGAGCCTCAATTAGGATCAAGGACCCATTAATCTAGGCCTTGTATAAACACAGACAGACAGACAGACACATCTTATGTACGGTACCCAGGAACATTAGACGTGCCATTCCAGAACCAAATGGCCCATTCCTTCCCTTATTTTCCATGTAGAAACAACAGAGAGAGGAAAACTGCCCGGCCCCAGCTGTAGTGTAGCAGCAACAGAACGACTGAACCAAAGCTTCTTCAGCATCTTCAGAAATTGCGGCTCTTAGCACAGTGGAAGTCAAAAAGCTGCATGGTCGCCACAATAAAAACCAATGGAAAGGATTTCCGGTGACTGAAAGGCAGCAAGGGACAGAGGCATAGAAAGCAGAGCAGGAATGGTAGCAGGACAGATTTACCGGCAGCTTCTATCTCTTATGCTAAGTGCCGTCAAGGAAGAACTGTCTGAAAGGTTATGAGAGCAATGGCTAAGCCAGAGCTTCCCAAGCTGGAGGTCATGCCATCTATGGACAGGATTGTGACCCAACTGATACTCATATATCAGATAGAAGTCTCAAAATGGAGTCACATAAACAAAATTTTGGGAACCACTGGACTAAGCTCTGCGATGGCAAAGCATCTATGCGGAGGTTAATTCCCATCCACCATCAACCCATTACCCCATGGAAGAAAGGCATGGCGACAGCCAATGAGTTCTGGTTGCTTTGTTCTATGAGTATTCTGCACAGATGATACTCCCAGAGAGTAATTTGGAGTAATCCTTGGAGTGAGGATGAGTCTTAATTCACCATGTGCACAAAGCGCTCCTCAGACAGGAAGTGTTAGAAGAGGGTAAAGCATTCTCATTTAGCTTGGGTTCATGTGTCATTTAGCTCTTTAGAGGCAAGTAAGCAAACAAAGCTCAGATCTGTGAAAAACTTCAAACCCATTCTTTGTTACGGTATTTTAACTGGATTTATGCTTTTAGTGGCGAGGGCATTTCTTTCCCAATAGCTACATTAGTTGAAGGTAACACTTGAATTTGGGAGTGGGGAACTCAAAAGGTCCTATATGCCTCAGAAAATATTAAAACAAGTAGCCCAGTACAGCAGTGATTGCAAGACAAGTTTGGCTGTATTCACCCTGCGCAATGGACAGGATTTTTTCATTTCATACATCATTTATTTACAACTTGCTGAGTGAGTCTACAAAATCAGCTCATACCATTAACACAAAGAAAAGAGACTTCCTAGGATATTCGTTGCAAAATTCAGGTACTTGGGGGAACTTGGGGGTCAACATTTGATTGCCCTACCATACCCCACCACGAGCTGTAAAGATGACAGAGAAGTTAACTAACATTTATAAAGCTCAAGTCCTGCCTGGGGCTGGAGCGAACCGGGCCGCTGTCAGCCATCTGGCAATGCCCTGTGGTGGGCTGTATCACCACCTACACGAGCGGGAACCCGGCCCTGTCCCACTGCTCTCCGGTGGCCATTCACTATCCCGCTCCCAGCTGTGAAATGGTCGTCTGGGACTGAAGCTAGCGGCCGCTGCTCAAAGCCCCGGAGCAGCTCTTGACACATGGCGGTCAACCGGGCACATGAGCGACGGTGCACTACTGTGCCTTGGGCAGCCTCTTGGTCTTTTTCCAAGGAGAAAGCACATAGAAGCCAGTTGCGGCTGCCAGGCACTCGATGCAGCGCAGCGCATGGTTAGGCTGCTCGGAGTGGGGTACGGCTGGTAAGCACAGGGTGTGGCTGCACCCTAAAGCATTCTCCACATTGCATAGCACATTGCGTAGCACTGCATGGGTAGGGAACACAAACATAACATTTTGCAAGTGGGGATAAGCATGAAGATGAGAAGTCCAAACATCAAGGCCACAGGTTCTTCGGTCCACAGTGCAGAATACGCTAGACCCCAATTAGTATCATTAACTAATGAATAAACGAGAGTTCAGAAATAAAATGAGAAAGCATCTTGGAGAGAGCTCAGTAACTGGGGGCAGCCACAGAAGAACTGAAAAGCTAAGCCCAACTGTGGAGAGTAGCAAAGAAAGGTGTGAAAGGCAACCAACATGGGGAGAGACAGAAAGTAATGGGGGTTAGGATAGGAAGTCTGGGAATGGGGTGTTCATAAAATGTGACGTTGGGTGGAATGAGTCCGTAGAGACGTCGGAAAGCCAGGGAGGCCATTTTGAATTGAGTATCCTATGGATAAGGAGACAGCAACAAGGAGCTGACAATGCGATCTTGCTAACAAGATCAAGCCTAATTAGAGCATTGCTTACACTCTCATATGATGGACACCCAAATTAGCAGTGTCATAAATGTCACCTTTCACCTCAATGGCTGCAGACATCAATGCAATCAGAAATGTCAACAGTTACTTAAATGTACACTATGGAAATTTACCGCATTTTAAAATGAACGTGGGCTACGAAGTATTTCTCACCATATTGACATTCACTTGATCAAGCTAATCAAACCTATTGTAGTTTTCATTAAAGTAATCACCCCAGATGCAGCAAGGCTGACCAGTAGTTAACGAGCCACAATTGTGAGTACCCCCTACAACGCTATGTAACAACAAACAGGTTTATTACCTGCCCCTAGAGTCTGTAGTTAAGAAGACTATTGCTAAAGGTTTAATAACTGTTAAAATATTACATTAGTAATTAATTTTTCCACAATTAAATGCACAATATCTCTGTTTTAATACAGTCTCAGAACAACCTGGTTATGGGGGGAGCTATGACATAATCTGAGACTCTGGAGTCAAAGTAGTTAAAATGATACCTGTTATTTACCAATTTATCTACTTTGTCTCTTGTGTCTCTCCTGTTTGGGACCAACACAACACACTCCAAATAGGATTTAATCCAAATGCTCCTGCAGGTGTGTATGGTGCATCAACATTTGATGAGCCACACAATTCAACAGATTTTGAGTCCTGTTACTTGGATTTTCTAGTCTAATCATTGTTAAGGAGAACATATTACACTAATACAAGACAGGGTATAAACGTTTTGGTGACTATTCAGCCAGGGCTTGCAAAAAACGTGTCCTATGACTCATCATTCCACAGCTCAGTAGAAAGGAAACCCCTGTAAGAAGACTAGGGTGAAGTACATTTTAATGGCAATGAAGATGACTGCTTCCAACAACAATGCAACCTACAGATTCAGAACAATGGGTGTTTTCAGACGTGACGAGACCACGCTGAATACCTACATGTGGTCACTGTGCCCTGCACGTCTGTTCGGCGGCCGCCAGATGTTCGCCACGCTGAACACCTACATGTGGTCACTGTGCCCTGCACGTCTGTTCGGCGGCCGCCAGATGTTCGCCACGCTGAATACCCACATGGCGTCAATTTCAACCATCTGGCTGGTGTGGGGACTTTTTGCCCCTCTGTAGACCTCCTAGCCATAAAGAGCCTTTCGCCAGGTCTCTGTCCAACCTAGACTCCTTCAGTCTTTTCTCTCTGTTGTGTTAACCATAGCAGCACCTCTATACTGTTAGTTGGCTTTAGACATCTAGACCCTCCCTTCGGTCACAACACAAAACTATGAATTAGCTCATCTGTCACAGCTGAGACTGCATCCAAACTCCATTCAACCCACCCTCAGAGTGAAACATCCCCTATCCTGGAGATTCTCTATGTTATTCTCTTTCATCAAGTAATCTTAAATTCAAGGGAGGAGCGGAGTGGGAATAATATGGCTTACCATCCCCACCAACAGCACAGAATGCCTGCAATGAATCTCCACCTTGCAAAAAAACAGGCATACTAGCGATCCTTACCAAGACAGAATGTGTCTTCCCTTTCTTCCTCCAAACTCCTCCAGGTTTTTGCCCAGCAGCTTCAGACTCATCTTAATGCTTTTTGATTCCTGGACCCAGTTCCGTCAGGTTTTCATCGGGGTATACCATAGAGACTGTGCTTGTGGTCTTGGTTGATGATCTACGCCTGACAGAGGGAATTGTGCTGTTGATCATGTTAGAATTCAGCAGCTTTTGATACGGTTGATCATGAGGTGCTGTTGACAAGAATGCAGGACTCGGCAGGGGTGCGCAGGACTGCTCTTGAGTGGCTCTGTTAGTTCCTGTCAGGGAGGTCCCAGCAAGTGGTGATGGGAGATAGCTCGTCGTCCCCTTGGGAGTGGGTCCTCCTTTATGGGGCCCCACGGGGTTCCATCTTGTCTCCCCTCTTGTTCAATGTGTATCTGAGACCGCTGGGAGAGATCATCGGACGTTTGGAGCGAGGTACCATCAGTATGGTGATGATACTCAGCTCTTTTTCATCAGACCCAGGTCCCACAGTCTTGGTGCTTTCCCAGTTTCTGGCTGCTGTCGGGGACTGGAGGAGGGGGAGCCGACTGAAGTTGAATCCAGACAAGACTGAGGTGATGATGGTTAGCCGGCCTTGTGACTTGGAGGAGATTGGGACCCCTGTTACTGGAGGAGTCCGGCCCCCTCTAGTTACTCAGGTTCACAGCCATGGAGAGGTTCTGGACCCCCTGCTGCACCTGGATTGTCAGGTTGCAGCGGTGGCCAGGAGCACATTTCACCAACTCCATCTGCTAAGGAGACTGTGGCCTTTTCTTTCTGACTCAGACTTGGCCACTGTCATTCATGCTTTCATTACCTCGAGGCTAGACTATTGCAACATGCTCTGCGTGGGTCTGCCCTTGGTGATGGTTCAGAAGCTGCAGCTGGTGCAGAAAGCAGCAATCCGACTCCTTTCTGGGGTGGGATGCCGGACACACATAACACCTGTGCTCTAGAGTCTCCACTGGTTCCCTAGAGCTTTCTGGGCACAATTCAAGGTGCTGGTTCTGACCTTTAAAGCCCTAAATGGCCTGGGTCCCAGATATGTGGGAGACCGCCTGTCCTACCACACCCCACTGCGGCCCCTGCCCTCCTGCAGAGAAACATGACCAGTTCCTTCCCCCGGAGGTCCGCTAGAACCCGAACATCTTCCGCCGGCGGCGCAGAACATTTTGTTTGGCAGAGCTTTTGGCAGGCGGGGAGACAGGGTGGGTGGGGGGGGTTTGGGGGTTGAAACCGATCTCATTTCTGTTGCATCCCTTCTATCCCTTTTGCTCAGTTATCACCCAAGCATGTCAACACAGGCCAGGCAGTTAAGAACTGAAGTCATACACAATACCATCTTACTTATATTATGAACCACTCATACCTACTCACTATTTATTTATTTAAATTTATATGCCGTCCTTCCCAAAGTCTCAGGGCAGGTCACAAACAGTAAAAATATTTTAAAAGTCACATTAAAAATACCCTTAGACCCCCAACCCTCCCACAATTCCCCACCAAACCGGCCCCAAACCATCTCCCAATTCCCCACATCCAAACGAGCCCTCATAACCCTACCTCAAAAGCACCCAACAAGCCCACTCCAAATCTACCCCTAGCCTAGCCCCACCTGCCCAATGCTTTTTCAAAGAAAGTCTCACAGCACCTTCTGAAGACACTCAGGCCTAGGCTGAACCGAGCCTCCAGGGAAAGGGAGTTCCATAACATCAAGGCAGAGACTGAGAACACCCCACTGAGAGCCCCTGTTGTACAAACCAGGCTAACAGAGGGAACCCACAGAAGGGCAATCCCAGCCAATCGAAGGGGCTACAATGGGGCATAGAATTAACAGCGTCCTGAATAATAATTTGAGTTGGATGCATTTCGTGAAACAGGGAGAACATCTATGAAAATTCTTTGTGAATTATAATTGTGAAGGCTGCAAAAAATTGTTGAAATGTAGTAATCCAAACTGATACTGAAATGTCAATAAAGGCTTACAATTCAAAACGTCATGCTCTAAATTCCTGAGACATTTGTGAGAAAGAGAAAATCTGCCCCTGCGCACATGTCCATAAAGTTGTCCCCAGGTTAGAGTAGGTACATCTCCTGCATTCTGACAGAGTGCGCAGAAGAGCACCTGAGGAGCCAAGACTCTCTTCTTGCCAGAAGCTACCCTGAAAAAATGTCCACAAACCACTGGAAGACTATTCTAAGATGAGACAGTGATAGTAGTCTTGGAGGAGCTTTCCAATGTGCATTCAGGACCGTTGCACGTAGGAAATATCACATTAATGTTCAGTAGGCAAAAAGTAAATCTTTTCTTATTTAAAGATTAATGTCAAATATAATTTCATAGGCATGTTTTACAGGCAAAGTTTCAAACTGGATGTTCTACAGAATGGATAGGTATGTACACAGTACCAAAATGCCAATCAGCAGATATTCTATTGAGTGCCTAGGCACTGTACACATTTTCTATACCTCACTGTCCTTCAGCGTCGTACGACATTGCTAGGGAGTATACAGAATGCCTAGACAACTGAGACAGTCCAGCCAGCACTGCCCATTCTACCCAACGCGACAGCCATTCTGTGGAGTGCCTCTGTGTTTGGACCTTCCCTGTATTTCACACTTTACCTGCAACACAGATAGTATAGAAAGAAATCACCCGGATCTCAGCCTTGACCAGTTTGCCGATGCAGTGCAGTGCTAGTTTGCACTTGGTAACAACCTAAAGACCTCAATCTTTAGGCAACCGTTTCAATAGCAAAACTAGAAACTGACCATCCAGCAGATCCAGTATGTTCAGAGAAGTAACCCAGTTGGTGGAGAAAATTAAACCCTAATCACGCTCCTTGCAAATAGAATACTTCAATACAAATCCTTTGCTAATAATTGCTGCTGCTTAACGTTAGCTCGTTAAGTTATATCACTGAAGGGTTGTGTGATTTCTTATCCATAGGTTATGCTTTGTAATGTAAGGTTAGATTTACTATCATTGTTTAAAGTGAGATTGGTCAGTTCATGGTATCTTTAAGATTTTTATTTTCCTTTTTAGGGCATAATTTGTCTAAAATATGGTACCAGGACCAATGAATCAGAAAATGAGCTTGTACCATCTTGCTTTGACTGGTAAACACAACCCCTCTCCCCAACACTGAAACCAAAGTTGTTTTGAAGGATTCCCAGCAATACAGAGCTAAACTGTAGCAACGGTGACTAACTTTTTTGATGACAACCCAACTTTCCGAGATTTTAAACATGAAGGTTAGGGGAAAAAACTTTGCAATTATGTCAAGAAAAATTAGAAGTGTTTATGTTGTTGCTCAAAGTTCTTGAGCACAACTGGTTTGTAATAAACAATATTTTCAAAAATAGCTCTTTAAAAGACAATATATAAATATTTTAAGTGATAAAATATAGGTGTTGGCTTTTTTTTTAGTTCGATGTCCAGAAAATCTGCACATACACATCAAACTCTGCGCCAGGGGAATTTGTTTTATTGTTATGTTTGCATTTAAAACAATGTACCTGACCTATTTTGGGGTTAATATAACTAAATGGAACCTATTTGTTGTTTATTATTTATAGAAGATTCACTTCAGATTAGTCCTCCTGCAGATGTCTGTGTTTGTGTGACATCACAAAGTGTCTCCAGATAGCCCCCAGCATTAAATCCGACAAGAAAATGACAAGTTAGGATGCTTCCCAGTCTACACACTGTTCTATAAAGGGGAAGATTAAAGCTGGCTTTTTCCCTCTTCAGAAAGGCCACATGAAAGAGTCGCTAGAATGGCTAATGCATTGACCTTCTATGTCTGATAATGACAAGTTCAAGTTCCCAGAGTTGGAACTAAAGTAAGTGCACTCAAACAACGACTTCACCTGAGCTACGGAAATTCTAAAGCAAAACAAGAATTTTTTAAAAGGGCAAAAAACCAGGTCACTTTTAATTTATAATGTAGTTCCTCTTAATTTTGAACTTATTTCATAAGTAGTTTCTTTAGAGGTCTAATGTAATACACCAAATATTTTAGAAAACACATTATTTTGTATCTCAGTCAATAAATGAAATGAATACAGAATGGAACTCGACAACGGACAGTATAGCTTACTTCTTCTCTTTGTGCAACTTTTCATAGTGCTATGTTCCTTCATTTTACTGGAAAGGGGTGAGGTACATGTTGGAATAATTACACGGACGAGGGCACTCTGGAGAGGCCTCCATGTTACATCACACAACAAAATTATCAGCCCCTGTATAAAGTATATGGGCATCTTCTCAGCGGAATCACCACTAGAAATCTTCTTGGTGCCCTTATCACCTGATAGAGATGGCACAGTCTCCCTGTCTTGTTTTGACAATGAACTTATCTATTTATTTATTTCAATGTACTTATAGCCCGCTCCCTCCTGCTCGCAACTGCCGCTCAGGGTGGCTCACAACATTGTTAAATACATTTAAAACAATTATAAACTTAAAAACTTATTAAAACTATAAATTCATTAAAAAGAGCTAACCTCCCAACCCAACTCCCCTACTCATCTCCCTCTCCAAAGGCCTGGCGGAACAGTCAGGTCTTTCACTGTCTTCGGAAACAAGGGAGGTCCGGAGCTAGGCGGGCCTCCGTTGGGAGGGAATTCCACAGCCTGGGGGCGGCCACTAGGAACATCCTCCCCATCGTCGCCACCTGGGAGACTTCGAGTTGGGCATTGCCGGCCATCCGCAGGGGTTGCACCACAGCCTGGGACGTGAGGTGGTCCCGCAGGTATGCAGGGCCTAGGTCAGTAAGGTCTTTATAGCTCAACACCAATACCTTGAATTGGGCCCGGAAGACAATAGGCAGCCAGTGAAGAGCACGGAGCACCGGTGTAATGTGCTGCACCAGCTGCAACTTCAGGACTGTCCCCAGGGGTAGCCCCACGTAGAATGCCTTACAGTAGTCCAGTCTAGAGGTGATGAAGGCATGGATGATGTTGGCCAAATCAGAGTTTGAGACAGACGGCCGTAGTTATCGTACCAGATGTACCTGGCAAAAGGTGCTCCTCACCACAGCTTCCACCTGAGAATCCAGGCGGAGCTGCAAATTGAGGAGCACCCCCAAACTACAGACCTGAACGGCTAGGGGAGGGCAGACCCCATCAATGATAGGGGCCAACACTTCCCTCGCCCTACCCACCAACATCACCTCTGTCTTGTCGGGATTCAACCTCAGACGGCTCACTCTCATCCAATCCCCCACAGCTGTCAAACACCGGGTAAACACGGAGACTGCCAGGTCTGCTGAAAAAGAGAGATAAAGCTGTGTATCATTGGCATACTGATGACATCGTACACCAAACCCTCTCACGACCTCACCCAAAGGCTGCATGTACACGTTGAACAGGAGGGGGGACAGAATAGAACCCTGCAGGACTCCACACGTGAGGTCCTGGGGAGATGATGAACATTTCCCAAGCACCACCCACTGAGTTCTTCCGACGAAAAAAGAGCAGAACCATTCAAGAACAATTCCACCCACCCCCGCCCGGTCCCACAGGTGAGCCACCAACATCTTGTGGTCAGTGGTATCAAATGCTGCCGACAGATCTAACAAGATCAAAAGAGATGATCTGCCCACCCCTGATCCATTTCACGGCGCAGGTCGTCAACCAAAGCCACAAGTGCAGTCTCTGTCCCAAACCCTGGATGAAAGCCAAACTGTGAGGGATTAAGAAAACTGATCCAATCTAGATACCCCTGAAGCTGCCAAGCCACCACTCATTCAATAACCTTCCCTAAAAAGGGAAGGTTAAGAGACTGGCCTATAGCTGGCCAGGGAGTCAACGTCAAGCGATGGTTTCTTGAGCAGAGGCCGCTCCACCTTCTCTTTGAGGCAGCCCGGCACTCTGCCCTCCCTTGGGGAGATATTGACAACCCCAGCAAGCAATGGTCCAAGTGTCTCATGACAACCCTTAATCAGCCAAGATGGGTCTAAATCACAACATGTGGCTCTGAACGCCCCAAGAACATCTGCCGCATCAGCGGGCAGCACCCACTGAAACTGATCCCACGAAACCAGACAAGGCGAGGCATTCAGTTACCTCAGGTTCTCCTACGGCTATAAGTGCGACATAGAAACTGTGGTGAATCTGGGAGATTTTATCCACAAAAAAGTCAACAAACATGTCACAGCGCGCATTGGAAGATTCCAGTTCCAGGCAGAGAGAGACCAGACTGACCAGCCTCTGACCACCCGGAAAAGCTCAGCTGGATGAGACTTCGCAGATGCTATGAGGGCAGCAAAGAACATCTTCTTTACTGTTTGCACAGCTACCGCATAGGTTCTTAAACTGACTCTATGCAGCAATTGATTGGCTTCAGCCCAAGCGTGGCACCACCATCACTCCAACCGCCATCCCTCCTGCTTCATCTGTTGCAGCTCCTCTGTAAACCAGGAAGACCTGCATTGTCGGCATTCGGGAAGCAGACACCAAGGAGCTATTCGATCGATGGCCTCAGTCAGCATGACATTCCAAAAGGCTATGAGTTCGAGTGAGCAATCATCAAGATTGGACGGCATTTCCCCTAGAGCATTCTGGAACCTCACTGGTTCCATAAGTCTCTGGGGGCGAACCAACTGAACTGGCTCAGTACCTTTGCAAGGGCAGACATGCACCAGGAGACTGGCCCGGAGGAGGTAATGATCCGACCATGACAAGGGCACAGCTGACACCTCTCCCAAGGTGAAAGATACTCTTGCTCACAACACCAGCGTCATAGCAGCAAAAATGGGTTATCCCAATGGACATTCAGAGCCAAGGAGGGGCGGGGGGAGGATATGAATTATTATTCCTAGAGCTTTAGGGTTTGAGGCCCCTTCCTACAAGACACAACATGCATCTATAGCAGCTGGCTCTAAGAGAATTTTACAAATTAATTTACTAATATGCTATGCATTATTTTCCTTTTTATACTCCAAAAATTTGTTTTGAAACCAAGATGCAAAACAAACTCCCAAGTATTAACAGAATGTTTCCAAGCCAGTCACAGCCTTTGCATTAGGAATAACTTGACTGCCAAAGTCAAAATTTAACTTTAGACATAGGACATTATCCTGTTTGAAGACAATGCAGTCTCAGTGCTTCTCTGAAGCATCTGGTGCTGGACACTGTGGGAAAATGGGCTGCTCAGAGAGGTAGATTTCTAGTCCTACTTTACTGGGTCAAAACCAATTATCCATCCAGCCTAGCCTCCTGTTTCCAGCAGCGGCTGGTTGCTTCAGAAAAGTGCCGAAGAGGTCCCAATGGAGTGATCCCCAGTAAAGAGCTAGTGCCCTGAGGGAGGGAGAGCAGGCAGCTCTAGAAATCCCCACGAGGCAGCAAGGGATAGGGAATCCTGCAGGGGACCAGTGAGAAGCCTGCCTGGCAGGATTACCCTGCGGAAGGGAGGGCTGGTCACCCTGGGAGCCTTAGCCATAAGGCATATCCGCTAGCCCAGTGGAAGGAGGGGCACAGAGGGCTGGATGGGCTTGACAGAGCTAGGGAGAAGTACAGCTGGGGTTAGACCCAAGGGATCCAGGTCAGATGGAACATCCCTCCACCCCCAGAAGGGAAAAGAGCCTGTCTCTTGAGCAAAGGCCCCATGATGGGGTGGATAAGAGTGAGAGCTGGGGGGAAACCAGGATACTGACCAGAAGACCAGGCAGCCCTAGGTCCTTAGCTAGAGGCAGCAGGACAGAGAGTCTGGAAGCTGTCTCTAACTCTAAGGGGGAGAGATCACGGCTGCACTAGGGATCCTGAAGAGGGAGACAGCCGGGAAAGGCCAAGGAGCCCAAATCATGGACAACCAAGCAGCAGCTACTTGAACATGGGACTGCAGATTCTATCTTGAGCAGAGATCCGTGATGGGACACCAACTCGGCACAAACTATTCCTCAGAAGCAACAGGAATCGCTCCCATCATGCCCCCAGGGCAACAGGAGGAGATTAGCAACCACCGGGAGTTGCTGCCGAGGTAAGACTGTGTATGAGGAGGGAACCCCGTTCTCCGGGGACACGCAGCATGGCAGCACCGCCTCCCCTTACAAACCGGGGACACGCAGCATGGCAGCACCGCCTCCCCTTACAAACCGGGGACACGCAGCATGGCAGCACCGCCTCCCCTTACAAACCGGGGACACGCAGCATGGCAGCACCGCCTCCCCTTACAAACCGGGGACACGCAGCATGGCAGCACCGCCTCCCCTTACAAACCGGGGACACGCAGCATGGCAGCACCGCCTCCCCTTACAAACCGGGGACACGCAGCATGGCAGCACCGCCTCCCCTTACAAACCGGGGACACGCAGCATGGCAGCACCGCCTCCCCTTACAAACCGGGGACACGCAGCATGGCAGCACCGCCTCCCCTTACAAACCGGGGACACGCAGCATGGCAGCACCGCCTCCCCTTACAAACCGGGGACACGCAGCATGGCAGCACCGCCTCCCCTTACAAACCGGGGACACGCAGCATGGCAGCACCGCCTCCCCTTACAAACCGGGGACACGCAGCATGGCAGCACCGCCTCCCCTTACAAACCGGGGACACGCAGCATGGCAGCACCGCCTCCCCTTACAAACCGGGGACACGCAGCATGGCAGCACCGCCTCCCCTTACAAACCGGGGACACGCAGCATGGCAGCACCGCCTCCCCTTACAAACCGGGGACACGCAGCATGGCAGCACCGCCTCCCCTTACAAACCGGGGACACGCAGCATGGCAGCACCGCCTCCCCTTACAAACCGGGGACACGCAGCATGGCAGCACCGCCTCCCCTTACAAACCGGGGACACGCAGCATGGCAGAACCGCCTCCCCTTACAAACCGGGGACACGCAGCATGGCAGCACCGCCTCCCCTTACAAACCGGGGACACGTAGCATGGCAGCACCACCTCCCTTTATGAACAGACATTGAGAATTAGAAACATAGGTTTCTAGGAGTTTAATACTTTTGTATCTAATTCCAATTATCAAAGTCACTTGCTTCCTAAGCAAAGGCTTCATCTCCCCCTTGCAGGAGCAGTGTCAGAGCACAAGGATAGGAACACGAGCACAGGCTTTTCCAGGACAAGAGAATGAGTCACAAAGAAAGGCTTAAGATTCATTGTAGGACCAAGAAGAAAGGGGGGGAAACTGGATATGATGAAGAAAACTTGGATTTCCACAGAAATGTATCCCTAATTAGTAATTATTGTAAGGTGCATCCAGAAAATTAATGGCAGCGTCCTTTTTCATCATCAATCATCATCATCATCTTCAGGTTTATTTATTTTACATAATAAATAAATAAATAACAATAAAAATACAATAAAATCCCCACCCACCCTCATCCCCAAACCCCTCCCACCTACCCAACCCCTATCCCCACCTGCCAAATGCTGTCCCCCAAAAGGGAAATTTTGCCCTGCCTCCAGAAAATGTTCAGACTTGGGCTCTGCCGGACCCTCCGGGGGGAAGGGAATTCCATAACATAGAGTGAGCAACCAAGACTGCCTCTCCGCGGGGCCTTGTCGTACGGGCAAGACTGGCAGGTGGTACCCGCGAGAGTGCGCTCCTGGGCAACCACAGGGGTCGCAGGGGAAAGGCGGTCTGTTAGGTAAGTGGTGGAGCTTTAAATTCAAAAACAGCCCCTTGAATTGTGCCCAGAAAGCTATGGGAAGCAGTTTTGTGTCACAATGAAATCTTCCTGCTTTTAATCTCAATCTTTTCCTTTCTTTGTTTTATGTGAGCTTAAAAACAGGAAAACAGACAAAACAAAATATTTTCTAGAAGTGTGTAAGGTTTGACACAATAAACTTTAATGAGTCCTTTGGAGTGTTATGATCCATCATGTAGCAATGTTTTTTGACAATTTCCAAAGTACGTATTATTTGTTCAATAGATAGGAGATGATCTCTGCTGCTGAGTAAAGGCATTTAAAGAATTTAGAACACATACGTTATTTATTTAATGTACCCAAAAACTCATTCTGTTAACACACATTACATTCTAAACACATGGATTGTTTACCCAACAAACGGGGTGTTCAGTGAAGGCGCTATTACATTCTATTAGAGGCAAAAGGACAGTTACAGCACTTTTAACAAGGTTTTAATAATACACATCTACGTCTAAATCCTTAAGACAAGTACTTGCTTACCCTCCGGATGCAGCAAACACTTCTGCTTGTTAGACATCTCAGCTCTTTTAAGTTGTTTTTCCAAAACTGCCCCCCCTTCCCCCCCCCGGACTAAAGAGGCACTGATCCTCATCAAAACGTGAAACGAGAGTCAATTCGGGTATCGGACAAGATGATGGGGAGGAATCATTCCATCTAGGGGAAAGCAGCAGTCGCAGACCGGGGGGGGGGGGGGGGCTGTTTGCCCTGGGGATAAAGCTGACGGATGTTCAGAAAAGGGACTGAATAACCCCAATAAGCTTTTTCATCTCGAATCACGATGAAATGTCTGCATTTCAGAATTTCTCATCAAAACAGGAAATCAGCGGGTGTGTTTTTTTTTCCAATACAGAAAGGGTTTAAACTGGTGTTAATTACTTTTCCTGGTTGGCCAGACTTCAAAAGTCTGGGATTCAAAAGTAGCCTGGGATTCATCTTCGACTCCTCCCTCTCCTTTAAGCCTCAGATCCAGGCTGTTGCTAAATCCTGTCATTTTGCTCTCTACAATATTGCTAAAATCCAGCCTTGCGCCTTATTGTTGCCGCTGCACAAAACCTAGTCCATGCTCTAGTCATCTCTCACCTTGACTACTGCAGCTTCCTCCTCACTGGCCTCCCTTGCTCTAATCTGGCCCTCCCATCTCTATTCAACGCCCCGCAGACAAAATCATCCCCCTTGCCTGTTGCTTTGCCCATGTACAGCCCCTCCTCTCCGCCCTGCACTGGCTCCCTCGACGGGAACGCATCCAGCACAAGCTCCTGGGCTTCCCCTTCAAAGCTCTTCATGGCCTTGCTCCCCTGTATCTCTCTGCTCTTGTATCCCGCCACACTCCTGCCTGGGCCTCCTCTGCCCCCACCCTCGCCTGCTCGTGAACCCCTTGCTCCTCTAAACATCTTCGCCCCTTCTCCCTTGTTGCCCCTCATGCCTGAACTCCCTCCCTGGATACGTTTGCTCTGCTCCCTCCCTCCCAACTTTCAAATCCCTCCTGAAAACCCACCTCTTCCGTCAGGCTTTCCCAAGCTTGTCATGAGTGAAACTGCATCCTTTCCCCCTCACTCAGCAGCTAATTCCCTGTAACTAAGCGAAGCACGTGAGCCGGCAACTTCTCAACCTCTTGAATGTGCTCTTGTCTTTCCTGATGTTCCCCTCTCCCTCGTATCCCCCTCCCTTGTCTCTCGGATTGTAAGCCCCTAGGGGTAGGGGCCTGTCTCTGACTGTGGATTGGACAGTGCCAGATACATTGCTGGTGTAACAATAATACATAACTTCTTGGGCCAAATGGCTGAGGACAGTGAAGAGCTGGGGTGAAGGAGAAGAGGTGGGTAAGAAGGAAAAGGGAGGAGAAAGAACATGGGGAGCAGGGTGGGTGGACACACAGTGCAATTCCCTCCCACAAACACAACACACATTGCCCCTCACTCTCGCACACAGATCAGACGCAAGGGCCAGATTCGGCTCCCAGGCCACTTATCAAGCCACTGGGCTCCCGGAGTGCCAAGCAGCCGGTATCACTATTAATTACCATGTGAACAATGGGGGAACGGATTCCCTTTCGATTAAAGACTTGATCTTCCAAAGTGTGTCAGATTTACACATCCAGTTGCTGTGACTGCAACACAAACACCATATTGATTTAGCTGGTCATTTACACCCAGGAATATTTGATTTGCACGTCCAACCAACTGTACCCACACGTGCCCAATTAAGCACACATTTTTCTCGTCAACACTTTGAAATTTTGGCCCTCACTGATTTGCCCAATGCCACACAGCACATCTGTGACTTTGCCAGGAACTCTTCCCAGGATCTCTGATTTTGCTTGAACTTAATGTAACACTGTGTTACAGCATCTGGGGGCTAAATCAAATAATCATCACAATTAAAATCAGTTTTTAATTTAAACATCACTTACTGGGCCAACACAGTCCCAAGCAACCATTTAAAGATTATATTTTAAAAACCCTTGTGCTTGATCATCATTAAGCGAGCGCATATAACCTTTGGTTTTAGCCAAAGCTGTTGTTAAGTGTGTTTAGAAACAACTCCCCTAACACAGGCACTGCCCATGATCAGCGATCCAGGGGAATACACTTCGCTCAGCGACTAACCCTCTGCATCCCCTTAGGCAAGTCCTTTAGCCTGGCTTCCGGTCACCAAAATATGGAGATAATAAAACTTCCTTGAGGGGGGAGGGGATGGGATGAATATTAATACTCATTTCAATCTAATGTCCCTTTATAGTAGAAAGAAGGCAGAGCAATATAGAAATTCCTTGTATACAGGGGGCAAACCTACTTGCCTCTAAAGAGAAACAGTTCTGTGTTAGGATTGGCTTCCACCCTGGTCTTGTTAACAGTAGTGAAAACACCAAGGGTGATTTCAGCCGTTACGTTTGTCTGAAATCACCACAGTCAACCTCGGTCAACCGCGGGGGGGATGAACGGAGGTGAACATCTGTTTGCGCGCATCCAGATGTTCACCTCAGTCAACCACCCCTCACAATGAATCTAACCACGCTTTGTTCTCCCGCACCACGGCGGCGAATGAAGCGTGGTTAGGGGGAATCCGGAACACGGTGAAGGAAAAGTAACGTCTGTTACCTTACCTCCTCTGCGTTCTGGGGTCCCGGCGGTTGGTGGCGGCAGCGGTCAAATAGGCCGCTGCGGCTGCCTGTCTCGGGGCGGGCGGGTGGCCGGGGAGCGCTGGGCGTGGGGCCGTGTGGTCGCATGCTGCGGCGCGCAGCCCCGCCCCCTCCAGAAGAGGAGGTGCCCTTTTAGACGTTACGGCCGGGCGCTTTCACCACAGGCCATTGTTCGGCGGTCCCCACGGCCGGGGGCGAAGGGGGGAACGTCTGTTGGCTCCCCCCTTCACCCCCAGTCATGGTCCGAACCACCCCACGGTCCGTGGTGAAAGTGCCCAGCCGTAACGTCTCTCCTCCCCCTCCTTCTCTCCTGTCCTCCTTCTCCCCTGCCTCCCTTGAGGAAATCTCTCTGCTCTCCTCCTTCAACCCTTCCACTTGCCCCCTTGATCCCATTCCTTCCCGCCTCCTCACCTCCATTACTCCCACTGTCACCCCCTCCTTCCTGCACATCATCAACCTCTCCCTCTCTACTGGCTCTTTCCCTTCTCCCTTCAAATATGCCACAGTCTCTCCTATTCTCAAAAAGTCCACTCTTGACCCCTGTGACTCTTCTAGCTATCGTCCTGTCTCACTCCTTCCTTTTGCTTCCAAGCTGCTTGAACGTGTTGTCTACTCCCGCTGCCTTGACTTCCTATCCTCCAACTCCTCCCTTGACCCCCTCCAATCTGGCTTCCGCCCCCTTCATTCTACTGAAACTGCTCTCGCTAAGATCACCAACGATCTTCTGGTGGCTAAATCTAAACGTCTCTATTCCATTCTTGTCCTCCTTGATCTCTCTGCTGCCTTCGATACTGTTGACCACTCACTCTTGCTGGATTCCCTTCACTCCCTTGGCTTTTGTGGCTCTGTCCATAACTGGTTCTCCTCCTACCTCTCTGACCGCTCCTTTAATGTGTCTCTCTCCAACTCCACCTCCTCCTCCTTCCCCCTCTCAGTTGGTGTTCCTCAAGGCTCTGTTCTTGGCCCTCTCCTCTTCTCGATCTATACCTCATCCTTAGGCAAACTCATTGCCTCCCATGGCTTCCAATACCACCTCTATGCTGATGACACTCAACTCTATCTCTCTACTCCCTCTCTCTCTCCCTCTGTTCAAGCTCGTCTCATCAACTGTCTCTCTGACATCTCTACCTGGATGTCTCAACGTCAACTCAAACTCAACATGGCTAAAACTGAACTCCTTATCTTCCCCCCTCATCCTTCCTCTCCTTCCTCACTGTCAATAACTATTGATGGAGTCACCATCCTGCCTGTCCCCCAAGCCCGTAGCCTAGGCTTCATCTTTGACTCAGCCCTTTCTTTTAAACCCTACATTGACTCTGTTGCTAAATCCTGTCGCTTCTCCCTCCATAACATTGCTAAGATTCGCCCTTTTCTCTCTGTCTCGTCTGCCAAAACTCTTGTTCATGCTCTGGTCATCTCTCGCCTCGATTACTGTAACCTCCTTCTCACTGGCCTTCCCCGGTCTCACCTTTCTCCCCTCATCTCTGTCCAAAACTCTGCTGCCAGGGTCATCTACCTCGCCAGTCGCTTCGACCATGTGCAGCCCCTCCTCTCTTCGCTTCACTGGCTTCCCCTTCCTGAACGAATCCTGCACAAGCTCCTAGTCTTCACCTATAAAGCTCTTCACAACCTTGCTCCCCCCTACCTCTCTGCACTTATCGCCCTCCATACTCCAGCCCGTGCACTTCGCTCCTCCTCTGTCCCTTCTCTCACCCTTCCACGCCTTCCCTGCTCCCCTAAGCGCCTTCGTCCCTTCTCACTTGCTGCCCCCCATGCCTGGAACTCCCTCCCTGTCCACATCCGCCTTGCCCCCTCCCTTCATACCTTCAAATCTCTCCTTAAAACTCACCTCTTTCGCTCTGCTCTGTCTGACTCTTTATCCTGCTGAGCCACTATTCCTATACCTACGATCGGTTTACCCTTATCCTTGCAACATGGACCTGCCTGCTGTCATTCTCATCGTAACCAAGCCAAGTACGTGCACTTGAGACCTCGCATCTTCATGAATGTTAGACCCCTTGTCTCTCCCTCTGTTCCCCTTCCTAAGTCTCTCCCCCAGCTCCTGTCTCTCAGATTGTAAGCCCTAGGGGCAGGGACCGTGTCTATTTTATTACTTTGTAAAGTGCCAGGTACACTGCTGGCGCTATATAAATGTTTGTTAATAATAATAATAATAATAATAATAAATCACCCCAAGTCTGCAGAGGGGGAAGAAAGCACGGAATTTGGTCCAAAGTTCCCCAGGGATCATTGGTTGTTAATAAAAATAGCAGCAGTTATGATCTAAAACTGATCAACTTACAGTTTTAAAATTCCTCTATACATTTTAAAGACTTGAACTATATTTTTTTTAAAAACAAAACAACAACAAAAACCCAGAGACCATTTTAAAGCTGCTGCCGGCCAGAGGCTGTGGATGCCAGGTGTCAGGCTGGAGCAACATTTTATTGCTTAGATATAAACCCGTGAACACCAGGGTTTCTAATAAATACTGATAGAACATTAGACTCTGCTAGCTCTGCTGCAGTTGTGCAACCAGGTGCCACTATAATACAGTCTATTCCAGAATAATTTTTCTTTTTATTATTTCATTAAGTTGTATCTCACTAAAGTTCCTCCAAGGATCTCACTGCAGCACCAAATTTTTCATTGAGAAAACTATAAATCATCGGTCTAAATTACAATTTAATTATAAACGCCTTCCTTTCTAATGCTGCCTGGGACCTTTCACCCTCCTACATAATTCTAAAAAATGACCCTTGTCATAATTTCCTTCACTAGAATAATATGGAGAGATCTAATCCTGAATCCTGCTGTCTTATAATTTAATATAAGAGGTAATTATTATTCAAAAGATAATATTGCAGATATTGAAAATATTCTCAAGTTTAAGTCTAAAAAAACGACTTGATACATGGAAGCTCCTTATCTTACAAGTAATAAAAATTGGAAATAAATAAAAAGGTTTTAAGATTTATGAAAAATATTTTAAAAGATGCATTATTTGTAACTGGAAATTGTATGAAATAATTTACATCCACTTTGAACCACTGGTAAAATGTCCATATCTGCATGCAGCGACGCACACGCCACCTCCATGTTCGTGTGCACAGACACACCTACACACACACAAGCAAAATCAAGAATGCACTGAGCACAACTGAAAATCAAGTCTCTGTTTTTGAACCCAGCTAGTGTTTCATAGTGGACGGTGATTCATATCACCACTTTTGGATTTCTGGGCTTTCGTTTGAAGAGTATTTTAGGGGGGGGTTGCATTTCTGAACATGTCCTAGGTCATGGGAAAAGGTCTTCTCCACTCAACCTGGGTTTATTTTTAAATCAGATGTGTAAGAGATTATTTCTAATATGTTTGGCCAAAATATTTTTAGGATGGAATCATCTAGTTATTTGGAAAGGCATCCAGAATGCCTGCCAAAATAATCCCTCACCACTTTGCCTTTGACTTCAATGGAGTTTGCTTTCCTGGATGTTCAGGGCTCAGGTAATTCACAAGTGCAGGCTAGCACTCTTTTGTCAGACATACATAATCTTGTACAGGTAGCTCTGGCTTTAATCCCATAGCAGGAGATGTTGGAGGACCTAGCTGCTACTATCCCACTTTTCAGATACAGTTTTAGGGCTCTAGATTATTGGCTATTGTCAATGAAAACCTGTCTTCTCTTCAATCAGCTCTCACAGCCTGGAAAGGCAACTGCTATGAAGAGGGCTCTGAATCCCCGTAGGGAAGTGGCAGAGGATTGTCATGACTTTGGGAGACCGAGTTCAGCACAGACAGAAAATGTAGCATGTTGAAAAAGGGAACAGGATAGAGACTTCCAATGTGGGCTGGAGAAAACCATTCAAAAGTGGAGGTTCAAGAACTGACTGAAATGTATTCAAAGTTACAAATGCAGAGAGAGAACACTCTCCATTTCCAAATAAACCTTGCAGCAAACGAAAAGGGGTTTCTTCTTCCCCCATCGGCTTGTAGAGAAGCACCAGTCCAAGGGAAATAAACCATTCTAACTGACAGGTTGAATAGACCGAAGAGGTAGGGGCCAGTGAGGTTATCTGGAAGTGGGGGTCGCAAGAGGTAATTATAGTCCACGCTTACCATTCTTAGGCTAGGCAGAACACTACTATACAGCTCAATAAAAATCAAACTCAAGAGCGCGGAGACACTAGTTTACTGCCCTTTTTGTTTTTGCTTTGGGAGCAGTTCATTTAAGATGTAATAAATTGGAGGTTTTTTCTGTCCCTTCATAAATCTTGGGGCAGTGCAAATGAGGTGTTCCTCATTATGAAGAAGAGGAAAGGGGCCCCCAGACAGTGACATGCACTACTAACATTAAAGCACTCATTAAACAGAGCTGTTCTCCTTTGAATGAAGAATATCATTTTCAAAATATTGGCCATCTGGTACAAAGTGTGACTTTGGAGTGTGGGGAAAGGCAGAAGGGAAGAGATTATTAATTCGCCAAAATGTGGTGGCAAGGCAGAAAAAAGGGTGTGTGTGTTCATAATAGACTAGTAATAAAGAGCAGAGTGGGCAGCAACGTGCTGTGCCTACCTGAATCACTACATGAATGAGAAAGATTTAGGGCTCTCCAGAGGCTCATGGCAGAGACTGGACAGTCCTTTCAAATAAACAAACAAAACCACCTTAGATGGACACAGGCAGAGCGACAGAAAAGTGCACTCAGGCCATGGGTAAGTTTAGAGCAGAGTAAAAACTCTGCACCAACTACAGAGGAAATTTTCAAGGGAAATTTGCTTATTACTAGCAAATCAGAATGGAAGACGGCAGAGGGGAGCTATCATCCCACTGGCAGAGACTGGCATGGAGCAATGCAAACAGGACCTTCATGCTTCTATTTTCAACACAAATGTCTCCATCATGCTAGTGAGAATTGATTCACGGGTTCACACATAGAAAAACATCCACCATTTAATCCTTTGGTGTTTAGTTTAAATGGAAATAAATTGCTACCTACGTTGCAGAAAACACATCTGGAGATGCTCACTGTTCATAACATCCCTTCTTTGAGAACTACATATTTACTGCAGAAGGCTTCAAAGAGATGAGGCACAAATCACACACCAGAAAAGCACAGTGGTTCATCCAGGCTGGTAACCTCTCTCTCCAACAGCAGCATCGAAGAGGAAGGGTGAGGGCTTTCATAAAACCAGCAATCATTGATGGGGTTGCCTCAGCACATTTGTGGTTTTGGGGGAGACACTCTGGAATACTTTGGTGCCCCCAACACTAAACACTGAGGTCTATGGTTACATGAGGCCATGTTGTCCCCAACCTCTGTCGCTCCACCTGAAGGAGGTTACATCATTATGGGAAGAGGGGGAGAGGAGGAGAGGGGAAGGATGCAACAGCATCGCTGGTAGAGACAGGCATGAGGGAAAACACCTCCTTTCTTCCTTCAGTGGGGTCCCTCCTGAGTCTCACTTGTAGGAGTCTGGCTGGCACGACAATCCCTGCCAAAGGCGTTCTAAACTAGCAAGAGCTACAGATCCGTCCTGCTAGATCTAATGATGGATCAACTGGACAACCTCACAGCTAACCCTACAGTTACAAACCCCTCTCGTGGCTTTCTCAAAGCTCAAAAGAAAGCCCTTTCCTCCACGTGGTTTTTTCTGTGACTGTCTAAATCCATGCCTTTGCTACATTAAATTAGGTTGGTCGGCTAAAATTAGCATCTTTCTTCTGCACAGTATAATCCCAAGATTTTCAAGTCATAATACTGAAGACTGCATGACTGTACTGTTGTACACATGCAGGAAAACCAACAAAAAGGTATTTTACATGGTTACAAACATTTCAGAATTGCAAATGATCTCCACTCCCAAGGTGTTTATGACTTCAAAGCCAAGTTGAGAGAGCGATGGCATGTGGGGTTTCCATGCAATGTGCTTTGGGGGGTGGGGGAGGAGAGTTCTATTACCCTGACAGGCAGCTTGGCTGCTGATTCCTTTTGGTTGGGTTGGGAGACCCTAGCTTTTCTTTTGTGCCACTTTGAGTCACTCCTGACACCAGAGTTCACCTGGAGGACATCTTCCAGCCATTCAAATAACTTCTTAAATGTTTGAATCAATGGCTGTAACAGTACAGAGGTCTTTAGCGTAAAGGATGTGGATTGTACCTTCCACCACTAGCAGTGATGCTTTGGAAATAAATCCAAGTCTGGTGAATTTTAGGCAGTTTTAACTACAAATTTGGGATGATGACACTCACACAAGACCATTTTGTCCCTGTAGAAATGGAGGGGGATCACTGATCAGGTCTCCAGCATTACTGGTTTTATACGTATTCTGGGCTATATTCCTGGTTCTGCTGTAGCTGTCCAACCCATCAAGTTTTCTAACCTTGTGTAATGGAAATCCCTAGGTGGTGCGTAGCCAGCCTAGCATGTCTGTGCCAATCCCTTCTCTAGCCCTCTCTGTAGGAAGGCGTAGACCAAGGAAAGGAGCACCGTGCTGGGGGATTAATGCTCAGAAATATGGAAATTCTTAATAATATTATTTGTGCAGACAATGACAAATCCTGAGATGGCGAACTTCAGTGTCCACTGCAGATATCTCCGCTAGCTGAAAGAGACACCAAAAACTCAGCCCAAACTAAGGGCATTTTTAGACTAGACAAAAGTCCCGCAAACAGGCAATTAAAACCGCAATTGAAAATTACACCTACTTTTGTGTGAATGACTCTCAAGTGTGTTATGTGGAAACTTCCATGTCTTAGGCCCTTTTTTCACAGACACCCCCTGCCCCCCCCTTGCCCATGTGTGCAGGTGGGTGGGCGTGTGTGCAACTGCCACGGTGGGTGGGTGCATGCGTAAGCACTCCTACGCTCCACTCACCTCCACCCACCGCCTACGTATGGAGCAACGGGTACCAATGGCGGATGTTCTGTGCGTGGAGGTGGGGTGGGCGTCCAAGTAACTGGCCGCCCACAGGCTGCCCCACCCCACACACCGCTGGCCTGTTTGAAAAGGGCCTTAATCCAGTTTCAAATGGAACTCATGCAAGATCATGTTTGCTTCAGTCACCATGTTGAAAGCATACAGAGGTGGCCAGAGAAGTCCTCCGCTCTGCACACCACTTTTAGAGTCCGTCCAATATTGCTATATCTCTCTGGGACCCTTGGCAGTGAGGATGGGGAAAATGTGGCTTCACAGGTACCATGTAACTCTTTTTTCATGTGCAACGAGTGGCATTTAAGCAGCACTCGTGCGCGTATGCTGAGGGGGTCCTTGTGATTGCAGGACACTGCTGCAATCTGCAAATTTCACGCATGTCTAAAAACACCCAGCGACATTTCCATGGAGCACAGCCAAGCAAGGCTACAGGTTCCAACTATCTGCACGTCTCCCATGTGTGCTGTGCAGAACTGCCACCCAGTTCAGTAGTGAGACCCATAAGAGAATCATAGATGCCCACTGACGGTCATCTAGTCCAACCCCGTCCGCTGCCTGGATTCAGCCCTCAGGTTTCCTTTACTTTCTTTGGCCAGACAGGCACGCAGACAACGCTATTAAATCATCCCCCACGATAACCAGCTGCCTGCAAGTTCCTTAGTGGAATTTGTTTTTGCTATTTACATGGACTTTCTCACTTCACCTTCAATTCTCTATCACTATTCCATTCTTAGTTAAACCATTATCCAGGGGAAGCATACACAGTTCATCTAAGTCTACATCACACAATCTTCCCAGCATTCAGAGCCCCCCAGATTCCTCATTCCAGACCATGTACTGTCCCAGAAGTAATTCTTTGATTTATTTTCATTTGGTTTTGTATTCCTTCTGGCCCCAATGCTCGTCACTTCTGCTAAAGCAGTCACGTACTCAAGGCCCCGTGCTCACGGCATTTTCTTCATTCGCGCCAACAGGAAACACCCAGGAAACACGGAGACTGCCCAAAACAGGACTTCTGAGATTTTCTTTAAAAAGGGAAAGTGACACCTTCCTTGAGAAACATCTGGTGTACTTAGGGCATTGCAGTTTCTGAATGGGATGCTAGGCATTTGGTGAGGACAGCAAACAGCTCTTAGTTGACACCAATGCTAGAACGGGAATAAACAATACACTGTTTAAGTCTGGTTGATCATGTTGATTTATTATTTTCAGTCTGAACTACACCCCTCAGCCATCAATCACCTACCCTTAGCCTGTTCTTGCCTGGGCCAGTTGTTCTATCATTTCTTCCCAGCAGTCACAACTACAAAACCACACACATCCGTAGTAGCAAGTGTTCTACTGCTTAGATCTCTGGCACACTCCACACTAACACAGCTTTTATTCCACCTTTCCTCTCTTTCTGCAAACACTTGCAAGAGCAAAAAAGAAACCAGCAGGGGAGAAGCCAAAGTTGCAATTTGGTCCTAAGAACGTAAGTAGTTCCATACTGAGTCAGACCCATGGTCCATCAAGCCCAGCATCCTGTCTCCGACAGTGACCAATCTCGATTGCATGGGAGAAGAACCAACAGTCACAAAGGACAATCCATTCCCCATTGTTCACTCCCAGCTCCTGACAGTAAGAAGTTCATCCCATAAGCTACTTGGTAAATACCCATTAATGGACCTACTCTCTAACAACTTATCCAGTTCTTTTTTAAACCCAGCTATACTACTGGCCTGGACAATGTCCTCTGGCAACAAATTCCATAAATTAATTATGCGTTGAGTGAAAAAGTACTTCCTTTTATTTGTTTTAAAATTACCAGCACCTGGTTTCATGGAGTGTCCCCTAGTTCTAGTACTATTTGAGAGGGTAAATAACTGTTCCCGATCTACTTGTTCCGCCCCACTCAAACCTCTATCATGTCCCCTCTCAGTCTTCTCTTCTCTAAGCTGAAGAGACCCAGCTTGTCAAGCCTCTCTTTGTACGGAAGCCGTTCCGTACCCTTTATCATTCTCATTGCCCTTCTCTGTACCTTTTCTAGTTTAGCTATGTTTTTTTTTCAGATGGGGCAACCAGAACTGCACACAATATTCCAGGTGCGGTCGCACCATTGATTTGTATAGAGGCATTATGACATCCTCAGTTTTATTCTCTATCCCTTTGCAAATAACTCCTAACATACTGTTTGCTTTTTTGACTGCTGCTGCGCTAAAACATATTCCCAAACTTCTTTGGCCAGTGGGAGTAAGCTCTGGTTTGGGGTCTGCCAGTCTCCATTTCTGGCCATGGGAAACCCAGCACCATACACACACGCACCCACTCTACCCGCAGCAAAGGGCTCTTTAACTGCATGTTAGTTAGTCTGCACCAAACAGGGGGGACTGACAGGTTCCCTCTCCCAGCACCCTCCGTTTACCCAGGAGCCACCTTCTACAAGCTCAAACACTTGATTACTGGTCAATTTGGGTTTCCAGTCCACTTTAAGTGGCTGTGCTGCAGGTCTCGAGCCGGACTAATCAATAGAACGAGTCACTTTCTCAGCATTGCCCTGCTGCTCAGCAAGAAGGATGACACAGGCTGCCACTGGTTGTAAATGACCACGGAACTCAAACATTACATCACAAAATGGTTGATAGTTTAGAAATAACAGTTCATTTAATTTCTTAGCAGGGTTTCCCCTCCATTTTCATTCTTTCCTGTGACAGCAAAGAAATGCAGCCCTGCTTGACGACTGCACTTACCTCATAGCCACGCAGGTTGGCTTCTGCGCCTTGCTTGCGGAAAGAGGCCTGCTTGGTTGTGTATACTGCACCAAGATCGGAGCAACAGAACCATTCTACAAAGCATAAAGCTCAGGTTTATAGTCAGCATGTGAAAGGTATGAGAAAGTCAGGATTAAACAATTATTGGCTTGAACTCACATAGTAAAATTTGTTTATGAGGTAAATTTAACAAGAAACAAACAGTGTGGGTTGTTTATAAGCAAATGCAAGCTGTAACAAAATAGAGAATGCTAGTTTGTCAATGCCAGGCTGTGGCGGGCTAGGGACAAACTGGAAGGGAACGTCCCTGCTGCTGCTGCCGCCGCTCAGGCACAGTTCCCAGTAACAAGATGAACTCAAGCCTGGGGGTTTCAGGCAGCAATGTAATATGTCTTTACTTGCATGGGAAAGCCTTTCTGAGCACAGGTCTTGCACTTATTCTGCTAGTGGGACCCACACCAAGGACAAGCCTCCTCCTGTCAGAATAAACATGTGCCAAAAACCTCACTGAAATACTGAGCCTGACACAAGCTACAATGTTTGCACCCAAATCTCAGTTTCCATAACGATCGTTCCCACGGCTTGGGTTCAGTCCGAGAGCTTGTTCAACAGGAAATAATGCAATACCAGTTACAGTTAAATTCACCCTATTCCTTTTGCTAAATTGATTCACTGAGTGGATCTGTAGGGATGTCCAGAGACTCAGTTATTTCTTCGCAGTTCTACAACACCACACCATTAATGACACAATAAGATGACTTCCCAGGACAAAGAGGAATGGTCATGCAATAGCAGAATGAACTAAGAACCTAAGAACATAAGTAGTGCCATACTGGGTCAGACCAATGATGTATGAAGTCTAACATCCCGTCTTTGACAGCGGCCAATCTCGGTCACTTGGGAGAAGTACCCAACAGGTCCCAATGGGTAATCCATTCCCCGTTGTTCACTCCCAGCTGCCGACATTAAACATCCCCTAAACCTACTTGGCTAATAGCCATTAATGGACCTAACTCTCCAAGAACTTATCCAATCCTTTTTAAACCCAGCTATACTACTGGCTTCGACCACATCCTCTGGCAACAAATTCCACAAGTTAATTGTGCATTGAGTGAAAAAATACTTTCTTTTATTTGATTTAAATCTACCAGTTGGTTTCATGGAGTGTCCCCTAGTTCTAGTACTACCTGAGTGGGTAAATAACCATTCCCTATTTACTTGTTCTACACCACTCCTGATTTTATACACTCCTATCCTGTCCCCTCTCTGTCATCTCTTCTCCAGGGTGAAGAGCCCCGACCTCTCCAGCCTCTCTTCAGACGGGAGCCATTCCACACTCTTTATCATTTTTGTTGCCCTTCTCTGAAACTTTTCTAGTTCTACTCTATCTTTTTTGAGACGGGGCAACCAGATCTGCACACAATATTCCAGGTGCAGTTGCATCATAGATTTACATAAAGGCATTATATTTCCTGTTTTATTCTATTTCCCTTTCCAAATAATTCCTAACATCCTGTTTACTTTTTTTGGTTGCCGCCACACGCTGAGCTCAGGATTTAAATGTATTGACAACAATGACTCTAAGACCTTTTTCCTTAGTAGTAACCCCTAATTTAGAACCCAGCATTGTGTACGTATAAGGTTGGATTATTTTTCCCTACGTGCATCACTTTGCACTTGTCCACATTCATTTTCATCTGCCATTTAGATGCCCAGGCACCCAGCCTTGCAAGATCCTCCTGCAACTCCTCACAGTCTGCTCGGGTTTTAACTACTTTGAATAACTTTGGGCACTTGTCTACGTTACTGTAGTGGGGAGGACTCCCAGCAGGGAAACTCCTGGCCGGGAAACTCTCACGTAGGTCCGAACATGGGCGCAGGGGATTACGCGTCCTCAGGTGGGTCCCACAGCGGTTCCTCTCACAGATGACGGGGCTCAAAATTCAGCCCTGTGATCCATGAGAGAAGTTGCCACGGGACCCCGTCTGAGGACACGGAATCCCCCGCACCCACATTCGGAGTTACACAAGAGTTTCCCTGCCGGGAGCCCTCCCCACTCTGGTAATGTGAGCAAGTCCCCGTTGTGTCATCTGCCAATTTGATCACCTCACTTTTTACTCCCTTTTCCAGATTTTTACTAAATATATTAAAAAGCACAGGCAGAGTTAGGTGGGGATTAAGGATCTGAACACTGTGAATGTTGCAAGGAAAATACGGTGTGTGTTGGCAGAGTTGTACGGTGGCCCAAGAATGAACACCTGCCTTTTGAAGAGAAAAGCTTCAGCCAAACACAAGTTAGTGCATTTGATACATCAATAAATGGAGAAAACCCAGAACTTTGGGTTACATAAGAGGTCAGACTAGATGCTCTCAGTGGTTTCTTCTGGACTTAAAATGTTAAGATCAGAAGGAACCACTCAAGGCAGCAATAACAGTCTCTCACGTTTAGGAGCATTAAAATGCGCCAAATTCATTGAGGAATAACATTCAAACACTAATGCTTTAGTTAACAACCCCTGTTCCATCCTTTGCCAGATCATGGAAGAAAATGTAGCTTAATTGTCTGGCGCCCCCATCCCACACGGTATAATGAAGAAGTGAAAAACTGAAACATTTCTGAAAAGGAAAACTATCATTTTCCTGGCTTGAAGGCATAAAAGAGCCCCTCACAGTGAATCTCTGCTTACAGGAAAGTATTGGGGAGAAACGTTCCACGGCAAACTGGAGATGCCCCCCACACCAACCCTCTAACATGTGTCTGTGTGGGCGTTGGCTGGTGATTTCGACGCTCACAATTGTTTCCCAGAGCCTTGTACTTTACAGGAGCGTGAGCCTGGGCCCACCAGCCTGCTGACAAGCTGATCTATTGGCTCTAGGACATCGAGGGGAATTATGCTCCAGCCGCCCCGATGCTCTCCTTTGTTTAGAAAAAGGAGAGAGAGCGAGAGGGAAGGGGGGGAAACCTCAATCGTTTAGTCCAAGTCATTTTACATGCTGGGATAATGAAGTATAAAAATGCCTTCAAAGGACTGATTTCCTACTTTTAACTCACTACCAGCCGAGCTCTTTGTGAGGCCCTCAGGAACATGCATTCCCAGCCCCACTCAAACAAAAGAGCTGCGAATTCATTAAACTATTTAATTATGCCTTTTTATTTTTCTCCATTAGCAAGCCCTGCCAGCACAAAGTAAATAAAGCCACCATGGTCTTTCCCCAGCAGACATACTGACTGTTTTTATTCTTTATTCAGTTTACAACATAAAGGGCTATTTCCCCCCCTCCTCCTATTCTTGGCTAGTTTCCTAGTCTGCGCCCGGCAAAGAGAAGCACCCAACTGTCCATGGAAAGCATGGAGCAGTGGCAGTGGCGGCAGCAGCACTCAACATTGCGAGCACATCCCCTGCACGGCTTTCAAACGACCAGCAGCCAACGGCAGCCCAACAGCACTTTGCAGCCAGGCGCGGAAAAGATATTAGCTTTTTTTTTATACTCTAGTAAATTTGCTTTTTACATCTATTTCTTTTCAGAAGGGCTTGTTATTGAGCTTACTGTCCACAAATTCCATTGATCTCAGGCTGTGACTCAATCCATATGCTCACGCTTTGACACCAGCACAGCAAGCGAGCGGTACAAATCCTGTTCAGGCTACAAACTTATTGATTTTATAGATTTCCCCCAAAGTTGTGATAATGATATATCATTGTTAAATTTGGTAGAACAAACTGCTTTCCCAATCTGTCAATGCGAGCATGAAAACCAATTCACAGTCTTGTTTAGAAGGCTTTCCCTTTAGAAGAATAACTACAGCTTGCGGAAGCAGATCACCAACAGCCAGCCGCTGGCACGGGCTTGATGGATGTTACCCTTCCTAGTTGCCCTTTTCTGAACTGCAGCAGCACACTGGGTTGCTAGACTTCTACTGACTGGCTATAATTACCCTTCTTTATACTCTCCAGCAGGATTCTGTGAATTAGTTATTTAAAACTTGCAGCATACATGACCCATATTAGTGGCTTTTAAAAGTATTTTCTTTAAATGGTTTTTAGACTCAGTGAGAATACATTAAGATGACATGATGATTATTGATTTTAACAAATCATTTTCTCAGCTCCATCCCTGTGTTGCTCTAGACTAGCAGGCTGTGCGTTTTCCTTCCCAAAGGGGGAGACAGAACATTGTTTTTTAGAGAGAGGTATCCCCCACTTACTGCTTCCCCCTCTAGCTGCTTTATCTATTTCCAGCAGGAAAATGCTCCCTTCACAAGTGGTTTTATTCCTGACTTGAACCTCTACTGCCGAGATACAGACTAGTGCCCTTATCTGTGGAAAGGGATTCCACTCAGAAATTAATAATGTGATGCCTTCAAAATACAAGATACTTTCTAAGCTAAATTACTTTTTATGCTTTCATACTAAAATGCTTTAAAACTCTTATTTCAGCTGGTAGAAAAATGCACTGCACACAAAAAATGCCAATGATTATTTTTAATAAATCATGAAATTACACTGAATGGAATGATAATGCACATGCTTAGTTGTACATTTTTTGTTGTTGCAATCTCTGAAATAATTATCATAGCTCTGAAAACAGATGTAATAACATGGGTAAAGTACTGATGAAGGAAACAGATGGTAACCAAGGGTAATTTCAGACGTGACGATACCACGGTCAACCACAGTGAACCACGGTCAATCCCGCGGTGCGGCCAAAGAGCCGTGAACGTCTGATCAGCGGCATCCAGATGTTCACCACGGTCAATTAACCGGAGGGGCCAAAGTCAACCACGCTTCCTGAGGTCGGGACGGGACCATCCCCGGAAGCACGGTGAAAGCGATTCCCACTGGGAATGGGAAAATGTCAAAAGTAACGACTGAACGGCAACCACCAGGCGGAATCAGAACGAATGATCCCCAGCCGCTGCCAGGCAACGGGCAACACACAGACCGGGAAGGGAGATTTAAAGGGCACACAGCAGCAGCAGGGGAACGTGGTGGGACGGAGAAAGATGGAAGGGAGAGGAGAGCGAAGGGCGAGCGAGGCAGGGGGGGCACCGTATGGACAATAAACACGAGGTGTAGCTACAACAACAGCTGCACTGTCGGCTTCATGAGAACAGAAAGGGGGCAGGGGATCGGATCGGCTGCCAGCCGCTGTGTGCCCACAGACGGCACCCCTCACCTGGGTGCACCTGCACTCCCGTTCTGGGGGCTCGTGCCTCGAGCCCATATGCGCCCATCAGTGCGGTCCGCAGCTGGTTGCCTGTTGTCATCACCTCCCTGCTATCAGTGCTTGCTGGACACTCTACGCTCTTGGCTCCTCCAGCTGTGCTGGATCTGCTCCACACGCATCGCTTGCTAGCCGTGCCTTGTTGCGGCTTGCAGCCTTATCGCGTGTCCTTGGAGCTCCCCTGCTTCCCTCCCCAGCCCACATGGCATCGTGGGGCCCCTCTTTCCTTGCTGCTCCGACCCTCTGCCCGCTGGACAATGGCCGGCAGTGCTGCCCCTGGGTTCCCGCAACCCGGATCGCCTGGCGCCCCCCATAGCTTAACCTTCTGGGAGACCATGGCCCCCTGTGACCTGTGGCAGTCCCCGGCCGTGCAACTGCTCCTGTGCTGCCTGTATACCCTCTCTGGTGCCTATACGAGTCTCAGCTCCGGGCTTCGCTACTTTGGCTAAGAGGCGAGCGGTAGCACCATGCCGGCCCTATGCGGAGGTGTTTGGCCTCCATCCCTCTCCTGGTGGGCGCATTCCGGAGATGAGGTGCTCGCATGTGGCGTGGTCCGCGGCGGAGACCGTGTCCACCCTCTCAGTCTGTGGCCTGGCCGGGTTCATGACCTGTCCGGTTGTCGGGGGGTCCCTGCCCTGGCCGTTTCCTTCTTCTGCTGCATCCACGGGGCGCATGGCTACCAGCGGTCACATGGGGCAGCGTATTACCGCCTGTTGGAGCTTGGGCACCTGCCATGGCCCCCTGCTGCTGACTATACCTTGTCGGAGCCCACCGGACTGGAGCTAGCGGCGCTGGCTGCTGTGTGGACCCATGCTCTTTCTCTCTCTCCCTCTGTTCAAGCTCGTCTCATCAACTGTCTCTCTGACATCTCTACCTGGATGTCTCAACGTCAACTCAAACTCAACATGGCTAAAACTGAACTCCTTATCTTCCCCCCTCATCCTTCCTCTCCTTCCTCACTGTCAATAACTATTGATGGAGTCACCATCCTGCCTGTCCCCCAAGCC
>QEPC01000412.1:1731665-1808686 GCA_003113815.1 Sphenodon punctatus
CCCCCCCCCCCCCCCCCCCCCTCTTCTGGGTGTTCTGACCACGGTTCAGAATCGGCGTAAGGTCTGTTGCACTGCCCTGGGCCGATTGTCCATTTCCTTGCCATGGTCCTGCTCCCATCACGTCTGTTCGGAGCTTTCCTGGACCATGGAAGGGGGTTAGCCGGCTCGCCATGGTTGGGAATCCACTACGGTGACCCAGGGGCACATAGCGTCTGAAATTAACCCAAGAGACAAGACTTAATACAGCTGTAGAAAACAAAGATTGGAAAATCTATATGTCTACCTAGCAAAACATGTCGTCCTTTGCACACACTTAACTCCTCAGACATGCCTTTTCTCCTCATTGCATCATCCAGCATTTCATTCATTTTTCCATTTAATTTTTTTTTTTTTTTTACTCATCCACTAAGCTCTTCTCCCACTTTTGAGACAAATTACAGACTTAACTGTACTGCAGTCCTTGTCAGGCAGTTTTCACCAAAGTTACATGTCATCTGTTGTGGCCAACCCTTTTGGTTGCTCTCGAGGGGAAACTGCTCCCTTTCTGGTCTCCTCATTTGAAGGATAGGTAAAGACAGCCTTCCTCTGTACTTTACTGACAAATCAGCCATTCTCTATTTTCAAATGCTTCCCCTGTGACTTAAGAGTTAGAGTCTGATTGAAGGCTGATGTTACTTGTGTCCCCAAGTTCCTACGGTACCTTAAACATCTCACCCTAGACATGTCTCACCTCCTGCCTCCAAGGTGTAATTCACCCTAACTGCTTCTTAATGCGACCTGATCCTTTTAGAGTAAAGCTTTCTATTGTTCTTTAGTTAATTCGTAGCTTCTTAGGCCTGTAAATGGGAACAAAGCTCACTTGCTCCAACTGTATCAAGACCAACAGAAAGAAGACTGTTGTCATCTCTCCAAGAGCTCGCGCATGACACACGCCATGTTGGGTTCTCTGCTAGCTGTTCCCACTCTGGAAAGAGATCTCGGAGTCACGATGAATAACGTCTGGATCGGCAGGTCTTGAGCTGGTGTCCATGAGCTTTCTGACCCCATCCCAGCACTGCTTACCTCCACTCCAGGCCTGAATGTTCACCAGGGCATGGGTTTAGAGTTCTGCTCTGCTGCTCCTGCCTGATTGGCTGTTCTCCACCATTTAAGATCCCCTAACAAGAAGAAGTTGAATGAAACCATTTCAAAATGTCTGTGCTGGATGGTGAGCCTGTACGTGCCTATGGCATGGTGCATGCCTTCCTGCTAGGATTCCGTTTGCTTGCCTGCTCTCTGATCCTGCATTCCTGGCTGGTTGGCTAACCATTGTCCTCCAGGCCTTTGTTCCAACTCCCTCAGGCCAGCCTGACCCTCAGCTTGTTTCTTGACTCCGTGCTCTGAACTGCACCTTAGCCTGTTTGCATGGCTCAGCTTGGCCTTTGACTTCAGCCCTCTGTCAGGCCCTGGCAGTGGGGTCTGAGGAGATGGAGCAGGATTCCTTTCATGGCCCCCATCAGGAAACATCTACCTTGGCTGAGAGCGGAAGAGAGAGCGACTGGTGTGTGAGTCTGGTGAGTGCATCCTGTGTGTGAGGAGTAGCTGCTGCCCTATTGCACCCCCCTTGTTCCTGGAGTTCCCTGCCTGGTATACGTGTCCTAGCCCCCTTCTCCCATCCCCTGGGATTCAGGACACCATCCCTTACCTCAACCCTCTGCAACCCCCTTCCCTTGGTCCTGGTCCCCGTGCGCTAGTCTGTGATACATGGTATAAAGAGTTCAGGCGTTGCGCTCGGTCACCCTATGATGATCCAGGCTGGGGATATATATCCCAGAAGCCATATTCAATCCTGAGGGTTCTTTATAGACGAGCCACGCTTGTTGTGAGAGCACGACTGTATCCCCTACCTTTTCCTTGCCCAAAACCCCACACCCTCCAGCCTGCATCTTGAACACTGCTGCTTCTGGATTGTCCCTTGGTTCAACTTCCACGTTGTCTACTGACCTCCCAGACTCCGTCCTGATTTTTCCTCTGGCTGACTCCGTTACAGTCCTGATCCTGCTGGACACAAGGATGGTCCCAATTCTGCCAAGACTGCTGTAACCCAGTGACCTAGCTCATGGAAAATATCTGCTCAGTGTGTTTCAGTCATCCAAAAGGCAAATAGAATTCTTGGCCAAGACTTCTCAAACTCCAGCTGGAAAGGGAGGTTAGCAGAGATGGCCTGCCCTCAGTTTAGCTTGTCCAAAAAATGTTTCCTCCCAAAGGAAGCTCTCACTGGGCCTTTGGGTGTTTTCAGACATGACGAGATCACAGTGAACCACGCTGAATACCTACATGTGGTCACTGTGCCCTGCACGTCTGTTCGGCGGCCGCCAGATGTTCGCCACGCTGAAAACCTACATGTGGTCACTGTGCCCTGCACGTCTGTTCGGCGGCCGCCAGATGTTCGCCACGCTGAATGCCCACATGGGGTCAATTTCAACCACGCTTCCAGGGCTACCGGCGCAAAAATCCCCAGAAGCGTGGTGAAAGTGATTCCCGTCAAGAACCAAAAAAAAGTAACGTCTGGCCAGCGATCACGGCCCGGAATCCCTGGCGGAATTCCAGGCCGTGGTCAAACCAGCTCGACGCTGTGGCGGCATTGGCCTCGCCGCCCGCCCATCTCACCAGAGGGCAGGCGGTGAGGGAGCGTGGAGGCGGCGGGGCCGTGCGCCCCCTCCCTGATTCCCCGCTGGGATCCCTGGCACATCTGTTTGCCGTGCCTGGGTGATCCCGGCAGGGAATCTCTGGGTTGTTTTCGGGATGGGGCAAAGCTGCCCCATCACTTCTGAAAACACCCTTTATCTCCCTTGCACCCCATGGCATGAAGTCTACACAAACCTGGCAGGGTCCAGTAACATGGTCCTTACGAAGAGAAGCAGGGACAACCATTGTGAAAGCTGGCAACATGTGAAACAGGTGCCAGGAACCACACATTTGTTGAACCCAGTTTTCTTGGCAGAGTACACTGTCAGCACTGACCCCAACACGTCCTTTATATTTATCCTAGCCCTATAAAAAACAAGCAGCTATCTAGTCTAATTAAATTATTAAAACTCTTTAGCTCTTACCTAAACCTATTTCAAGAAGTTAAGCTCTCAATTCTACATGCAAAGCATCACTCTGAGGCATGTACTTAGCGCATGAGGCAAGGAGAGGACCAAGGTGTTCCCATGGACACTGCTCTCAAAACGTTCCAAAACTGCTGTTTGCAGAGTATGCACTTCCATGTGTGAGTATACACAGGGACATCGTGTCCTCAGTTAGCCGTTCCCATTACCACTCTGGAAAGCAGGCAGTCACTATGGGAAATTCACTGAAAACATAAGCAAAAATATTCTGCAGCGCTCAGAAAAGCCAACAATGTTAGGAACTATGTTCCCAACAATGTTAGGAAAGGAAATGAAAACACCATAATGAAACTATAAGATGCATGGTGTGTCCCTATCTTGAACACTGTGTGCAGTTAAGATTAACAGTAGAACTGGGAAAGATACAGAGAAGGACAGCAACAATGACCGGGGGAAGGACCGGCTTCCACATGAGGAGGAACTAAAAATATTAAGGGATTTCAGTTGAGAAAGGAGACAAATGAGGGGAATAAAACTGATGTCGATGGGGTATGGAGTGATGAGAAGAATGAGAAGAGGGAACTATTAACCACTCTCTCATAAGACAAGAACAAGAGGGCACCAAAGAAAATAATCAGAGAGACGTTTTGAATGAAAGTTAAGAGTTTTTCACACAATGCACCTTTGGAACTCATTACCATGGAAGGTAGGAGCCTCAGCGGGTATTAGTCATGGTAGACAGGGCCTGCAGGCTCAGGAGATCCCTCTGACACTGACCAGAAGTAGGGACTAAGCAACGGGGATGGGACACCTCCTTGTGATTGCCCTGTGGCTTTCTCTCTCTTGTATCTTGTGTGTCAGAGTCTGGCCTGGACGGATTCCCTCCAGCCTCCGCTGAAATACACCATAGGTCCAAGGTGAAGGGGAGCCCAAACCTCTGCTATCTACAGTGACTCTACCCCACCCCAAGGTCACGTGGCACCAGCTCTGTGCTGTGGAATTGTCACTCACGGAATTGGAAGATGTGGATCAGGGGAGCCCTGTGGCTTAAGTGCTTTGTGCACAGAACTGCTATTCATCCGAAACAATGAAACAGAAAACATCAAGTGTCTGATTATTTCATTAATTTTTTAGCCGTATAAAACATGTCAGGAATTTGAATATAATTTCTGCACAGCCTCCAAAGCACTGACATACCATTTGGAATCCAAGGCCTCATTTCAAATTACATGAGGAATAAGACTTTTCTTTCTTGCCCTGCCCAAAAAATCAAAATCAAAAAGCCCTGCTGATAATTGCAGTGCCCCAAATGTGTAGGTGCTTTCACACAGACTGATGGCTTCCCTTGTCTCTTGCATTCGTTCAGCTCCTTTGGGAGGAGCAATTTACAGAAAGCATGATCGATTTTTGCCATAATAGGTACAGAGATGCCTCTCTGTCCCTGCTCAGCCGGCTCACTCTCCGCATCACAACTGTCAGGCCAGTTTGTGAAGCCCGTCATTATTTTTTTCCAAGTAAATCTATCACAGGAGCGGGGAGGGGAAAGTGATGAAAATAAAATTATTTTTCACCCTGACATACAAAAGAATGGCCATGTTCCCTACCCAAAATTAGTGTAGATATAATCAGCTGGGAGAGAGGAATGGAAATTCAAAGCATCTAAGAGACGGACAAAAAATCCCAGTAGCTAAATTACTTTCAACACATTCCTGAGTTTTCTTTTTAATGCACGTATTTTCAGACTTTCCAGCTGTTTCTGTGTTCTCATTTCTCTGGAGGTGTTGCAGCGTTTTCTCTGGCTTTTGGGACAGTGTGGAGATCGGGGGTAGGAGGGCTGTGCGGTACAGTAATTAAGCCTCATCGGTCTGTGGGATGAGATCTGCCTCTAAACCCTCTTCTGAATACAGACCACCCCACCCTCTGCAGAGACTGCCAACCGCAGTCACTCCTCGCAGCCTTTGTGCGCAGAATGGGCTGGTCGGGTTTTTCCATTCACTGTTCACCAGGGGCAGGCAGAGGCCACTAAACTCATTCTCTTCCTGATCAGCATGTGAATGTTGAGGGATGCTTACTTCAGATATTTCGGAAAATAAAAAAGCCTTTTAGAAATCACATCTAAAAACAAACAAAAAACCCAAACTGCATTACTGACTCTCAAACAAGCCTTTTGATATTCATGCCTCCTCCTTGATTAGTCTTTGCTGTACCCTTCATGTCGGTCACTTATCTCACGTCCTGAAGGTCAGAGTCTGTAGTACCCAATTCCGAGGGCTGTGTTGTTGTTTTTTAATTCCTGAAGCCAGCCTTGTTTTGGGCTCAGAAGGTTTAATCCAAGAATCGGCTCTGGATCTAATTCCCAGAGCCTCAGTTCATTAGCCATGAAAAGTGATAGCTGCTTAAGATTTTTATGAGACATTGTTCCAAAACGGCACAATTACACAGCACTTTGTATGAAGCCCCGGCTGCCTTTGGCAATGACACAAGCGGCTCGATAGCGATCAAACTGCCTAATGAAAAGCAGCAAGTTTGCTCTCAGCAGAGTGAGAAATCGGTGAAGTTTGTTTCCAAGTGGTGCTTTTTGTAAGGGCACATGTCAGGATAAAATTCAAACCATTCTAGCCCCTGCTCCAGGAAGAATGGCATTTAGACATACAAGTCCTTTAAAAGCTGCACGTTCCCCAAAGCATTTGCAAACATGCAGCTTTTAAAGCTCTGTGTTTGCTCCTTCATGGCCAGCTGAATCCTCTGGACCTGGATATTATTACAGCAACTGGCCATATGTGGCTATTTCACTAAGCAAATTGTGATAAAAACCGAGAGCCAGCTGTGCATTAAATACCAAGGGGCTCATTGGAGTTAATGGGTATTAAACCCACAAGAAAACAACATTGCCAAGTTCAGATGATCTATGTGCCTGATGCAGGCCGACAGAACACAAGATGTTCAGAGGTAAGGTAGACACTCCATCCAGGGATGGATTGAGAGTAAATGGAACCTGGATCCAATGCAGCCAAACAGCCTTCAACAAATCATAAACCATTCTCCCCATCCTAAAAACCCTCATGGCTACATCATGCCGTACTAATTCTGTCTCCTGTTTCTGCCCTCCCCGATTCTTGTATCCATGGTTTTGGGGATCCAGATGCTCCCTTCCCACTCAGGACCCAGATCCTTTAATTCTGCTTCAATCCACTTCTGACACACTCTCTGAAGTTAATTTCTTATTTCAGCTTATTTTATGATTTGGAAACTCCTGAGTCAGGTACAGCTAATGAGATAATTGCCGGTGCTTCACATCTGTGATCTAATTCCCTTCTCACCTAGGATGCACAGTTGCTAGACCAGCCTATTTGTTTAGGTTAATTTTTCCAGATATTCTTTCATATGTTCTTTGCCAACATCTACGTAAAATCTACATATTAAAAATAGACATTCATAAATGAATTGCAGTAGTCTTTCTTTACACATATGTATTAGATATATAGATATGTACTTGGTTACTTAGAATAAACATAAGACTGAAATCTTTTCAAAAGTCAATAACTAAAATCTTGGAAAAGGATATATAGGTAACAGTAACTTTGATCAAAGAAAGCTCATTCCTGTATAGTTTGGCCTGGCAATCCTCAAGAGGTCTTTGTGGGTCTCTTCTATTAACCCACAGAGCTTCGGAGGGGCAGCCCAATCTCTGGTCACTAAGAATGGCTACACAGACACAAAGCTGCCTCTGATTTTTCACCAGAAATTCATGTCACTAGGGAATTTTGGCTAACTTATCACATGTTCCCAAGTGTCAGGTCCTGCTCTCTCCCAGCATGCTGGGCTACGTATGCAGGAAAGTCCACCTTCCAAAAGCTGGAAAATTCTGTCAATGAATCCCAATGCTAAAGGAAACCTTGGTTTGATCTGCTCTTGTGCTGCAACAACCTGTCCATTCCAGATTCTTTAGTCAGATGTTTACCTTTGTTTTGATCTCTGGAGCAGCACACCCCTCCAGTGCAGAGCCAGAGCAGGTGTTTCCCCTGTCGACCCGCTGTGCCACTCCACTTAATACAGACACATGTTCAGACACAGGCAGACACCCCCACAAGCAGATGGAGCCACAAAAGCGCACAGACACATGTGCTACTGCTATTTGAACAGGATTACAGGGGTTGTTTTAAAAAAACAAACAAAAACTGGACTGCTGGCAGAAAATTTCTTTTTTATTATTATTTTTGTTTTAAAGTGTTTTAAGTTCCAGGGTGAAAACAGACATGAAGCTAACTCCACTTTAACAATGTTTTATCATTTCTTATGCATGTTGCAGGGCTGTATTGGTGTCCTATGCAGCCCTGCAATATGCATAAGAAATTTTAAAGTGGAGTTAGCATCATATCTGTTTTCACCCTTAATTTCTGTAAGCATACCCCAGGCTTCGGTTTGTCAAGTACATACCGAAAACAGGAACAAGCCATAGTCCCCCCCCACCCAAATTATACTGTAATTCTTCCATCCACTTCACTAGATTGGGTAGTAACTCTACTGTGGAATTCGTTTACTATGAAAAATGACTCTGTAAACAGGACCTAGTTTCAGGGCATATTCAGACAAAGGCCAGCACCGGGTGTCCAATGTTTGCTATGTAAGCACTGGTTTGCTAGCACAGGAAGCCTATTCTGACAGCATTGACCCACTGGGAAAGTCAGTGCAGCCTGCCCTTCTGCTGGGATCCAAACTCCCTGTGTGCATTCAGGACCAAATCTTCAAACTTGAATAGCAAAAATGATTCTATTTCTTAGTGCCCACCAGAGCCAACACAGCTCCAGCTGAATGAGCAGGGCTCTACTGCATCTCAACCATCCATGAGGACCTAATTAACCCTACGATGGCAATGCTGCACCCCATCTATACAAAAAACATCCGCTTGCCATAAGGACTCATTCCCACAACTCTCCTGTGGAATGGGTAGTGAAAGAAATTCACGTTCCAAGTGTTTTATGAAATCCCCGCGTTCCCCCTTCCTGTGCTCCTTGATGAGCAAGCACCCTCTCCCACCCAGCACAAAGATTTGTTTCCAAAGCTCTGACTCTAACAGCAGCCACGGCGATGTGTGATTAAATTAACCCAGAACAAGCTTCAATCCCTGACAGATCATGTCCTGCCTGTCACTTCCTACATCCAAGTGACCATGGAGGTGTGGCCAAAATATCCTAGGGCAGGGACTCCCTCCTCTACTCTGTGCTCCATGCTATTTCCAGAACACTGCATGACGGGGTACCGGCACAAGGCCATTCCCCAATGTCCTTTACAGGGTGGGGACTAACATGAAGATGGAAGAGAGGGGCAGGAAGCAGCCACTCCTTGGACATGCTAGGCTTTCTGCCCATGACTCTAAGGTGCTGGCAGAACGGCACTACCTGCAACCGAACCGTCAGGATGCAGCCACGTGGTGGCACGTTAGCTCGCATGGCGGGCTCCACATTCTGAGCCCCCGCCGTGAGAGGGGACTGCGTGTCCAGTGGGTGGTGGCCACGTGGTCGGTGAGGGCGAACACCTAATCAATGGCCAGGCGGACACCCACCTGGTGGGGGCTATTTTGGGCTAACGTCTCGTTTGTTAACACCTTAGGTTTGCCATAAAAGACTGAAAAGCGCATCTAAAGACTGAAGTCTATGGGAAGCAGATTATTTGGATAAGGATGGAGAACGAAGTTTAGAACCACACAGAGCATCTGAATACCAGGGCAGAAGTGAGGTCTGCAGTTCCTCTGCCCCTGGCCGTCCAGCTGGGAACCAGATCATGTGGAACATGGGCCTCTAAAAGGTGGGAAAGGGTCTGAAATATGAAACACTGCCGTTTTACTGCTAATTCAATAGGAAAAAACCCTATAAAATATTAAAGAAAGTATTTAACAATACATTAAACCAATTTTTAGCATAATGGCTTAACCAGACATCAACCTGCAGTTCAGAGCTTGTTTGTCCTGAGCTTTGAAAAATGGGTAGCAGACAAAATGGCTGAATGTTCCACACTGAAGCATTCAAGAGAAGAGGATTCAGGCTTCCTCAAAAACAAATTCCAGGTGGAAAATTGGGCATGCTGATAAAAGCAAATAAGGAAAAAGTGTTAGCTCTGATTGGGCAGGGTGGGTATTGAGCTCACCTAACATTACAAGACTTAACTGAGGGTGGCCTGAGGACCCCAGCAAATAACAGGCTGTGAAACCCATTCGTAACAATGCTGCATTACTGAGGTTCATTCCTTTTTATAAAGCAACCCCCGACTGGAATGTATATCACAATATCCAGATTTGTTTTGTTTGTTTTTGGATGGTCAGGGGAACATGTTTTGCTGCTGCTTAGCCTAAGAAAACCGAGAGCAGAATCATCCCGACAGCATGAGTTGTCTTATCCAATCGATAATAGTTTGTGTATTTACCAACAGTCTCTATATTTATGCAATTTGATGTAAATAGTCACACTCACCATCATCTGTCAAGTGTCCCTGACCTAATGGGAAAAGGACTCTAAGAAACTCTGCCAGCTCTTGAAAGGCCGTGTTTTGTAGGGGACTCTGGAGCTCCAATGAGGAACAAGATGCAATCAACACTCTCTTTGCTTCGAATGATTAAAATAATTCGTGACTCAGGAAACCAAAGGGGGCAGACTCAATAGGAACTACTGCTAGACTCAAACTCCCAGGCTGCATCGGACCCAGACAAGAACACGCATGGTCTTTTTACCAAAGCAAGAAACTGACACAAAACTGACATCCCCTTCTTCAAAGCATATCCCCCAAATAAAAACAGCTACAAAACAAACAGAGATTTTAAACCTATAAGAGAGAAGAACTGGAAGCTAAATTAACTCCACTGGAGATGCTGTTATTGCTAGTGATTCCATACCGTTAGGGCGCCCGCCAATACTACTTTGGTAGGGGGCAGTATAAAAGCAGTAGACAGGGTTTCAGTGGGAGCGATCCCAAGCCCCCCGGATCCCGCACACAGCCGGGTGCAAACTGTGCAGACCTCCACTGCAGGCACATCGTGCCACGCACGCAGTAGGATCTGTGGGGCTTGGGATCAGCCCCACCATTTTGTCTTTTCATATAGCATCCTCAAGATACCATATTGTTTCCATCATGAAGAAAAGAAAGAATAAGCCTATGGGCGGCAGCAGCACCTGCCAGGGGTGCAGTTAGTGCAGGCTGGAACAGCTCCCCGGCAGCCCAGCCCAGCCCAGCCCAGCCCAGCCCAGCCCAGCGTGCTCTACGCATGCCACACAGAGCAGGCTGGCCAAACGCAGCACTGCTGCCTGATTGTTGTGGGGACCCACGGCGCACTTCCACACCTCTCCTTCCGTTGCTGCGTTCAGCATTATGGAGTCACGGGCAACAGGCTAGAGTTCGGGGAGCGTCCGCAGCTCTATGGTGCAGGGGTGGCGGGCAGCCTGTAGCCCAGGAACGCCACCGGTCTGTCTGAGGTGGCCCTGGGAGGAGCCGGTAACCAGCAGCCATGGGGGTGGGCCCCTGGGAACGACTCCGGGTTCCAGCAGACTCCTGGCCCATCTGAAAATATCCAGAGTGACGGTTGAATTCAAACTCTTACCCATTCCCTTTCCTTTCATTGGGTACAAGATTAGCTGCTAAAACATCCGTGATCCTGTGCCACACACAGTAAGTTACTGTGGGTTTCTCATTCAATTTCTAATGAAGGACAGAGTTAGTACTTACTATTTTATGCTGCTGCTGATGTTCACTTCCACATTCTCTGCCCTTAAATTTCTGTGCCTAGAATGCGGAATTTCCTTGCTCACTGTGGCCTTAATGTTAGACCCAAAGTAGACAATGACAGGGGGCAAAGGCTTTCAGTCCTTGAATCTCTACTATCTAGAGCAGGGGTGGAGAACCTTTTCCCTCCCGGGGGCCACGTTGAAAGCTCGCACAAGCTCCGAGGGCCGCACGGAAGTTGGGGCAGGGGAGCTTGAGGGATGCACTCAATGAAAGGAGGGCTCAGACCATGGAACTGTCCCTTCTCCTTGTTTGCATGATTTCATCTCTGCTCCCTTCCCTTGAGCTCAGTTTTTCAGTGATTGGAGGTAAGAACTGGATCAAAGGGCCAGATCCAGGAAGCTGAAAGGGGCCACGTAAAAACTTACCGTGGGCCGCATTTGGCCCCTGGGCCTGAGCTTCCCCACCCTTCTGCTCTAGAGACTGACCAGAACATGCACAGCAAAAATGAGATGAGAGATACATCCCCACAAACAACCGATTTCAATCGCTGAAGCTTTGGGAAGTTCAGTCTAGGATCTAAATCCAGACCAGAGCCCCGAGTCCATTTCCAACCTTTTCTCTTCAGACATCACTTCACTGGCAACACCCCCAGCTCGCGGGCTCAGAGTCGTGAGAAGAAGACACCAGATAAATAGGGACAGTGCCGCATGGATATTCACTACAGAACCAAAACGATCCAATAATAGAAACATTAGGTAGAAAGTCCAGAAGAGTAGCGCCGTGTTAGTCTATAGCTGTAAAACAGCGACCCAAAAAAGTGTTTTCTGGCACCTTAAAGACTAACCTTCTTGCTGATGAGAAGCTTGTGCCGAAATAGAGAGATTTTCTTGTTAAGTCTTTAAGGTGCCACAGGACTCCCCCACCCCCCGCTTTTCTGTTTTTGGTGTTTTAGAAGCATTAGGAAATATATTGTAGTTCGGGGGGATTCCGGTAACGGTTCTAGACAAATCCTGCAAGGGAAGAGAAAATGAGCAGAAAGGGTGTTGGGAATAAAGTGCGCTGAAAACCATTTCCTAGTGTGTCATCTACTGTATTGTCATTAGCTCAATGCTGACTTTCCTCTGACCCATTCATTCGCTGATAAATCCCAGTGTCTCCGGGACCTTGTGCTTTGTGGTTTCACCATCCTTTCCTCTCCGATTGGATGTTAGCAACTCCCAGAGTCTAAACCAGTAACGTATAGCAGCAGGGGGAGGGGGGCAGGGGAAGCAGCAATGCATGAAAACATGCGTGGTGGGAGGGAACTATTGGGTAGCTGATCCAATACACATCTGCAGTTATGTTTGTATAACGGGCTACACAATTAGGATGATGTCATCAAATTCAACAGGGAGTGAATTTGCAACACACGGAGCTTTTTCCGAAGGCAATGTAATACCTATTTAATTGGCCAGGCATTCAGCAGGTGGGGATATAGGATCATGGGAGTAGTTTAATGGGAAGTTTATTATTTTATACAGTTTATATATATAAATTAGGGGGTTTCAACCTTTTCCCAGTCATGAGAACTGGAGTGATGTGACTACTTCGGAGCACAGCATCATTTGCATGAATCATTTGCATAAATAGGCCTAGATTAAGTCTCCCCTCTGCCATTCAATTTAATTCATTTCAATGGAAATTGAGATAATTAATTAATTCCAGCACACATTGACTCTAATGGATGAAGGACTGTTTCAAAGTGCTCCCGAGCACTACCGACAGCTGGTTTGGGGAGCATTGCCCTGAGTACCAGGCTGAGAATCCCCGATACAAATGTGTGTGTGTCTATTACACACACACAATTTACATTGTTACCCAAGTTAACCCTTTGGGGAAGGGCAGGATAGAAAACTAAATAATAAATAATAATCATTTTGTCTGGTAAGACCCCATGCCTTCTGGGATCACAGCCCATGTTAAGCGTGCAGCACAAAGTGTGTTTGCACAATCAGACTTAGCATGGTAGCAGAAGTGACAGTGGAGTGCCACCGTCCAACCTGGTCTAGGAATTCACCACCAACACGGTCCCGACCGGGTCGGGCAACACAACAATCATGCCGGCAGTCAAGCTGCTGGGGAGGGCAGAGAGCCTCACGAATATGGGGTCACCTGGCCCCAGCCCTATGCCACACCCAGCACCCTGGCCCCTGTCATGACGGGCAGTCATGGTGACCAATGACGGCCACCATGGCAGCTGGCCATGGTTGACCCAATCTAGGACCAGGTTACGGTAGATAGTCTGCCATGGTCTGATCAGGTGGACGGTAGCCCGGACTGAAACCCCGGAGGTCTCCAGGATCGCTGGGGTGCTGGAGCGATCCCACCCAGGAGCAATCCGGGGTGAACATCTTGTGGCACAACAACGAATATGCCAGTGTCTTGCAAGCCTCAGCAGGCTACCATCATGTTTGTTAACGTGCATAAGTTCCAACGATGGAAAGGGCATTCTCAGTGGCTGCACCGTGGCTGTGGAACTCCCTTCTGGTCGAGGCCTGGATGGCCCTGGATCTGCCTGCGTTTTGATGCCAATGCGAAACCTGGCTGTTCCGCCTGGCCTTCAGTGACGGAGGAAAGTGGAGGGTTGGCGTGGGGGAGGTTGGGTTGTGTTTCTTGGCTCCATTGGGTGTTTAAATCATATTTTATTATTGTATTTTATTGTTATGATGATGTCTTTATGAAATTTGTGAACCGCCCTGACCTGCTTGGTCAGGATAGGACGGGGTATAAACATTTAAAAATAAATAAATAGTGAATGCGTGTTTAATGTGAAAATGAGCAACTAACATTGCATCTTGTAACACCCAAACCCAGCAGCACTGGTGAGGTGAGGTGGGGTGGGGGTGTCATACGATAATAGGCTAGATTAGTACGGCAGTGCTACGCTGCAGTGGACTGTGAAAACGAGGACACAATGTCTGTGTTGATGTGGTGGCAATGGGAAAAACCATTACAAGTTAAAGAGGGGGCTCACTGGTTTCAGTGGACTTTGGATTAGACCCTTAAAAGGTGGAGAGAGTCAAGGGAGTCAGGGCCAACAGGTGAGGAAGATCACATTAGCAGCTGTGCTGTGAATGGCCTTGAGGGAGTCCAGCTGCGCAATGATGCCAGCAGCAAGAAATCAGTTGCCTCGGCATAAAACTTTGGAATACACATGCAAGAAAAAGTTCATCTCCCAGTCATTTGTGGAGAAAGAAGTGGTAAGATTTAGATCAAGCCTGGATAGGGAAGTTAAGCCAAAATAAAACCGAGATAATGGTCTTGAATATAAGAGATGATGGGGAGATTGGGTCCCTCCCACAATAGCGAAAGGGGAAGGATCCAGAGCTTGATTTTGACCATACAGTTCCAGTTTATGGCTGGACATCCACAAAGAAAAGCAGAAAGAGAGGTTGAGAGATTTTAGTTCAGATGGAGAGATGGTCCAGAAAAAAGCATCTATTTACAAGTCAGTGATATAACAACAGGAGTAAAAACCCTGTTTACAGAGAAACAAAATTTAGTTTGCATTTTTCATGCATGCAAAGTTCTTTGCAGGTGGTGAAATCCAATGAGACGTAGGCCACATAGGTCAACATTTTCCTTCACTATCTTTTAAGAAAGGTAGATATGGATTACAAGGTTCAACAAAGCAATAATGTCATATAATCTGCTTTTACTTCCTGCTAACATAATAAATCCTTTAAAAAATCTTCTGTTTTTCAGGAATCTCTTTTGAACTTCATTGCTTTCTGGAAGTTCCCTTTTTCCAGTAACTAGAGTCCACAGAAAGGTAGGAAATTTTTCAACTGCAAAGTAGTCTTATCAGAACTACCTTCACCGTCCCTCTGGATGTTGGTAGCAGTCACTGGCTGTATCTGAAATTTGATTTTAAGCTCTTTGAAACCAGAATGGTGTATTATATGTTTAGAGAAGACTCAGAGCAACAAGGCCCTGAACTTTTGAGGGACCTGGAAGTGTTCAAGGAATATAAATAAGGAATTAACAAGAATATTGCACAAACACTGGCCTGGAATAGAATCACTGCCTCCTCCGTTGTACTGATACTATTACATTTCCCCTTTTCTTTCCTCTTATTCCTGCTAGGCCCTGATCCAGCTGTTTCTGCCTGTAGAAGACAAAGCAATCCTCCTGTCCATGTTGTGTGCTGTCCGTTAGCTTGTTTCGGGATAGGAGTGTGGGAATTTCCTCTACCACACACATGCAGCTACATTGCATTTCACCTTTCACAGCTCGACACCCCCCTCCACAACATTAATTTTCTATACAAATCAAGGCACGGATCATCTTTTCCAGCTTGAATACTATTTGAGGAGTCAGCCTGGATTTGCTAGTGACACTTGACCTTTGTTCACAGCTACATTTCGCAATGTAACTCCAGCGACGGGAGAAGCTTTGTGCCTCCAGTTCAGATCTGAAGTCTGCTTGCAAGGCTTGTCCAGTCTAAAACCCAGGTCAATGGAGAGCTGGGCTGGGCACTCAGATCAAGTTGGCACCGGAGGAGCTGTCCACAGCATCAGCGGCGCTGTAATACTAGAGAGCAGCCCTCCAATATCATTGACTAGCACAGCCTGCTTCCCCATTGGCCACCAACAGATATAAAACAGCTTAAAGGAACAGAAAGTGGAATGGGCAATGGGAGAGCTACCTAGCGTGCGTTTCACTCGGACCCTACACCAAGCTTGTGGTCTGCTCTGGCTCTAGTATCCTGAGCCCTGCCCTGGTCTCTCAAGTCTTCCTGACTGTCACCGCCCGGTTTCCTGGCTCGGCTCTGCTTCTCCGGTTCTTGGCTTCCAACCTGGCATAGTTCTCAGATAGTCCTTCTCCATCAAAGAGCACTCAACTCCGGCCACCAACCTGACCTGACATTGTTCAACCCCACCATTTCTATGATTATTCGTAGCATTCCATCTTGTGCTTCTTTATTCAAACACCTCCTCCACTGAGATCAGTGCATGCTGCAGTTGCTTTGCCTTGTCTGCATTTGCTCCAATACATCACTGATGACCTGATACTCTCTCTTGCCTTCCTACCTGAAAGTATTTAGTTATTTATTTATTTATTTAAAAAACGTATTACCCTGCCCCTCCTACCAAAGGCAGCCCCCTGGGATGGCTTACAATACAAAATATAAAATATATAATTCTATAAAAGACATAATCAAATGACAAAAAAGGGGGCAAAAACAAAAGAGGTAAAACAACAGCACACACACACACCCATAATGGGGAGAGGGACGTCTGTTAAACACATTAAAAAACCCACCCCAATAACCCCCGCCCCTACCCATCTCCCTCGCCAACAGCCTGTATCTACACACAAAATGCAACTGAGCCTAGGGGGGTCATAGGGCGTACCAGGCTAGTTTATTTGTCTGAATTGTCATGCTTTGAGCATTACAGATTCTCCCAATCTTACAATGGGGCTCATTGCGAGCCCTGGCCCGTGACTTGGGTTCCAAGGCACAATCCTAAAAAACAGCAGCAGCAACTAGAACAAAATGGATTTTCCATCCTATATTTGCTAAACTGAGGAAGGAGAGAAGATTAATAAAGCTGATCTCTATGAAATGCTTCATCTCTCTGTTTAGCTTCACTGCTCCGTTTTAAACAGATGCACAGTAAGGACATCCAACTTACTAGGTAAGGTTAAGAACAGAATTGCCTACTGACTATCTAGTGCTTTTAGAACACAAACACTTTCTTAATCTTACTCAGAAGTAGATTTAATTTCCAGAAATAACCAATGGTTTCTAGGTCTGTGGAAGGAAAGTTCTCAGCCAAACAGAGCTCCCTTGTTCTGAGCACGGTCCTCTGTCTGTCTAGGAGGCCCTACATATGACAGGCCAAAATAAGCTTCCGAACCCGAAACACCTTTACCTACATCAACAGAGGGGGTTCAAAACTGATTCCCTAGATTTCACTATGGTAATCTGTGTCTCTTCTCCAAAAGAGCCTGAAACACATAGCTTCCCCAAAGCCTAGTTTGCAATCATCAGTCACTAATCTCCTCTTTCAGCCTGAATCCATTCAATAATTTCTTAGTCAAAGTGGATGCAGTATTAGTATCCCTAGCAAGAGTGAATAGAGTCAGCTTTCAGTTGGCTACTGAAAGGCTCTTTGCAAATACATAGAAGATACTGCCGAACTGAATCTTCTAGAGTGATAAATGCATAGAAAAGGTTTCTGTATGGAACTCGACATCTCTTTGGATGGATGGGAGACCCTGAAACAACAACAACTTTACCAGTACTACCGACAAAGCGGCTATCACAGACTCTTCAAACCGAGCAGCAGTAGGTTGTATGGCACGAAGTAGGCAAGCTCCCTTCCTTTTGTGACATGATGATTAGGCACCTCTCTATCTATGCAGCTATCCCAAAGTAAATAGTTACCTTGGTCTTTCCCGCTTTTGGTGACATCTGTATGCAGGATTTGGAAGGACACCAAGTGCATTCAGTCTCAGGAGTTCCTTCCTGTAGATCAGGGCACAATGGGCTCCAGGGAAGAGGCTTGTATCTTTCCACGCAGAATAAAACTACCACTCTATCCAGAAGGCGCACCAGAGTGCTCCCCACTACACCTCCCTCCAGTGGAAGCAAGGTAGGAAGGAAAGAGGATCATGGCTCCATCTCCGCCAAGGGCAGCCGAAGTCAAGTCTACCAGGGGCTATAGGTGTCGCTCTGGAACTACCCAGAACATAACAGAACATTACGAACCAGCGCAGGGAGAGGGAGGAAGGAAAGAAGAATATGTACTTGAAAATTAATGATGTCAGCCTGTCTTCATATATCAAGCTAATTTGAAAGGGCTTTAATTTTCTTAAAGGATAAAAAAAGGTTTCTTTGCTAGATTAAACTTGCAATTGTCATTCATATATTGTTTATAAGGTACTCATCTCTTCACTCTGTATTTTTTTGTTTTTGATTTTGTATACTAGTTAGCAGTGAAGACTTGTCTGCGTGTATCAGAAGGAATAAAGAGAGAAATGTCCTTAACTGTCAGTTTTAATAAGAGGAGTCAACATGCCTCTATTCAGGTTAAATATTGCCCTGTCACATTTCAATAGAGTCAACAGATTTTTTAAAGAAAAGTCAAAAGCACTGTGTATGCAAAAAAAAATAAAAAATCCTCCTTGTCATCGAGTGTCAAAGCCCTTCTTTATTTGGGGGGCGTGGGGAGGTAGGACAGAAATTTCTTTTGTAAAATGTGAAAAATTACCACTCATAATTGGCGCTGACATGAAAAGGGTCTTTTTTTGTTAGAAAAACAAAGAAAATCTCTAATTTAATAATCACCTGCAAAGTGTTATTGTGATGGGAACAAAAAACACACAATCAAAGTCATCTCTTTTAAGTAACTATAGTGTTTTTAAGCAAGCGCTACACTTTGTTGCAGCTCACTCACATAAACGGGTGAAGTACAAAGTAGAACAAGACACCCCAAACTCCTGAAGTAAAGTTTCTGAAATAACAAGTGACAAGCTACAAGGAAGAAGAACAAGCGGAAGTTTGCCTGGAGAAAACAACTCTCCCCAAATTAAAACAAAATGCAGACTTTTACCCCAGCATTTGGATGCTCTGAACAACAGTCCCTATGGAAAACCCTGTAGAACTTAGTTAGGTATATTCTTCTCCAAGCTCCTCCAAGTCTTTGAGTACAAATCTGGAGAAAGCATCCCTTCTGTTCCTGGAGAGGGGGTTTCACAGCACTAGTTTGGGTTAGTTTGAGAGAGTGGATGCATCTCATCTCACTGGGGACAATGGAGGCCCATGAGGTGACACCCTCGCCCCACCTGGCGGGAATGGGAACGTTGCCGTTGACTTTACAAGCTCTGTTCCATAGTCCTTCAGTCCTTGGCCTTGCTGTGTCAATAAGTGGGACTTGCATTGTGGACCCTCATCCAGTGGGAACTAATCAAGCGCCTCACATAATTTCATTCAGATGGTTAAGACCAGAGCTGTCTTGTTTATGTTTAGGAATGGTTGTGGTGGCTGTGGTGAAAAGGCTTGGTCCTGGAAATAGAGATTTAAAAGAAAGCAGGTGTCCTCAGCCTTTTATCATCCCCACCCAGGATTATCCCCCACCTGTTATCTGCAAACTCCCAATTTACTGTAACCAAGCCAGGAACGTGCACCTGAGCTCTTGCATCCTCATGAATGTCACATCCCTTGTCTCTCCCTCTGTTCCCCCTTCCCTGTCTCCCCTCCCCCTCTCTTTAGATTGTGAGCTCTCGGGCAGGGACCGTGTCTATCTTGTTTTTTGTAAAGCGCCAGGTGCATCGCTGGCGCTATATAAATGCTTATAATAATAATAATAATAATTCAAGGCATTGACAGAACATCAGAGGTCTCTCAAGGTTCATGCTATGTCATACAGAATGAATTTACCTCCATAAATTATGTCTGCTAAGTTAATTTTAGAACATTAAATTAATTACGTCATGCCTGATTCACAGCCTCCAAATTTAGTAACAAATAAAACCGGGAATCAAATATCCTCAGGAAAATGGCACACCGTGATTCACAACCCAAAAATTCCAGCTCTTTGTGTTGACACAGTGTCATCCTCAATGTTGAGAGGAAAAATGGACAGGGAGTTTGATTCGTGCTAGGTCCTCCTGGGAGCCAATTCATGTGTTTTAAAAAACAGGGCAACTCTATTACCTAGGTAATCCAAAAAGAAACAGCCATTTTGATTTGTGCATTGCTCATAAATCTAGATATAAATCTTCTCTTCCATGGGGCCATCGTTAAAGGGGGATACCATTCCCATAAAGCAAAAGAATGGACTATACTTGACAGAAAACCTAACATCTGTCAAACTGATTTCTCTTTAAATTTCCAAAGCCAATCTCCAACAATAGAATTCAAGTTTCCTTACTGCTCAGTTAACTCACTCCCTAGATTTTGTTTTACAAGCTACCTGCCAGATGCTAATGTTTCATTCACAGACAGCCTAATTTTTCATTAAATGGTTCTAAGATTTATTCAATGAAACCGGATCCTGGCGAGTGTAAAAAGCAAAAGGATGCAGAGCAAAGCACTGAGTCATCCCAGCAGTTGTCCCCCCTTCCCTGGCATTCAGGCTGGAGGGACCTGGGAAAGGGATGTGGAGCAACAGTGTCGGGATCCCTTCCAGGAGGAGCTTCCGTCGTTATTTACAAATTCAATAAGCAGCGCGCTCCCCTCTGACTTGCCTTCCACAGGCTGCCTGCCAATAGAAATCTTTATCCAGCTATCCAGCTGGCTAATAAGACTGGCAGTTGGTACAGCAAGCTCTTCCCTTCTCTTGGCATTCAAGCTTCATCCCTATGTGGTTTCCAAAAGCGAAACAATTACCCAGCATTGCACTGTACTCTGCAAGCTCAGTTCTCTCCCCTCACTACAAATTCCGCCAGCTCTCTAGAATGAAAATAGGGAGAGTGAAAATGAAATAAATCATTACAGTTTTTTAGGGAGAACTGATGTACAAGCAAGCTAAATCCACATGAGCAAGCCAGTGCTTTCTTAGGGAAAGATAGCAGATCCAACTAATTGCAGAGCTCTGAACTTCTTCAGGTGAAGCAGAAACCTTACTAAACTCATTCAATACTAAGGCTGAAACAAGATTTTACTAAAATGGGAAATCTTGTTGAAATCGCAGTTCCCGACACCATCGTGGACTAATCGAGACCCTCTTGTCACTCAGTAATGTCTTGAGCAACATTCATTTCTTGATTTACCGACTTTCCACTTACCAGGATCCCATTTACCGCTATGCCGTTCACCACTTTGCCGTCCATTCCAAATCCCGAGAGGCAATCCCAGTGCAAGACTGCATTTCTTGCACTTCCATTTTCCCTTGTACTCCCTTGTCACTCACTGGCGGGTACGCCGATTCCTTTACTAAGCTGCAATCCAGTTGTAGATTGGTCAAAGCAACGGGAACAACACAGAACAGCAATTCTGATTGGAGGCGCCACAGTGGAGGTAAAGAGGGAAACTCCACTGGGGGAAAATAAGGGATGAGCTATTCACGCAGAGATTGGCTCCGAAATGTGGAAACAACAAACACAGATGTAAAATGGGCTTAGCAATGTGGCAAGTGGTGAACAAACGCTAAGTAGAAAGTTGGTAAACTGGGATGGTGTCCATGTGGTATTGCGAGAATCGAGAAATCGCATCAGTCTCAGGTAATCGATTCTGGTTCCCAACATGGTGAGATTTCTTACGAGCAACAATTTAGCTGCTCGTTTCAGCCCTATTCAATACCAAGGCTCATAACTCTAAAAGCAAAAATGGTAAAATCAATATCATTTATAAAGATTATCAATGAAACAGCTCTACCAGATTATTTAACAATAGAATTGTTTTCACAAGAAAATGATTTTTTTGAGCTGTCCAACAGTTCCCGATTTCAAAGACATTGGCACAAGAATGACTTCAGCTGCAAGTGGAGCATAATTAAAAGAAAAACTGCCTATAAATTAACATATGCTCACTGCAACTGCATTACTGAAGACTGAGTTTTCAAAAGCTGAACTTTTTAGAATGCAAATTTTTAGGGGGAAGGTTCCAATTAAACAACAAAGACTTTGTGAGAAATTCCTGGCAAGAGGTAGCTTTGTCTTGAAATACCAAGCTCTTTATTCTGTTGTTGGAGTAGGAAATGTTTTGTCCAGTCACAACTCTGGGATCTGGAAGTTCATTGTTACTGCAATCTTCTCTCCCTCTGCTCTGTCCTTAGAATTTGTATTTGTTCAGAAAACAGAAGAAACAATGGAAGGAATAAATCAAAGTGTGAGAAGAAATTGGGTACTTATGTCTATTTAAGGCACGGACAGCCAACAAGTAGATTGTGATTTACTGATAGCTCACAAGCTGGTCTCCAGTCGGTCATGGTGTGGGAAGGGAGACCAGCCTCTTAGCGATTGTCTATGAAGAGAAGAGTATCTCCAGGAGGAAGCCTCCAGTGCAGCAGGGAAAGCTCTCTCAATAGGGGAGTTCTCCTCTCTACAAGACTAGAGCTGGGAGACTGCACGGAGGGAGTGGCACTGGCCGGGGGGTTCCAGCCTAGCGCACCAAAGCCAGCAGGAGGGACCCTGCTAGATCACTGGAGGCTGACGTATGAATCAAGTGCATCGCATGGCCCATAAGTCTGGCCACCCTTGATTTATGGGCTCAGCTGGATACTCACCTATGAGGGCAGCATAGATACAGCAAAATCAGTTTTTTCATGATACTGGGGCATGAGCCAGGCATGAGCTGGTAAAATGTCTTCTCATCTCAAGCTGCGCACACAATGAACTCTCCCCAGGGACACGTCAATTAAACTGGGGCTCAGGATAAGATTTTTGTTGTTGTAAAGTTAATTAATATTTCATTACAATTTGGTCAGGAGGCCAACTGAGAAAATGCTGGAGAGAGATTTACTTTTTTCTCTGTGGAGGCCGGGGCACTGGGCAGACTGTCCAAATATTTCCCCGCACCATCCACAGCCTCCAAACCGATGTCTGAGCAGGGGGATACGCAGAGAATCCATGTGGCTTGGGTGTCACAATATGCCAGTTTCACCCATGTAAAGACCGTCTTCTACAAATGGAGCAGACAAGACAAGACGCTCTCATTATCCTTGCATAATGATTCATTTTAGGTTGGCATTGCCCAGTTTTAAGTGCTTCAAAAAAACAAAGATTCAGGCTGAAATTTTCAAATTTGGGATTCAGAAAGTGATTTTTGTCATTATCACAAATCTTTGTTTCTTTAAAGGTTTACCTAAATAATGTGTAAGTCACCACCTCACTGCCCCAACATCTCCTCTCTTTCCTAAACCATCTTTGTGCCTTCCCCGACTCACCCCCTATGTATACCTTGAACTCCCTCCCTGAATACACAGGTGTTGCTCTGTCTCTCTTCCGACCTTCTTCCGTTAGGCTTTCCGAGCGCCTCACCCTCACAGAAACTGCTCACTGATGCTTCTTCGACTGTCCTCTCATTCCAGGCCCCCGTCGCCCCTGTAAGGAAGCTGAGCATATGCACCTGGGACTTCTCAACATCATGAACGTATCCCCGTTTCTCCCTATGTCCACCTCTCTCATCTCCCCTCCCTTGTCCAACCTAGATTGTAACAGTCCCACCCCCAGTCCCACTCTGGGCAAGGACCGGTCTCCGATTAACCCACAGAAAAGCGTGGTGTGGTGGATAAGGTGTTGGACTGGGACCTGGGAAACCAGCGTTCAAATCTCACCCTAGCCAATGAGCTCACTGGGTGGCCTTGGGCAAGTCACAACCTCTCAGCCTCAGTTCCCCATCTGTAAAATGGGAATGTGTGTGTGTCTGTCTGTCCCTGTGTTCCCCACACCCTTGTCATCTTAGATTGTAAGTCGGCTGCGCAGGGACCCATCTCTGAAAATCTGTGACTGCAAAGCACTGTGTACGCCTAGTAGCGCTCTAGAAATGCTATGTCGTAGTAGATTCATGATTGTTCATTGCCAGGCACATTGTTGAGACTATATAAATGAGGAGGAGGAGGAGGAGGATATAATTCAGTATTTCTGATACAATTGTAACACTGGGTGATTTCAGACGTGATGGGGCGCCTAGTGGCCCTGTCACGGAATCACCTTTTGCTTCCCCGCCGGAATCAAAACGTCACATCCAGCAGACGTGCCGGCTGATTCCAGCGGGGAATCTGGGGGGTGGGGGGTTGCGCGGTGCAACATGCGGCCGCACAGCCCCGCCCCCCCCCCCCCACTCCCCCAGCCGCCCGCCCTCCTGGAGACGGGCGGGCACAGAGACCAATCCGGCCGCTGCGTCCGATTCCAACCCGGGGTCCGGGCCATGGTTCAATTAACCACGCTTTCGGGGATGGTGCCAGGACCATCCTCGAAAGCGTGGTTATTTTGCTCACCGCTGGTGGTTCACCATGGTGGACATCTGGTGGCGAGCAACCAGACGTTACAGGACCCCACCACCACGGGGGATTCACCATGGTTGAGTGTGGTAACATAACGTCTGAAAATACCCATTATCAGATGTATTATGATTATAAGCATTTATATATAGCGCCAGAAGTGTACAGCCTCTTTATTTCTGTTGCTGTTCCTTTTCCACAGGGGCCACACTTATTATATGTGTAGCTTAGACTGACTGCAGGAGAGCCCAGCCAAGGGTCCGCAATAGTAAAAATCTATGGCAGGGGTTGCTACCTGGAAGACAGAAACAGGTGGGAAATAAGCTGTACAACAACCACCCTCTCTTTTGAAAAGCTCCTGATCTTATCTATCCTTTTTAGCTCTTCCTGAGGTGGTGAATATCTGAATGAAACAGAAATCGATGGAATGATTCATGGAAATCCTCAGGCAGCGTAACACAATAATTCTGAAAACCTTCCGCTACCCCACTCACCTCAGGCCATGGAACAGCTTCTCAGCCATAAGGCACACAGAGAAATATTTAATTAATTAATTTTAATCCCGCCCCTCCCTAAAAAAGGCTCAGGGCGGCTTAAAACATATATAAACAATCCATACAAACAGTAAAATACAAAAACAAAGCCAAAACCCTCCAACCCCCCCACAAGCCCCACCCAATACCACCTGCCCATTTCCCACATCCAACCCTTCCGCAAACCCACCCCCATCTCCGCCTGCCAAATGCCTTTACAAACAACAAGGTCTTACACTGCCTCCAGAAGACGCTCAGGCTCAAATGGGAGGAGAGTTCCACGGCACCGGGACAGTGACTGAGAACACCTTTCTGCAAGCCCTTGTCATATGAACAAAACAGCGGCTGCAATTAGGCATGGAAGGACAGGCAATCTCTTAGGTTTGTGAGGAAGGGAGGTTCCAGGGCAGTCCCTATATGGAAAATGGTCAAAGCCCTGGACTAGATGCACTGCCCAACATCCACTTCTGGATACCCCACCCTTTCCAAAAGGCTCAGAGCGGCTTATAATAGTAAAAACATAATAAAATTAAATAATGTTAAAATACAGAACAAAAAACCCCTACTCTCATCCCAAAACCACCCACTCCAACCTCCCCGAAAAACCTCCCACCCAATCCCTATCCCCAACCACCAAATGCCTTTATAAACAAAAAAGTCTTGCTCCACCAGCATCTTTCAAAAAATTAAGCGATTTTGCAGTAGGTTTTCATTAAAATTTAAATTGTCAAAACCCTCCTAAGAATGATCTAATATCTGTTAATGAAGTAGGACATTTCACATTTGAATGCTTTCAAATCTTGTAGAATGTGCTGTCATTCCTGAATTTATAACCTGACGTTCGAAGAAGTTAATTTTAATGGGCAATTTATTTACTTTAGGAATAAACCAGTTTGGGTTTTATTTATTCTTTTAATGTTGCCTTATAAACTCTTCTGGAAATTTGGTAATGCTAGTGTGACGTCATGTAAACAGACAACAGAAATTTTGCAAATTAATGTAAGACACTGTTCATTAATCTCTAAAACATTCTAACAACATTTGTTAACCCAAAGGGCATAACATGGAAATGCTATGATCCCTTGTGACGTACAAAAGTAGTTATTAATTTACACTCATTATCTAAGCTCTTTTGTCAGTAGCCTTTAGAGAAGTCTAAAGTGCTTACATACCAGGCAAAATCCAAGGAGTTGTCACCGAGTACTTATCGTTATAGGTGGCATCATTTAATGCTGCCAGTTCAAAGAAGACTGGAGTTTACTTAAACACTATTATACAGCTGGGAACCCCCAGGACAAAAAAGTGAGGGATCTGGCTAATTATTTTAATAAATATTTTGTTTAGTAAATATTGAACTCACTCAGCACTGAAAGTAGACATGGCTCTTTTAAACCACAAGGGATATTTATTTTTTCCCTGCTTTCAAACTTTGCCATCAAAATTAAAATGGATGATTGGGGATGGGGTTTCATTGTAGGATTTTTCATCTTTTTGATCTGGATGCATTGTGCAAAACTTGCTTCCTTTAAAATGCATATTTGCAGATGTAGCAGATTTTATAAAGTCTAAGGTAGAAAGGGGCTGATCCCATGTACATAATAGGCCATCAACCACCTCAGAACCAAACCCAAACCCTAAATAGGATACAAATAATACAGCCTTCGGGAAACTAAATTATAATGTTTATTTATTTATTTATTTAAATTTTTATTCCATCCTTCCCTCAAAAGGCTCAGGGCAGCTTATCAAATAAAAAATATAGACAACCTATATAAACCTATAAAAACCATATAAAAGCATTAAAATACAACACACACACACCCCCCAAAGCCACAGGCAGAGAGTAGGAGGAACAAAGGTGCACCAGTGCCATAGGCCAATGGTGGCAGGTTAATTTGGTGCCACGCCCAGAGAAGAAACCAAACAAGCCACAAGCCATGTGACAGAGGAAGGAAAACATTCACAGAGTCACTGTGAGCACAACGGCAAGGGATGGTCAAGGGGTGGTGGAATGTGTGTTGACACCATTCTCTGACCTCCTTTGCCTCCAATTAGCCCCTGTTACTGTTTCCCACATCCAGGGGCTAATTGGGGTCTTGCCTGCTGCTTGTGCCAGAAGCAATCCTGTTGGACGCACTCCCATGGAATTATGGGGCTTGTAGTCCATGCAGGAGAGCGGCCGGGTCTGCTTGATCCTTCGCTGATCACAGCAACTAAACAACTGATTTTTCACTGGTCCTCCCCCACCCGGGTGCTTTGGGAGAGCGCATGGACAATGTGGAACGAGCTGTTTGGCAGCGGTGCAAAGTGGAGGATTGGGGGAGACAGACTCGAAATGGCTGCGAACACACCACTCGATGACTTTAGACACAACGTTAGTCGTAGGGACAGGAGAAACACTTAATTGTTGCATTCGAGACATCCGTGTAACCAACAAGGAGTTAATGGGAGGCTAATGGGGGGCAGACCAGTGGCCAAAAATAGTGACGGTGGTGAGACACAACACACAGTCACGTGGCAAACGTCTTATTCACCCAATCACTGTTGCATCTAAAAGCTCTGTTTGACTCGAGGAAAAATTCCTTCTCACCCCCACAACGATTAGACTCTGAGCATGTACGCCAACCCCATCAGCCAAGGAGGTGAGATCAAATTCCCTGTATGTACTCAACATCAGGCCATCCCGCCCAGTGTCCTATCTGCAGCTGAGGCCATCTAAGATACTTCAGAGAAAGGAAAAACTAAAAGCAGAATTCCTTGCTGTGGGGTAAGAGGTTCCTTGCTGACTTCTACTGGCAGCCTAACAAGTCAGATTAGGGACCCCTTGCAGAACACCACTCAGAAACCTATAAAGTGCAACTCAACCAGGTTAATAGGTTTGTAGCTGCTGGAAAACAACGGCAGCTGGACAAGCCATTACCTTACTCACAGCCACTGTTGTCCATGGCAGCAAACAGGCCCCTCCATCAACCTGGATCTGTCTGTCTAACAGATTTCACTGCTCCTTCATTACCAATTATCAGCAACGCTTGCGCTAAAGGAGGCCAAGTTCTCACTCCCTTTTAAAAAATTTAAAAAACAAACACACAAACAAAATATTTTTTTAGAGTTTGAAAACTGCAGTTGACTCAGTAGAATAAGCGATCGTTAAAGTAATTCCTGTAAAAGGTCATCTTTTTGAATGAGTGATACAGTTGCTCCCGTGTCCAAATAAGGAACCCTGTCTACACCACTTATCTTTATAGGCCGTGTGGAAGATTATTACCCCATTCATCGTGGACCTTTCTATAGGTTCCTTGATATTTTAGAGAGCTTTTCTTTCCCTGTCTGGAAAGGACGGCCCTCCCTCAGGTCCAGTCTCGTTTCCGTGTGTCGTCTCCTCCGCCGTGCCTCGGCAGCGGCCGTATTGCCTCTAGTTTTAGCTCACTGGCACTTTGGGCCACAGAGATCTAGAACAGGGCACCTATTCTCCGTGCAGCCTTTTTTCATGTCTCTTATGGAGACTGGGATCCTTAGATGTTGCAGCAGAGGGATCTCTGGCCATTTTTACATGGAACTGGGTGTGTTTGCGGGAGCGGGGGGGAGGTGGTCCATGTGCGCACCGCTGAGGGGGCCATCCATGGGGGGAAGCCTTAGACGGATGCACACCCATCTCCACGCACCGAGGAACTCAGCATTTCACCGGTTGCTCCGTGCATGGAGATAGGTAGGTTACAGGAGTGGGTGTGCACCCACCCACTGCCACTTTTACACGGGCGCTCCACCACGTGTCCACTGCGTGGACATGCAAGGGAGTGTCTCCTGTGAAAATGGCCTCTGTCCCATTCCTTAACCTTGAGCTGACCATGTTGAAACCAGGTCCATTCATTTAGGTTTTCCTTGTACCACTTCATAATAGATATGCCCCATTATTTATTTATTTTCAGCACTATCTTGATACGGTACCATTGAGATTCTGCCCCTTCAGGAAAAAGAAGGATGGCAGCTTCCTTCCAGAGCAGCCTTTCTTGAATGCAACAGGAGGGGCTTTGACACCCTCTTTTAGAAGCCTGTGGTCACTATCCGCAAGATGCCCAAATCTCTGTTGGCTTGAGCAACCAGCGGTCCTTTGTCTGTTTCTATCAACCTAGGACAGCTCCACTGTAGCTCGCTGTGCTCTTCCACAATGACTGTAAGGGCATTTTCACATGGACAGTTAGTCCGAACTAGGTTTCCATCTGAACGCTGTCAATGGTGCTATTAGTCCGGACTACGAAATAAGCACGGTTGTTATAAAACCCCAATCTCTGGGGTTTATAACAACCATTCTTAAACTAGTCCAGTCTGAATGTCCGTCTGAATTACTAGTGCTTATGAGTCCAGACTAGTTGACTATCCAGTACTTATTGCCGCAGAGTCCAAAGGCAAGACCTGGAAGGCGCTCTTTGTAGAATCACATGAAGTGACATTTCAGTCACAGAAAACATGTATTTTTCATAAGTGCTCCTTAAAACATTGCAGAGGTGGGCACCCTAGCTGCATTGTAGGAGGATTGTGATTATAACAAGGGGTGGGGAGCAGAAATGCTAAGTCAGGTGGGGGCTTGGCCTGGGGTTATCTGGGTACCTTGAATTAAAGGGAACAGGGGAAAGACTCTGGGCAGAGTCGTTGCTGTAGGAAGACTCTAGGCATTTTATGCCTCTATGGTTTGTAGGATCACATGAAGTGCCGTTTCAGTCCCAGAAAGCATTGAGAAGGGACGGCCAAAAAGCAGTGTTGGATTGAAATACAGCCACGGAGACTCTAAGCACCATGCTAACTGCAATGTTCTGTTCACATGGCTAGTCTGGACTAGATTGTCCGTCTAAAAGTTACCACTCTGTTAGCAATAAACACCAGAGTTTATACAAACTATCCGGACTAGTTTTTCTGTGTGAAAATGCCCTAAATGTCTGTAAAGTCAAGCAGCAACCACCTCCTGGTAACTTTCACAGAAGAGGAAGAAACTCTAGGTGGCCAAGAGCCTCTCCAGTCAGCATTCTTTGGTGAAGGGGCACAGCCTGAGCAAATCTATACTCCAGCTTTCCCTCTAAGTCGTGTCTGTCACTGGCAGCTAGTGAAGGCCGAAGGCTTCTCTGGTCTGAATGCAAAGTGGCCACCCAGCTACCAAAGAGAAGCAGCAGAAAAGGAACACAAACCCACCCTCTTCCCATGCGTATTTGACTACTACTTGTAACAAACTGAATGTGGCTGGGTCTGTGGCACTGTTGTTGGGCCAGAAATCTAACCATGCAGCTCAGCAGACCTGGGGTGAATATCCACGCTCGACCTGGGGGTCGAATCCAGGCAGGGAGTGGATCTGCAGAAGCAACACTGAATCCAAGGGACCCGAGAGATGCCCATTCTGGGGGCCGAGCAATGTTCAAGTTCCACAGGAGTAGTTCACAGAGACGGTTCTCGTGGTCATGTCAGTGCTACAGTCTGTAGCTGGAGGGTCTCGCTGTCCAACGGAGCTGAGGATCAGGCACCACTGAGGCAAGGCAAACAGGCAGGAGTAAAGGAGAGACCAGAGGTAACTGTTGGGGCAAGAAGCAGGTTTTGGGAAAGAAAGCTGAGCTGGGCAGAGCAAGGCAAGACAAGGGAGTCTGGAGCCCTGACGGGCCACGTTACTCTCTGCTGGATTCTCAGAACAACCGGCTTGCTGTGACGCAGGAACCTAATTAGGAATTACTGGTCAATCCGGGTATAGTTGATGGGCAGCCAATCAGAGAAAGGGCAGGGAAAGGTGAGCCTTGGCTTCCCAGGGTCCTGCAGGCCAGTCGTATCAGTGCTTGCTAAAGCAGCCTTGTGGCAGCACCCCCTGCCCCCCACCCGCCCCCGTGTCTCCAGAGGAGGCCAGAGAGTTGATCCCTAGGGATGGCAGATGCCTTTTCTTTTAACATGCAGAGAGTGTTGTTTCAGAGACCTGAATATTCCCTACTTTCCCCATCCCACATGCTCGGGCTCCTCCTCACTGTAACCAGTTTCACTTCAGATATCAGCTGTTTTGTGCACCCACTAGTGCAGTTTGAATTGGTGTCAGCAATGAGAAGAAAGGGATTGGTCCACATCAGAAATGCCCTGGAACTATTTCTGTTCTGGCTGATTCAGTACGAGATGCTGTGTCTTCAAATCAGCCAAGTATCTCATCTGATTAGTGTCCCGGTCCTGCTGCCGCTGTTACATAGCCTAATAAATTCTAGTGGCCGAACGCTAGAGTCACTTGGCTGAGCAGTAAGCTGGTCCTAACATCATCTGGAGGGGGGACGGTGAGATTCATAAATTGTTCTAACATGCAACAATCAAAGACGGGAAAACAGACTCTTCTGTCTCTTTTTATTATTTTCTTACATGTAGAGGAGATGCAGGTTCAATGGATTTCAGCTGCAAAGTGCTTCCAAAGTACAACTGTACCTAGGATTGCTTTCTTAAAAGATGTATTCCAACTAGCCTCCTCTAGCAGACTCAGGCGTGTAGATACTCCACTGCAGCAGCAGCAGCCTCCTCTTATTTTGTGTGGTTGTGTGTCCCACGCAATGGGGGAGAGGTGAGGGAGTTGAAGAGCTGGTTATTTTTACAGCTATAGAAAGCATTCATTCCATTCCAGGTCTTTCTTTCTTGATTTTTTATTTATTTATTTATTTCAAAATTTATATCCCGCTTCCTCCCGCCACAAGCGGCCCAAAGCGGCTAACAACAATACATATACTAAAAACATTTCAATTCAATTAAAAAAAACTCCAAAACCATAAAATAAGACAACCATAAAACATCCCCCATACCACCCTCCCCAACCCCCCACCCTCCCCTTCTCCCTCGCCAAATGCCTGACGGAACAGCCAGGTTTTGCCGTTCCTGCGGAAGGCCGGGAGGTCTGGGGCCAACCGTGCCCCCACTGGGAGGCAATTCCAAAGGCGCGGCGCGGCCACCGACACGGTTCTGACCAGACAGGGTCTGTTGGGGTGGGGAGGAATCTATCTGGCAAATGTAATATTGCCCCCTGTGCATTAGTAAGAGAGAGGGCAGTTTTCCAACGCAATATTTATGCCTTTTCAAAAACAGGAATGGCGGCTGCGTAGCATGTACCCCATTTTAAATACTAAGCTACGGTTCCCTGTTATTTAAATAAAAAAACAACCTCTTTCTGGAATTTCTAAAATAAATTATGATAAAGGTGCATTTTAAAGTTTAGAATATCTAGTTAGTAAAACTGAATTACTTCAGATTAACCTTTTAAAAACACTGTGTTTTCCTTTTTCCTCTGCCAGAGTTTGTACAAACTCATTTGAGCAGCAAATGAGTGAATTAATCTGACCAACAGAACGGGCCATTCGTGAAACACCAGCAGCTACAATTAAGTTCATTTATAATGCTCAACCAAAAAGGCATGGGCAAACCAGGGCATTTACAAAAGAAACATGGCAAAATTTAAACTTACTGAACAATAAGAAATAAGTGACTCCAGTCCATCCTCCCTACAAAAAATGGGGTTTATTGTGAGGTTGCTCACAATGCTCTCTCATTTATCATTATCTATGCTTTTACCAACTGCGTATGTGCAAGCCCTATTCAAGGGAACAACCTGATAGAATGAATTTTGTCTATGGTCCCTATGAGGCTTCATTACACTGACTTTATGTTGCAATTGTTCTAAGTCAAGAGTGCAAATTACATATATAGTGATTAAATTTTGAATCAAATTACTGATTACTAAATACAACAGTCAAAATTACATCAAGACAAAGTAGTTTAGATGATATTTTTTACTGGACCAGCTTCCAATCCAATCCAATCCAATCCCAATTTATATCCCGCAACTCTCCCGCCAAAGGCAGCTCAAGGCGGCTAACAAACAATATATAATACAGAAACAATATATGATGCACAAGGCCCTTTTTGGGGCATCTGGAAATAATAACTACAGACTGAGCAATGCAGGACTCAATCTGTAGTTCTGACTTTCAGAAGCCTGAGGAAGGGCCCTGGGTGGCTTGAAAGCTTGCATCCTCTCAGCGACAGAACTTGGTCCAATAAAAAATGTCATCTCAACTACTTTGCTTCCATCTCTTACATTTCAGTCCAACACAGCAGTCACACTCACTCGCGACCACATAATTAGATGGTATTTAACGAAAAAGGTTAATATGGATACCATGAAACCAACAAGTAACTCCATTAGCTTTGGGTCCCAGAACGTAAATATTTCTACCTCAGAATTATTTCCTGTAAATTGAAGCTTGTCTGAAAGAGTGTGTACAGGCTCTCCCAAGGACAGGAGCATGAAGAGAAGTATAGACCCAGAAGGAAATTTGGGTGTTGGAATCCTGGTGCGCACATGATGGGAAGTCAAATGAACAGCGAGAGATACAAAGCTGTGGGGGCCTTACCAGGACAGATACTCTGGGGAAAAAGGAGCACTCTGAGGATGGCTGAGGTGCGTATTTTCAGACGTTACGAGATCACGTTCAACCACAGTGAACCACAGTCAATCCCGCAGCGGGGCCAAAGCACCCTGAACGTCTGTTCAGCGGCCGCCAGATGTTCACCACAGTCAATACCCACATGGGGTCAAAATAAACCACGCTTCCGGAGCTCCCCGCCGGACCATCTCCGAAAGTGTGGTTAAAGAGATTCCCAGCAGGAAACAACAAAAAGTAACGTCTGGATGGCAATCACCGGCCAGAATCAAAGAAAATGATTCCCAGCCAGGGACAAAGCAGGCAGTGTTGCTGCCAGGCAACCAGCATCAACACAGGCAACGGAGGGAGATTTAAAGGGCACACAACAGCAGGGGGACGGGGCGGGATGGAGTGAGGCGGAAGGGAGAGGCGAGCGGAAGGCGAGAGAGCAAGGGAAGAGGAGGAGGTGGAGGAGGCGGTAGAGGCGCAGGCGGGGGAGGAGGCGGTCGTGCTGCACCTGGAGACGGTGGAGGGACAGCAGCAGCAGCAGCAGCAGCAGCCGGGACAGGCTGACCCGGCGCCTTCTGGGTGTTATGACCACGGCCAGGAATCGGCATCACGTCTGTTGCGCTGCCCCGGCCCGTGATCTGCCGGCCCGATTCCCTGTCGTGGTCCCGGTCCCGTAACGTCTGTTCAGGGCTTTTTTTTACCACGGGGGGTGGTTGTTCGGTTCACCCCCGCCAGGAATCCACTGTGGTGAATCGGGACCGCGTAACGTCTGAAAATACCCAAAGAAGAAAATTTAACTCGACGCACAGGCCTGGGCACCCATAAGGCACTGCGAACAAAAACCACAACACCCAGTGCTCTTAATCTCCTTAAAGGAGAGTTACCACCCTCCTTGCATGAGTTCACACATAATTCCAGTGTTTCTACTATGCCCAAACAGCTTCACCTCCTGCCAACAACACTGGAGAGTACTCCGCCTCCCTTCTCCTCAGGAAGTATGTGCTTTGTATGTTGAGTTTCAAATGTTACAATTAGAAATAAGTTTCCAGATGGGGATGTAGTTTAAGTTAAAATCTAGGATTCCAATCTTAATCATGATCCCAGTAGCAACCTGAATGACACATTGGCACCAGCATGTTGGAACTTTCTTGTGAGTTCCACCACTTGCCCACATGGCTCTGACCCTCACCTAATCCCTTCAGCCCAGAGCCTCTGCTTGGTATCTTGTGCCTGAGGGGACAGACCAATGGAAACACAGCAGCCTTTTATTTCAGGCATTTTGATTATAGTTCCTCGGTTCCACATAATAGTTCCTCGGTTATAGTTCCTCGCTTCATACGTCCTGAACATTGCGTTCAGGACGTACTTACAGATCCAATTCTGTGGTTGAGTTTTCTGGGCACCGTCAAATGCTTTGAAAGCTGGTTGAAAGGCAGTAATCCAGGGGGCAATGACAAACAGAATGCGTGGAGCTGTGGGGAGAAGCCGTTTTATTTTACATCTTTAATAACCTGGATGAGGGGCAAAGAGCATGTTTATGAAATTCAAAAAACCTGGGAGATACTGAAAACACCAGTGAGGAAGGAAATAATATAAAGGGATCCAGGGAAGCGCAAAATATTGACTGGTAATAAAATAATAAAAATTAAAATAGTCTGATGCTGAAAATGTTGTGCTGACCAAAGCCCATTCAGACTGAAAACGAGATGCTACTCCCTGTTCAATGCAAGCTAGAGTTTTTTGGAGGAAAACACAAGCGGATATTCGTGGAACGGAGTAATACTAAGAAAGACCCAGGTGCTACCTAAAGACCACACACATGTTCAAGTTAAATACGCAGATGTGTCGTACAACTGACAGAACAGATAAGACTCCAATTCAGCAACACACCTAGATACATCAGATTCCCCACGAGCCATCCTGCAACAACCACATCGATACCTGCAAAACCCGGGGGAGTTCGGAGAAGAACAGAGAAAAATAATGATGGCATTTGAGGGGTTAGTTTATGGGAAATGACAGTAGAAAGCTATCATTCATAAATACTAGTACGTTAACTACACTGTAAGTAGAGTGTAATTGTCTTACGGTTATAATTTTGTTACATGCAATCTCCACTAATTAAACTGTACTTAGTGGTTGAATGACTGAGCATTACCCTTATAGGGTGCTTCCAGATACGATCCTTACACCTTACCCACAGACACCAGCATTCCTGCCTCTGATTTACCCTAAAACGTGACATGCCATCATGCAGAATCACTCAGTTAATCTGTAGCTGAGGCACTCCAGATATTGTCTATGGTGTTTGCCACTGGAGTCTCCAGTATGAATCCTGATGTCTGAAGGCATCCTACCTCTCTGACTTTGCACATTCATTTTTTAGAATGCTAATACACTCACTACAATGTAGCAATACTATCATTACTCTAAAATGCTTGTTGATTCATGCCTTTCAGAAAGATGTTTTCATCTTCTGTGTGCTTAAGGTTTGCTTAAGCAACTACCTGTGAAAAGAGATAATTCTAGGCTGAAGGCTGACACTCTTCCACCACTGTCACTTTAATGGAACAGAAAAAGGAATATAATGTTTTGGGAGCTGTGGTTATAAAGAGAAGGGGGAAAACACTAGCTGTCAACCAAAACAAATCCAGCATGGTAAAGGTCCGATGTATTCTGTGGTTCCGCCCCCCACCCCCTGCCCCAAATTCTGCAAGCAGAATAATTTACGCAACTTAATCAAATCCTGCAAATTATTCAAATTTTGACTACAAATTAATTTCTTAGCATACCTCCCCTTAAAATGTTAACATTTCATATCATTAAAAACTTCACAAAATAACACACGGACCAGTCAGTTGGGCATTCTTCTCTTCCCTGGGAGGCAGACTGGGGCTGAGGACTCATCCTCTTCTGCAGCTGTGGCCCCGGGCCGCAATGCCTGGAATATGCACCAGGAGTTAACAGCTCCAGCTTTTCAGCCGTTAGTTCACACTGCTCACACCCCACTGGCTAGTGCACACTGCATAGTGATTACCACACAGACTGTCATTCTGCAAGGGCAGTCCCTGCAACAATTGGCTCAACTTTAAAAGTTTGCAGAAATGTGTTGCGATTGCAGCTGTGTAGAATTTGCTGGGTCCGCATATAGTCACCTGCATATGAGAAAGAAAGATTATGACTAAACTCCCCATTTCTTGTTTTCCAACCAGAACTGAATTCTGATCCTGAAACTGAGGCTCCATTAAAATGTGTTTTAACAATTAATTTAAACCAATCTGGGACTATATACTCTAAAATGACAATCATAACTATATAGTTATTAGTTAGTGTATATCATCACTGTGGGGCAGAGCTAAGGTTATTTGAGCATCTTAATTGTGTGTCTCCATACTTGAATTTCCTTCAAATGTAAATTTTCAATTTCTTGGCCATGTAATGCTTAGTATGAAGCCGATTTCAACAGTTCTGCTGTGTTCTATATCCTTAACCTTCTGAAACATACTCTCCTCTAACTTCATTTTAACAACACTTTTTGTCTGGGAATGTTTTAATTAGTGTTATAAATGTATATGGTGCTTTAGGTCATAGAGATAATGCACATTCCCTACTTTGCAGGCTTTATAATCTAAATTCGCCAGTGGGTCTATGCACTGACTATTCCATACCCCCAAACTGAAGTTTGCTTCCATCGACCCTACCAGACTAGACTTGGACAAATCGTGGTACCAAGCCTCAAAACAGACCTGAGAGTGCTCATATTTTACATAACACATTGAACGGGAAATCCATCACTTCAATCGTCCAAGAAATAAAATTTCAAGTAAGGCCAGAAATTATTACAAAAGTCTCCACTCTTGAAAGGAAATTAAAAAGATGCATAAATAAGAATGAACGTAAAGAAACAGTCCAGGTATACAGGAATGAAATCAGAAAGGCAAATTCCCAAAATGAAATACAACGCAAAAAATAGTAAGAAAGGAGTTTCATCAGTACATTCCAACTAGGAGACAAAAGAAAAGTGTGCCCACTACTCAATTGGGAAGGCTGAAGTGCTCAGTGCCTACTTTGCTTCTGTCTTCACAAAGAAGTTAAGTCGTGACCAGAAGATCATTTCATAGAACATTAATGAGACATGGGAAGCGATGTAGGTCAGAATAGGAAATGAGTAGGTTAAAGAATGCCAAGGTAATTTCAGTATGTTCAATATGTACGTCAGAATAGGAAGTTAATAGGTTAAACAATACCAAGGTAGCTTCAGTATGTTCAAGTCGGCAGGGCATGATGAAATTTACCCTCGGGTTTTAAAGGAAGTACGCAAAGTAATCTCAGAGTCATTGACATTCATCTTCAAGAACTTGTGGAGGACAGGTTTGATCCCAGAGAACTGGGAACCTATTTTCAGGAAAGGGAATAAAAAGAACCCAGAGGACTAAGAATTAGTTTGATTGCAGTACCTTGTAGGTATCTAGAACAATTCAAAACAATCACCGTTTTGAGTACCTTGAGAAAAGTGGGATTTTAGGTAGGAACCAACATGAAGTTGTTGAGAATACGTCACGCCAAAGCAACCTGCATTCATTCTTAGATAAGATGGATGAAATCAAGAGATTACACTGAGTTTAATAAGGCATTTGGCACAGGCTATTATTATTATTATATCATAACCATGTGACGCAGTCTTAAGAGCGTTAGGGAAATTGGGATGAGACAACTCTTATTAGGCCACCCCCTAAGAGTGGTTATTAATGGTTTAGCGTCAAAGCTAAAGGGGGTCTGTCCTAGCCCTGCTATGGTTCAATATTTTCATCAATATCTCTTGGGCAAAGGAGTGAAGAGGATCTTTACCGTGATGCCAGTGCCACGCCCCAAGCACACTGCAGGCTTGGAACCCACCAGATCCTAGCTATGCTGCCAGAGGACGGTTTATGTCTGGAGGAGAAACTCACACACCCGATCTTCATTTCTCAAATGACTGCCCATCCCCAGCCCAGCCGACATTCCTCTTGCAACCGACCCCTCAGACAGTCACTTTTTTTATTTACATTTCTGTGGCTTCATGCAGGTCACACAATAAACACAGCAGATAAAAAGACAGAAATAATGCATGTAAAAATCCCCTCCAAAACCCAATACCTCCCATGCCCTATTCACGCCTGCCAAATAGAGTCTTCCATCGCCTCCGGTCTGATCTGCCTCCCAGGGAAGGGAGTGCAGTCACTGTCTCTCTCTGCACACCCTCGCCGTGTGGGCTGGATGCACTGATGGAATCTGCAAGAGGGTGCGGGTGGCACTGTCAGCTGACATCGGAATTGCAGTGACACTGATGCCTGACCTCTTCTATCCTGCCCAGCTGGAACCAGTCCTACTCTGTCTCTGCCTCATTTCCCTTGTCCGGAGTCTCCTGCCCCCTCTTAGACTCTTGCCCTGTGCTACTACCCCCGCACGGAGCTTAGGTTTTCCCTTTGATTTTGGCATTAGACCCCAGATCTGGACTTGAGCCTCCCGTGTGCTCCTAGACCTATGTGTCAGCTTAGCCCGCTTGGCTGCAGTGAAACCCTGATCCTGGGGCAACTTACACATGACCTTGATCCTATCAAAACTTACACACAACCTGCCGGGCCTCAAAGCTAGGAAGATTGAAAACTGTTCAGAGGAATAGGATTAGAATTCAAAATGATCGTGATAAATCCTTTCTTTGGGCTTCCTTCATCTAGTTGTTTATCGATCAAGCCTCTCACACCCTACGTTGGTCTTAAGTGTTAAGTTGGGAATCTGGATGCAAACAAAGGCTTTTTGTCCATGTTGAACACCAGTAAAACACAATTTATAACAGTGATCAAACAGTTATTGTATAAAGAAAGAAGTTAACAATAAAATGAAAATAAAATAAAATTAGGGATAAAGTGCAGCCAGACTTTACTGGCACCATCTGGCCCCTAATACAATTAAATTGGAAAGGTAGGCAGGAGAAAAAAATCCCTCATGACTTTAGAAAACTCTATTATAATCTATTCTACTAATCCAGTTTTAATTATATTAATAAGTAGATAGGGTGCCTCACTGATTTTCAAGGTAAAACATAACGTATAAATAATTCTTCATGCCATTTCAAGTCTGTTTTTAAGAACTTTTGGAATTTGTCAGTGCGAACAAATCTAACAAACCAGAGCAGCATCATTATATAAAGATTCAAAGTTCTGGTCCCCAAAAGTAGAAGGAATGCTGGTCAAATACTGCAAATTCCAATGCCCGCTATCACCGTAGCATTAAGTCCACTCTAAAAAAGCTGTGTCCTTATCTGTCTATTCTTCAAAAAAGTGAAACTGAACCCTGAACTACAGAGGCTGTTTTGCTGAAGGAAATGTAAGCGAGAAACGACACAATAAGAATTCATGAATAAAAAGTTTATACTCAAAATTAGGTACAGTCAAAATATAAGAAAGAGCCAGCTAATCAGGAAAGAACCCAATTAACCTTGCAAGGGAGCTGGGGACAGAGACATCATGTTCAAAAGGTTCTTGGCAAAAGGGAAAAAGCAGAAGGGTTGAGCGGTTATAAATGTGGGTGTTTGGAAATGTGATTCACAAGAACTACGTTAGGAGGAAAGGGAGCGGTTGCAAAACATCTGAGAGCCACTAGACTAGACTCCCCCATTCCTTAGAGCCAAAGAGCTTTGAACTGTCCAGGGCTACCCTGTCTGGCTGGCTCACGCTGCATGGACTCATGGGAAACGTTGGCCATTCAGTTCTCACCCACCCATATGACTCAACCATTTTTACTTACTAAAACAGTTCCAGATGATGGAATTAACCAACACAAATAAGTCTTGGGTCAGGGCTGCTTTTCGGTGGGACGAAAGGGAGAGCAGCCCCGGGTGGCTTGGACCTGGCCGGGGCCGTTGCCCAATAGGGCGCCCAGGTTGACTGCTAACCTGAGGGGAATGCGAAGGACATCATAGAGACCTGACCCAGGAGTGAGTGGAGGAGTCGTGGGGAGCTGCTGCAGGTGTGGCGGAGAGAGACACTGTAGCGCAACTGTGCCGGGAACAGCGAGTAGCCCTGCCCACCCCCAGTGACTGCTTTTAGGCAGCTTAGTGCCTGCGGTGGCACCACCGGCACACACCGCGCACCTAAGGGTTGTGCGCGCAGTCCTTAAGCACCGGCCGGGGAAGGCCAGGAAACACTGCGGGCTACTACCTGGAGTAGGTGATTTAGTGGGAGGTGGTTTGGTCCTTGGTTTATTTTTGGTCTCTGAATACTCTTATTGAGTAATATGTCAAAGATACAGGGAAGGCAGAACCTTTCAGGACAGAAGGGCCAATCCCAGTCTAAGCAGCCAGAGATTGACGGGTATATAGTGGAAGGAACTGGGGAGCAAAAGAGGGATAAGTTATCAACACAAGCCCCCTCACTATCAGATTCACAGTCCTCGTCCTTGAGCTCGGCACTTCTGGATCTCTCTGCCCAAATATCCCCTGGTTCAGTGGATGGGAGGGCCAACGCGCAAGTCCCCCTCTCCCCCTGATTATGAACTGCTTGGTACTCAGTGTTTTGTCGTGGCGGAGTTAGTCAAGATAAGTTACTGGCGCAGCTGGAACAGATAACGGGGCTTTTAAAAATGCAAAATGACCAGTTGACTACTGCCACGACATTTGTTGCTGAATATTGGGGGGGTGGCGGCAAAGGAAGCTCAAAAACAAATTGAAATGGCAAGGAGGGGAGGAGAAGCTACTATGACGGCCACGCAAATTCAGGCACAGCAGTCTCAGGATATTAAGGAGGGTGAAGCCTGTACAAGTAATGATAACGCCGCTCCAATAGTAAATAGGGAGCTGAGATTGGACCGCAAAGCAATATCTTTCAGTATTTACTCCCTCTCAAATGGAACTTTCCCAAGATGGGATAGTAAGAGGGAGGTTACATGGCATTTATCTTCAATCTTGGGGTATGAGATCTTTGAATGGCAATTAGCAGCAATACAGGTTCTTCCAGCCCCCTGGAGGAGGCAAAAATTGGTGTTAAATTTTAGGGGGTGGGGGCTGGCAGACAGGATATGGGCTCAGCGGGAGTTATTTGCCTCATGGGGAGTGATGATAGGAGAAGTTCTTGTGAATATTAAGAAAGAGCCACTCCTGGGATTTAAACATAAAGGAGGGCCTAGTAGTATAATTAGGAGCCAATCCCTAGATAGGGTGGCCCCCATTTCTGTGGCCCAGCCTGCTCTAAAAACTCAGAGGGCTGAGGAGACAATGGCTCCAATAGCTGAGCGGTTGCTGCAGACTGCCATGCCTAAAAAAGCTGGAATGCAGAATCAGCTAGGGAGGAAAGTACAGCCTTGTATTAGCTCGCCTCAGGTGGAGCACCAGCAGTTACAGGAAGAGGGTGATGTGGTGGAGTTAGGAGTGCCACCAGAATTGAGTCCAATAGATATCACCAATTTCTTACTTATTGAAGGACATAGTCCCAGTGGTGGGGCGGGCCATTCTCAAGTAAGATTGAACGGTGATTGTAGACGAGGGGAAGTGACAGAGGATCGGGGGGGAACTACATGAGAATTAGATCGTGCAGGTGGATTTAAAGGGGGTATGCTTAACATCTGCTCATGCTATCCGGCAGGGTGGCACGGCCGAATACAACAGAGGGAATTTGTCCTGTATATAACTAAGTTCCAACTTATATTTATTCAGGAATCATGGGAGCTAAGCCCCCTGGAGTTGGAAGGTTACAGGGTTTTTAGTGTTCCGGCAGAACCCTCACAGGTAGGAGGGAGACCGAGGGGGGGCTTAGCCTGCCTTATGGTTTGAAGGCTTGGGGGCTCAGGTGACCCCCATAATGGAGGCTCCAAAAACAGTTCACATATACAGTTTGGTCAATGCCAGCTAACTTTTGTAACTGTATATATGCCCCCTAGGAATGTGACATATTTTGACAAAAGGGCATGGGATGATTTGTATACCTTTATGGAGTTGATATTGTTAGCATCTCCGAGGGCTCACGTCGTTCTGTTGGGGGATCTAAATGCCAGGTTGGGAACCTTGGATGAGGAGTTGTTGCCCTATTTGGATAAAACTATGCAACCTAGGCATCTTTTGTTGAATGCCAGGACCTTTACAGATACTACAATCAACTCCTCGGGCATTAGATTTGCCATGCTTATTTAAGACCTCTCGCTCTGTATCCTCAATGGCTCAGGTTTTCAGGACCAGGGGGGAGAGTTCTCTTTCATAGGCCATCATGGATTCAGTATAGTTGATTATGTTGCGGTTACTCCAAGCATTGTGCCCAAAATCCAAGCTTTTACTATAGACAAATTTGTAATTAGTAATCATCTTCCCCTGACCTTTGGGCTGGAGCTCAGCTTTGGTGACTGGGCCAGATACTCTGTTAAGAGATTGTAACCCAATAGTAAGGTGGTCCCAACCTTTGGCTGAAGCATTTCAGAGCTATTTGATTTCTGGGGGGTGTCAAGAATTAAGAAATAGATTATTAGAAATGGATGAATCAATAGAGGTTGTCAATACTTTTAATAACCTGCTTATGGATATCACTTCCTATCTTAGTGTATATGTGGCCAATGCCGTAAAATCAAAAAGAGTCCCAGGGAACCAATGTTGGTTTGATGTAGAGTGTAGACAGGCACAGGAAAAATATCAGCTAATATATAAAAAGTACCGAGAGGGCCACCACTCTGCTATCCCAAGTGAGTTCTTTATATACAAAAAAGAGTATAGGAAACTTATCAAAATTAAAAAGCAGGTGAATTGGCAAACTAGGTGGCAGAGGATATTAGAGGCTTCCCAAAGGAAAGATGTTAGGGCCTTTTGGAAATTAGTCTCATGCCCAACGGTTAGGGAAGTGCCTGTGTGTTATTACCCAGTAACAGCTAGTGCTTGGGAGGTGCATTTCCTTAAATTATATGGAAATCTGGGCACCCTAGAGGACCCATTGTTACCTGCAATAGCAGATACATCGCCATGGCCTCCTGTAACGGAAGAAGAAGTAGTGGTGGGGCATATAGCTACTTTTCGAAATCGTAAGGGAGCCGGCAATGACTTAATATTGATAGAATGTGTCATGGCCAACCTGGATTGGTGGGTACCAGTGTTGGCGGTGCTATTTACTGCCATCAATGAAGTTGGCAAAGTGCCGGAGGGATGGGGGTTGGTGACAATAGTTCCTATTTACAAAAAAGGATCAAGATTTAGACCCGGTCAGTTATAGGCCAATCAGTTTACTGAATGTTATAAGTAAAATCTATGGTAAAGTTTCATTGCCCAGATTAGAACAGTGGATCCAGCAAGAAAAGGTTGTCTGTCTGGAGCAAGCTGGATTTATGAAGGGGAGATCTACAACTGGACAATGCCAGATTTTGCAATTTCTGATTGAAAAGTATAAAGTACGAAATAGGTGCTTTTTTTGTAGCCTTTCTGGACTTTAACGCTGCCTTTGATACAGTGAATAGGCAACGGTTTTGGGCTAAGCTTGAGGAAACAACTATAGATAGGAGGCTCCTGGTATTATTATACAATCTGCATGCTAGAACAACTTTGAGGGTCAGATTGGATAATCAGGGGCATCTCTCGGGTCAAGTTAGAACGTGGCGGGGGGTGAGGCAGGGGTGTGTTCTGGCCCCTACCCTCCTTAACTTATATATAAATGATCTACCCCCGCTTTTGGCCACCCCCAAAAATTTTTCCTCCTAAATTGGCAGAGAAAGCAATAGGCGGTCTGCTTTATGCAGACGCCCTGGCAGTTCTGTCACAAACAAAAGTGGGTCTATCCAGGCAGTTCCAGGCTGTGGCAGAATATTGGAAGCAGAATAATCTGAAAGTAAATCATAGCAAATCTAAAGTCGTGGTCTTCTCCACTGAAAGGAAGACATATGGATGGGAGGTGGACAACCATCCGATACAGCAAGTGTCACGGTTTACGTATTTAGGGGTGCATTTTCATAAATCTGGGAAGCGGAGGTACCATGTTAAAAGGGTGATAGGGGCCATGAAGGAACCCTCAGTGGCAATAAACAGGTTCTTTTTAAAAGCAGATGAATTGGCCCCGGAATTAGCTATACAGGTATTTAATAGGAAGGTGGGTGCAGCCCTTATGTTTGGAGTTAAGTTATGGAAACCTGTGGCCAAGTCTGTTAAATAAGGCCCAGTTTGCATTTCTGCAGAAGCTGCTGAGAGTGCGGACTCCTGAGAGGCACACCAGCAGCTGCAGTTAGGCTGGAGTTGGGACAGGTGGGTTGGGATTCTGTGGCATGGGAGCGTACAATTTTGGTTCCGAAGCCAAATGGCTACACAAGTAACGAGTAGTTTGGATGGTCATTTATATAGGGATAGGTTCAAGGACCAATGGTCCCTAAATATAGAGGCGTATCTGGGGAGACTGGGATTCTCCTTGGAGTATATCCGAGGGAAAAACGTGGGCCTTGCCCAGAGAGAAGTAATTTGCCGACATAGGGAAGTGGCTAGGCAGCAGGATGGGACTGTTATAAATGAAGCTAGGCATCATGAAAATGATGACAATGAAGCTATTTTCATCTCTGGATGCCTGAGTCTGATAAAATGGCTGCCTATTTACTATCTGATATCTCGCCAAAGGGCAAGCATTTATTTTTGTGTTTTCGGATTAACGCATTCCCTTCTAAAGTTTATGAGGGTAGACTGGATGGTACACTGTATTTGGAGAGATTGTGCCCATTTGATAAAAACGCAGTTGAAACCCCCCAGCATATCCTTTTTGAATGTCGCCTGTACGATGATCTGAGAGGGAATTTTGTTACAAACCTTCCTGGAGAGATACCCAGGTCAGTCTGCAATGTGTTTGTTAACTTATGCCTTAACGAATGTAACTTACATTCAGCCAATAGCCAAATTTCTCGTCCAGCCATTTTTAGCTCGTCAATCTTTTTTGAACTTCAAGCTTAGAAAAGATATTACTTCTCCTTCTGTAGGAGACTTCCTTCTAGGGAAGGCTTTTTTATAATTTAGATTAGTATCTTGCCTTTTGTATCGTGCTTTATAATATGTTGATATTATGTTATGATATTTTGTGTTTGTTTTTGTTCTGTATGTAAGTGCCTTGTATGATGCTATAGCTTGTGGCTCAGCCGAATATATATATTAGGCATATATATATGGCTGCTTTTCCTCAATCTGTGAAATGTATAATCTCTTCCAAAATCTGAACAAAATAATCATGAAGTGATTAAGAAACCATTGGTTTATTTTCTAATTCCTGGACTACAACATCAGTGCAATGTGGCTCTGTAGTCGAGTGAGGTGACCTTAGTGGTTTGCAACCCCATGCTCATGTCAGCATTGAGCCGTGACCTTGCTGGCGGTCCTTGCATCAGACATACCCAGCAGGACAGCCTCTCTTTCTGCCTGGCACCTAGTTCTGGAGAGTCAACCAACCACAAGAAAAACTGCTTTTTAAATACATGCATTTAAATACATCAGAAGCACAAAGCCTGCTAGAAGCACGTCTGCTGGGCCATTTAGGGGAACAAGGTGTATAAGGAGCACTCCAGGAACGAAAGGTCATTATACAGAAAAGGGAATTCTTTGCATCAGTCGTCAAATGCAGAAGAGGTAGGGGAGATACCCACAACAGAGCTGTTTCAAACTAATGTGTCGACAGAGGAGAGGATTCATTTATGTTATTTATTTTTGACGTTTTATACCCCGCACCCAACCTGCTAACAAGTATAACAAGGACAGCTAACAAGTATAATGAAAATATATAAAAATATATAAATATAATAATACATACAAACAAGTCATCATAAAACACTTACTGGAGCTAAAAAGATGCGTCACCCAACCCAGCCACCCACTACCCATCTCCCCAGGCGGAACAGCCAGGCCTTACTTGGTCAGCGGAAGGAGGACACACCCAGGGACAGATGAACCGCCACCGGGAGGGAGTTCCACAGCCTCCGGGTGGCCACCAGGAATGTCCTCTTCACGGTCGCCACCCAGGATACCCGGGGGACCTCAAGGAGGGCACTCCTGGCCAACCGTAGGAGCTGATCAGGACCCGGGGAAGGAGGTGATCCTGTAGGTAGGTCATATTTATTTATTTATTTATTTATTTTTATTTATTATATTTCTACCCTGTACCCTCCTATCAATGGCAGCGTGGGGCAGCTCACAAGTTACAAAATATAAAATACACATGAAATATAAATATAAAGTACAAAATACATATAAACACTAATCAAATAATAATAAAACATCCAATTTAGAGTAAATAGATAAGTTAAAATGTACTAAGCCCCAGAACTAGATGGTATTCACAGAAGAGTTTTGAAGGAACTCAAATATAAAATTGCAGAACTATTAACTGAGGTATTTAACCTATCAAAAAAATAATTTTCTGTACCAGAAGGTTGGAAGATAGCTGATATCAAGCCAAGGTGATTGTGGAAACAGAACACTAGTGAGTCTAATTATAATAAAGAGGAAAGTTATTTAACAGACAGATATATTCATGATATGCTGGGGAAGAATCAACATGGCTTTTGTAAAAGGAAGTCATGCCTCACTAATCCGTTAAACTTCCTTTAGGGTGTCAACGACCATGTCGATAAAGGATGATACAGTGTACTTTGATTTCTAAAAAGCCTTTGACAAGGTCCTTCACAAACTGCTCTTATGAAAAATGAGTAGTCATGGAAGAAGAGGGAGAGTCCTTTCATGGATCAATAACTAGTTAAAAGATAGAAAACAAAGGGTAGGAATAAATGGTCAGTTTTCACAATAGAGAGAGACAAGCAATGAGATGCCACAGAGATCTGGCACTAATGTTGGCTAACGTATTGGTTAACGATCTGGAAAAGGAGGTGAGAAGTAAGGATTCAAAGTTCGCAGATGACACAAATTTATTCAGGATAGTTTAGTCTAAAGCGACTGGAAAAAAGCAAAGCATCTCTCCCTGTCCCTCTAGGACTTTGCGTTAAGAACACTGCTAAATTTCAAGAAGTGCTTGGGGAACTTTGTATTTATGCAATGAAGACTACGTTAACCCATGGCAGATGCATGTTTTGCACTTTAAGGGTATATGATTTCATAATCAGGATTAGGCTGGCTACAAAACCACTGGTAGAGAGTCTCTGTGGGAGGTTCACACCCCTGCCTCCAAATTAGGATGTGGCAACTCAGCTTCTTGGGGAACTAGCTTGTGCGTAGCCCCACATAAACTTGTATGCACTTTGTAACTCTGGTACCTGGCCTTGGACACTGGCCTTGGACACCCCTGTGGTGCTTTTTAGGTCTGGTCTCCCATCACCCCTCTAGCCAGTCCAGGCCACCACATGAGGCTTCTCCAAATCAACTGTGGGTCCCCAAACTCATAAAATAACTATAACATAAATAACAGTCCTCAACTAATAGGAATTCTCCCACCTGGGCTGCAGCTGAGTATCTCCTGGATTGTTAACAGTGTGGGGAGGCGTTTCCCAAGCTGTATTAGTAGATTTTCCTTCCTGGCCTGTTCTAGGGAGCCTCTACTCCAGGCTGCTTGCAGCTCTACTTCCTTGGGCTCTGTGTGTCTCTCTCTGCAGCAGGCACTGCGCTGACTTCCTGCTGCCTTTTTATACAGCTGCTGCCTCTTGATTGAGCCCAGTAGCTTGGCTCTTAAGGGAACAACAGCCCTTTCCATACTGCCTCTCCTAAGGCTCAGAGAGGAGGGGGTCAAGCTTGAGCTCTCCCTGTGGCTCTCTCACAGTCTCTGTGCTCCCATTTTTCAAATGAACAAAATGGACCCCAAGTTCCTTTCTAGAATGGCTTCTCTTTGAAGCTGAAGAATGGCCTTTTCCATTGGGAAGGATGCTATTATTCATTATTCATTATGATGATGATGATGATGTATACTGTACCAGCAATGTACCTGGTGCTGTACAATCAGTAGCTAGAGACAGATCCTTGCCCTGTGGGGCTTACAGTCTAGGAAAGGCAAAGGAGGGGAGAGAAGGGAGCAGGGAACAAAGGGAGACATTCATGAATAGTGCAGCAACATTCTAAATACCATCGTCGTCGTCAGTCTATGGAGAGACCGACCATCAGGCTGACTTTTAACTAACCTGAGCTTCTCTTGTGGTCACTGGTATTTTAGGGCCACATGGGGGACAAAAGATATTCCCCCTTTCTCCACTTGCCCAACAGAGGGCACCAGGATGACAATCTCAAACCCCTTAGTAAAAGCCTGAGTACTCGTTTTTAATTTTCACTTACTATCAGATCCATAGGAGCTGACTCTAGGTTTTAAAATTATGTCCTGCTTCCAAATAGCAGGAAGGCTTTGTACCAGGGCTAGGCCCTGAGGGGCTCAGCCTCCCCATGACCCAGTCCACACGATCACCAATACTGTGTGCACAGTCCACGTACAATCAGGCTCCTTCAGGTATCTATACTGCGGCAAGCCCCCGGTCCGTCCCAGTACTCCCCATCGCAGTATCTGGCCCCTCAGGACTGGTACGGTCACTGCCAGCCTGGCCTTAGCAGCTAACTGGGTTCCAGCTCCGTCCTGACTTCTCCCAGCCTCCTCACTATTCACCAGGCTGGCCCAGGATTAACCCATCTTGTGTCTCCAGCAGGCACCCTACCCTCTACGGAGCCCTTCTGGAGGCAGAGTCTTCCCCTGGCTGCCTCTCCCCAATCTGAGTTACAGCCGGGTTCCTGGGCTGGGCTGGGCTGGGCTGGCCACACTCAGCCACTAAGCTCTCAGAGTCCAGAGGCTCGCACATCTGTATTCTATTGGCACTGTCCTCCTTTGGGCTGGCGTCTGTGCTTCCATTAGCACCAACTCGAGACGCAATCCAAATCTCCCTTCCAGGCTGGTGCTGACATGTCCATGCTACAGGGCTGTTCTCCAATAATCTCGGCTTTAGATAGGGGTTCTGATGAAATAGAGTGGAGGACTGAGAAAGCAAGCTATCACTTCAGTTTTCTAAAACTCTCCCCAGTGGTAACTGGCTTAAAGTCCCCGGTACTTAATTGTTTCAACATCATTAATAGGAACATAGGAATTCCTCTACAAGTGGTCAACGTCAGAGACTTTGCGGGAAGCTGTAAGAAGCCCTGCAAAAGGCAGTGGCAGGCGGAATTCTTCTCCTCCTCCTTGTTCCAACCACCAATAGTCAAAGAGCGATCAAAACCATTGGGTCCGCTACTCTCTATCCCTGTAACATTTCTAAGCAGTAAACTAGAACAGTGGCCAGCGGCCACGGTGACCCATGTCAACATTCAGACTCTCTCTGCCTCAAGGACATCTTGTGTCAAGGAGTTCCTCAGTCTAATGATATGCACGGTATAAGTTTGCATTTGTCATCTTTCAATTTGACTCGTTCTTGTATTGCAAGATGAGAATGGAAGCGTTCTTACAGACTCCAAGATCACTCTGAACTATTTCTAATCAATAAAATGTTTAATGCCTTTAAATGGTTCAAATCACATTTTAATAGACTGAAACTAGAACAATCTGTCTGCAAAATTGTACCAGTTGAGTGATGAGTTCTCTTTTGTAAGTTGAACTGGGGATGAGAGAAACTCCTGACTGGCACTGCCAGAGGCTGAGAACTAACGGATCTCCCTCTTGGCCAGTGTCAGAGGGGGGTAATCCTCATCCGTCCGTCCATCCAGCGCTGAGTACGTTGCATGCCAAAGTGCTGTGCTAGCCGTAAGTAGGCGCGCAATCGTTTTGTTCAGTGAGCGACACCGTTGTCCATCCCCCACTCTCCCTTTCACATGCAGCGTCGCCCATCGAAGCCCAGCACAGCTCCTCCATAGATTGAGCTCTTGAGTGTCATCTGACACCACTTGTGAGAGTGGGGCACCCCCGCACAAGACAGGCAGCAGCCTGCCAACCAGGCTGACAAGCGACACCTCTCGCGGAGAGTGAGCATTCAACACCCACTTCTGTCTAGTGAAGCACTTCAGCGTGCAAGGTAGGTGTGCGTAGCCCCTTGACACTGTGCCCAGGGGGGGTGCTGGGCTAGACTGGCTTGACCCACTAGGGCAGTTCTCATGTTCCTACAATTCACCCTTTGAGATGACCCAGTTAAAAAACATCAACTTTGTTGCCTTCTCAAAATGGCAAATAGTCCTGATCTGATGCACACTCTTGGAACAGCAAGTAATTAGCTATTTGCAGCTAGGAAGAAAAGAGAACAGCAGACTAAAAATAAAATTCCCTAATTCCCCTTTCCCACCTACCTGTATTTTACACTTGAACAGATTAAAGTCCTTGGGACGTGACTAAGCAAAGTACAAGCATTTCATACACAGAGCACCACGCCAGGTTTTAAAATAGAATTCCCTAGTTACAAATAAATGATCCCCTTTGGAAATAGATGCCTCTGAGTTACACAGAATGTGTAAATCAAACATGATCACATCTTTAAAAGTCTGAAGAAAATCACAAAATGAAAGCAATGAAAAACAGATAGTATAGCTAACAGGCTTGAGTGAGGTGTGTAATTCTAAATAAATTCGAAGAAATTTCCTCCCCAAATTCAGTTGTGATCCGCGACTCACATTTATGTTCATTTACAAATGGGCAAGGGAAAGCAGATTAAGAGGCAAAATGGCTTTTCGTTTCCTGCCTCTTTAATTCCACTGTCCCGCTCAAAAAAGGCCTTTTCTCTGGGCCGGATTCTCGTCGGCTTGTAAGATCAATAACTCGAGCAAGCAGAGGGTGCTGTTTGCACAATGACATCTGTCAGAGAGTTGTGGGGACAGATCAGAGGTGGCTGGATTTGGCAGAAGAATTCACCCTCTCTGCCAAAAAAGAAGAAAAAAAGAGAAGACGACAACCAGCATTTGCTCTTCTTCAATCTCTTGCTCAAGCCCTGCTTGGAATCTAAAATCCTGCTCCAATCTCATCCTTCTTGCATGGGAATTTATGGGGGGGAGAAAAAAAAACAGGAGCCAGAGAGAGCAAACCTAGATTTTAAGGTCAGAGGAGGCCACCGAGATTATTTATTTATAAAACAATTTTCTACCCCGCCCCTCCTACTCCAGGCAGCCCGGGGTAGCTTACAACATTGAAAACATAAACAACACACAAAATCAGGTGGCACATTAAAAGAGAAGGTAAACAAAACCAGGAAAACACCCCCCTCCCAACACCCAATCTCCCTCGCCAAAAAGCCAGGCCTTACACATACAGCGGAAGGAAGGGAGGTCCGGAGCCATCCAGGCCTTAGCTGGGAGGGAGTTCCACAGCCTAGGTGAGGCCACCAAGAACGCCTCTCCTGGGCCACCTGGGGGACCTCGAGAAGGGAGCCCGGGGAGTGAGGCAGTTCTGCGGGTAAGTGGGGTCACGGTCGTATAGGGATTTATAGGTCAAAACCAACACCTTGAATTGGGCCCGGAAGACTATAGGCAGCCAGTGCAGGGCCCAGAGCACCGGTGTAATGTGCTCACGGTGACCCGACCTCATAAGGAGACAGGCTACTGCATTCTGCGCTAGCTGCAGTCTCTGGACTGCACCATGGGTAGCCCCACACAGAGCACGTTGCAATAGTCCAATCTTGGGGTAATGAAAGCATGGATGACAGTGACCAGGTCACTATCTGAAACATACAGCCAAACCATCACATCAGATGTAATTGGCAAAACACATTTCTCACCACAGTCTCCACCTGGAGATCCAGGCAGAGTTGCGGGCTAAGGACCACGCCCAAACTGTGAACCCGGGGAACCAGTGGAGGGAGAATCCCATCAATGATGGGAGCCACAACATCCACTGCCTTACCCACTACCATCACCTCCGTCTTGTCGGAAATCAACTTCAGTCAGCTCACCCTCACCTACAGCTGCCAGACATCGGGTAAGCACTGAGGCTGGGTCGGATGAAAAGGAGAGGTAGAGTTGGGTGTCATCAGCATATTGATGACACTGCACCCCATACTGTCTCGCAGAGCTGTTAGACATGGTCTGTCTAGCACTTTGAACAATGAAAGTGTTATAGAAATAGGAGTCTGTGCATTCAGGCATAGGTGCTTGCATTGCTGTCATGAATCACTTACAAGAACGTGTGGATATCTACACAGACATCTTTAAAAAAGAAATAGCTTAATATAGAAAGTAAACAATATATTTATATATCAACACAGACTGATCAAAATTTAACTGGCAGATGGTTTGTATTTGTTGACTAAACGATATTCCTGTTTGTCTTTTAATCAAAATAATCATAGCCATTTAAGATGTACACATTAATACCAAACTAATGCTTCATAAAATTCACATTGTGCAATTATCTAAGTAGGCATATGCGAGCGTTTGCAGTTTTAAAAAAAAACAAACCAGAATTCATTAGACTTTACTAGCAAGTGGAGGTGACAGGCAGTGCATTTCCAATTAAATAAACTCCTGTTTGTTACTTTTCCTAAAGATAAAATGATGTGCAGGGAGTAATCGAGGTGCTCCTCGGAAGGGTCCCCAAAATCTCAGAATGCAGCATAATCCCTCTGCCCCTGGAAGAGGAGGAGGAGGAGGGGAAAGAGTTGCTCCAATGGATCGCTTAAAGCGATCAACCTTTCCCTGCTCTCCAACCTCAATGTTTCCTCCCATTGCTGCACTCATCTCCTTTTTCTAACATCTTCCAAGGCATTGCTCATTTGGTTACATTGCAACAATAGCCCTGAGCCTTCTCACGCTAAACTATGGGCCAAGTCACCCTTTGGTGGAAGAGAGTAGCTAAACCAAACCCCAGAGAGCTGCAATAATGTAGACCTACTGAACCTCGGGCCCTTCATCAGGACAGCTGTCATAATTCACCACTTCGTAGGACTTGTACTTCCCCAAATGTATGAATCTTCCTTTTTCTCCATGAGGACTCGGTGCCCAGTCTGTCCCAGCGAGGTAGGATCTCCCACCATGCAATTCCCTCTTTGTTTTCCTATATGAAAGTAGGCATTTCACTGAAAACTCATGCTTCGTTTCCAGTTTTCTCTCTGATCTGCTGCTTCCCAGACAGCTAATCTCTCCATTTGGGTCTAGGCTGTTCTTTTCCTCTCTGCCTGCATGCAGGGCCTTACATGTATTTGTTCTGAATTTCATCTCATTGCCTGCGTCCACCTTCAAATCTCTCCAGGCAAGCGTCGCTGGCTCTTGCATTCCCAGGTGTTTGCTACACGACCAATCCTGGTTTATGAACAAATTTAATCACATTTGAATTTGGACCTTCTTCTAGATCTTTAATGAAACTGTTAAATAATAAAGTTGAGGCCCCACTACTGATCCCTGCCGTACTTCACATAATGCTGTTCCCCACTTGGCAGCCTTGCTAATAATAATTATACTCGGTTCCCTGTCTGTCAACTAACATCTAGCCCAGGGTAAGGTATTTTTATCTAATTCTATCTATCACCATTGACGCAGTGCCTATTACTGTAGTATTTTTACAAGTTTATAAAGTATCCATCGATAAAGCACTTTTATCTCTTCAGTGTTATTTATATCTATATTCTCTGTACTTGTAAAACGTAGCACTATTGCTGCCAAGGCAGTGAGAATTAAAAAGAATGTAGGGTGGGAAAATAGAGCCCTTTCTGCTCTCAGTACCGAGATTGTAGCGACTGTGAAGGAAAGTTAAATCCAAACCTGGGAGCGCTCCCCCGCTGGACACAGTGGTGGGAGAAATCCTACTATGTCTCCTGAGCTATACAATCAAGCCCCCGAGGAAGGCAGGACTTCCAGTGTTGGCTTGGAGTTCTGCTGCGACTGAGCGCCCTTCAGTTTGTCTGGATGAAAATGCAGAAAAGAGACCAGGACCAAGGTCAAGTCACCCCCCATCCCCGGCCCCCAACACCTTGGACTGGAATCTCCTGTTTTGCTGGAGTGTTTTAAACTATGAGGGCACAGTAGAGTCTGCAGCATCAAGCCAAGAAAGAAACAGCTTGTCCAGCATCCTTTCAAAACACCTTTCTGCAGTGCAGACAAATGTGACTGCGAGGAGGAGGAGACCACCGCAAGCAGCGTGCTCCTAGCCTGCAATATTCAAAGTAAACAGCATGCCAAACAGAGTTGCTTCTGGATGCTAGGAATATATTTAAAGCAGAGAGCTTAATTATGTGAGATAGCTTTCCCACTTACAGACCAATCAAAACCATCTGCTGTTAGACTCAAAAGCTAAAATGCACTGGCCAAGTTTTTTTTAAAGAAGCACTTAAAAGTGAGCCTCCCAACTTCTCATCCAGGAAACTGATTTTTAAAAATGTTGATCTTCTATCAGCTCTTACTAAAGTCCCATTTCAAGCCTCTCAACTTCCCTTGGCAGCCTCAGACCCCAAGACTAGTGACTCTGGAAGCACGACGCGCATGGTGCACTTGCTAGAGTTGAGCATTTGGGACAGATTTTTGTTTTGCTCTTTGACTGTTTCAGGAGGGGAAGCCCAACCTGTTAGGGGCAAAGTGCTATGCAATGGTCTGGAGCTGTATTAATTTTAAGGGTCAAAAACTGAACTGGTTACTTATCAAGCGGTGGACCAGCTTCTCTCTGCTCAAACATTCAAAATAGGAAAAACAAGGAAAGGCAAATCTGTTTACTTTGTTTGGATCATTTAAAAAGATAGTGGAGGTTTCTAATCTCCTAAAGTCGGTGTAACCCTGGTAAACCAACTGCATTTCCAGGGAAGTGATGCAATAATAGGGCATGTCTCACCTGCGGAGGAGGCGTCTCTGACCTGGAGACTGACATGTGTGTAAAGGGTCACAGAAACACCTGTTCTCAGGTGGGGGGCACCAGCCACACCTCTCTGGCTATAAGCAGGGGGCACCATTTCCAGCTCCCTGGCTAAGCAGCTTCCAAAGCTTCAACCCGTAAAGGTGGCCTGAAGGGATCAATAGCAATAAATGCTCAATTATCAGGGACCCGTGTTTGCTGAGTGTTCCCCGTTGCTGGCAACAGGGGAAACACAGCGAAGAAAGGTCCCTGTTCTTCTATATAAGAACTCTTCTAACCCAGACCGGCATGTGGAGAGTAACAAGCAGCGCTCCCCCCCACCCCCACCCCGACATGTGGAGGATTAGGAAGAGGAGAGGCAATCAGGGAAGACCAACAGATCATAAGCCCCTTCGTCTGAAAGAACTATGCACTGAGAGAATGCGTCGGGAGGCGCTGCCAGGCAATGGCCCCGCCATTATGGATTCACCCCAGGAGGTAAGATGCTGATCCGGTGTAGTGGGCTCTGGAATCACGGAGCCTTCTCTTTTCCTGTAGGGTTCAATCGCTGCGGACTGGGAATCTCCAAACAGGGGCCCCTCCCTACTGAGAGAGGCATAACAGCTATCTGCCCACTGCCCTTCACTCGCACAAGACAGGGCCCAATGTGATCTCGGTCCCGGTCTTCCATGTTAGGGCGTGGCCGCTCTGCAAACAAGACGTCACCACAACTCCAGGTGGGCAGCACCGGGCAGCAGTAGCAGGGCAAGTCTGCCATTGCTGCTGGCCAATCCTAGGGACCCAGCTGGGAACACCAACATCAGAACAGGGGCAGAATGGAGGGGGGGGGGCTTCTCCTGCTCCACCCCTCCACCACGCCGGTGGCAGCAACACCACAATGGCGGTGGAGAGCATCGTTGGGAAATTCCCTGCTGCCCCCAGTCCTGGGGAGCACTTGCAGACGGTCGGTCTCCTGCCACTTCTCCTGGCTCCGATGCCCAGCTCTCCCCAGAACAGGTAATCCCCCCAATCCCACAGAACAGCTGGTGAGCAGCTGCATTCTACGCACCAGCTTCATGGATCAAACACTAGCCAGTCCCCAACATGGCATTTTTGAATGTCTAAAAACACCCCAAGCCCTCCTCAAGGAGATCATTTTGACACAATCCTGTCTCAATGTTACTTGAGAGAAGGCCTTAGTTTTTACCTCAGAATTTACAAACTGATCCCATGACTTAACTGTGGAGAACTACACCTGCTCTTGAAGCAAACGGTGTTTGTGCTGCTGCTGGCACTGCTCTTCCTGTGAAATCGAAAGCTTTACGATGAAAGCATACTCATTAAAAAAAACAACTCTTACCAAGGACACCCCGCCCTGCCCAACCCTGGATCTTTTAGAAAAATAATAATCTATAAATACAACGAAGGCTTCTGAATTTCTGTCAAGAGCTAAGGAGAAGGCTTTTTGGAGGGCAATGTTATCAAGATAAAGAGCCGCTTCGAATGAAAGCTTTCTGCAAAAAGGAGAGTGTTTACTTTTCCAGTTTAGTAGCATGTCGCTTGAGGCAATCTCCCCTTCCATATTAACTTCAAATTCTGTCTCTCCACCCTTACTTCTGCTATCTCCCTTGCTAGACAACACTACTATGCCTCCCGCATTGAATCCTGTTCTCGGGACCCTCGCCGCCTGTTCTCTACCTTTGACTCCCTCCTCAAGCCTCCCTGTCCTCCCCCTCCTTCTTCCCTTTCTGCTCAGGATCTTGCCTCCTTCTTCACCTCCAAGATAGACAAGATCCGCCTCGACATCGCTTCCCACTCCTCTCTTCCCACTCCCACCCCTCTCCCTCCTCCCCCTCCTTCTCTCATGTCCTCCTTCTCCCCTGCCTCCCTTAAGGAAATCTCCTCTCTGCTCTCCTCCTCCAACCCTTCCACTTGCCCCCTTGATCCCATTCCTTCCCGCCTCCTCACCTCCATTACTCCCACTGTCGCCCCTTCCTTCCTGCACATCATCAACCTCTCCCTCTCTACTGGCTCTTTCCCTTCTGCCTTCAAACATGCCACAGTCTCTCCTATTCTCAAAAAGTCCACTCTTGACCCCTCTGACCCTTCTAGCTATCGTCCTGTCTCACTCCTTCCTTTTGCTTCCAAGCTGCTTGAACGTGTTGTCTACTCCCGCTGCCTTGACTTCCTATCCTCCAACTCCTCCCTTGACCCCCTCCAATCTGGCTTCCGCCCCCTTCATTCTACTGAAACTGCTCTCGCTAAGATCACCAACGATCTTCTGGTGGCTAAATCTAAACGTCTCTATTCCATTCTTGTCCTCCTTGATCTCTCTGCTGCCTTCGATACTGTTGACCACTCACTCTTGCTGGATTCCCTTCACTCCCTTGGCTTTTGTGGCTCTGTCCATAACTGGTTCTCCTCCTACCTCTCTGACCGCTCCTTTAATGTGTCTCTCTCCAACTCCGCCTCCTCCTCCTTCCCCCTCTCAGTTGGTGTTCCTCAAGGCTCTGTTCTTGGCCCTCTCCTCTTCTCGATCTATACCTCATCCTTAGGCAAACTCATTGCCTCCCATGGCTTCCAATACCACCTCTATGCTGATGACACTCAACTCTATCTCTCTACTCCCTCTCTCTCTCCCTCTGTTCAAGCTCGTCTCATCAACTGTCTCTCTGACATCTCTACCTGGATGTCTCAACGTCAACTCAAACTCAACATGGCTAAAACTGAACTCCTTATCTTCCCCCCTCATCCTTCCTCTCCTTCCTCACTGTCAATAACTATTGATGGAGTCACCATCCTGCCTGTCCCCCAAGCCCGTAGCCTAGGCTTCATCTTTGACTCAGCCCTTTCTTTTAAACCCTACATTGACTCTGTTGCTAAATCCTGTCGCTTCTCCCTCCATAACATTGCTAAGATTCGCCCTTTTCTCTCTGTCTCGTCTGCCAAAACTCTTGTTCATGCTCTGGTCATCTCTCGCCTCAATTACTGTAACCTCCTTCTCACTGGCCTTCCCCGGTCTCACCTTTCTCCCCTCATCTCTGTCCAAAACTCTGCTGCCAGGGTCATCTACCTCGCCAGTCGCTTCGACCATGTGCAGCCCCTCCTCTCTTCGCTTCACTGGCTTCCCCTTCCTGAACGAATCCTGCACAAGCTCCTAGTCTTCACCTATAAAGCTCTTCACAACCTTGCTCCCCCCTACCTCTCTGCACTTATCGCCCTCCATACTCCAGCCCGTGCACTTCGCTCCTCCTCTGTCCCTTCTCTCACCCTTCCACGCCTTCCCTGCTCCCCTAAGCGCCTTCGTCCCTTCTCACTTGCTGCCCCCCATGCCTGGAACTCCCTCCCTGTCCACATCCGCCTTGCCCCCTCCCTTCATACCTTCAAATCTCTCCTTAAAACTCACCTCTTTCGCTCTGCTCTGTCTGACTCTTTATCCTGCTGAGCCACTATTCCTATACCTACGATCGGTTTACCCTTATCCTTGCAACATGGACCTGCCTGCTGTCATTCTCATCGTAACCAAGCCAAGTACGTGCACTTGAGACCTCGCATCTTCATGAATGTTAGACCCCTTGTCTCTCCCTCTGTTCCCCTTCCTAAGTCTCTCCCCCAGCTCCTGTCTCTCAGATTGTAAGCCCTAGGGGCAGGGACCGTGTCTATTTTATTACTTTGTAAAGTGCCAGGTACACTGCTGGCGCTATATAAATGTTTGTTAATAATAATAATAATAATTAACACTCGCTTGCACCCACACAGAGAGGAGATGGTTTTAAGGATGGGAAACTTGCTGGCTGATTCTTCTCTCTATTAAATGAACTTGGATACCACTGTGGTAGGTTCCTCCAAATATCCAAGCCAGATTTAAAAGATTGGGTTGGATGGATAACGGGAGTATATTTCTGAGATACATTCCCTACTGCAATATAGACTCTACAGTTCTACAATTCCATTGTTTCATGGTATGCTGAACCTGGTCTTCCCTTCTAAGATAAGGGAAGAAATACGACGCACTAGCTCTAATTCTATTTGATACCGTAACAAAGGCTGCAGCAGGGTAACTCCCACTGCTGGGCCAGATCCCCCCCATTTCAGATGAGTTTGGTGGCTGTGTTATTTCCTCTGCTACCTGACCTGTCCATGCGCTGAGCCCTATTGTATTCAGGCAGTGGAGGAGAAAAATAGGGATATTAACCTCTAACACTGCTGAAAATAATACCTACAATAAAATAGGGATGAAAACCACAGTGCTAGTAAATATTCTGCTCTCTCTTACCCCATAGTAAACAGGTTTCAAATAGAGCCTCTAGGAATTTTAAAAGTCCCTCCATTTCCATTTTATCATCTAGGTGTCTCGTGCACTGCCAGAGAGAGCTTGCTGTGGCCAAGGACACAAACCTCGAGAGAAAAAAACATCCTCTTTCCCTCAACATTGCAGAAGTTAACGTTTGTTGACACGGGCTCTGGACTGCCCTCTCTCTTCTGGTTCATCTGGCAGCAGCCTACTGTGGAAAATCTACCAGACTGTATTTCAGATAACCTAAACCAACTGGCCAAATGCACTAAATTCTTGCTTTTGTGTCTGGCTCTTACATTCCTACAGACCTGACCTAACAGACAAGACAGGGGCATAAAATTGAACCTCCCAAACAAAAACAGACCTTTTGGAATTTCTCCTACACATGCTGCAGGGATGTGTAACCCTGTACTGTAATGTGCACTGTAACCAAGCCAAGAACGTGTACCTGAGTTCTTGCATCCTCATGATTGCTGAGTCCCTTGTCTCTCCCTTCCCTGTGTCCCCTCCCCCTGTCTTTAGACTGTAAGCTCTCGGGCAGAGACCGTGTCTATCTTATTCTCTGTAAAGCGCCAGGTACATCACTGGCGCTATATAAATGCTAATAATAATAATAATAATAATAATAATAATAATTAATAATCAGAACTACTTTCATTTCTCCTTGCTTCAGATCATGTTGTGTACTTCTTCAGACTGCATGTGTGTGTGTGTGTGCGTGCGTGCGTGCGTGCGTTAGAGGATAGAGCCATAAATGCTTGCTAGTTGGGGCTTACCGGTAGTTGGGAGAGGTTAGCAGGAGATGGGTCACACCTCCATGACCTGTAATTGTAATTCTCTCGAGCTACTGTAGCTGACCACAATCAGAGACAGGGCTGGGCTCGATGGACCGCGAGTCTGACCCAGTACGGCACTGACTGTGACACTGTCGGAGACAGGCTGCTGGGCGCGATGGACCGCGAGCCTGACCCAGTACGGCACGGACTGTGACACTGTCGGAGACAGACTGCTGGGCGCGATGGACCGCGAGTCTGACCCAGTACGGCACGGACTGTGACACTGTCGGAGACAGGCTGCTGGGCGCGATGGACCGCGAGTCTGACCCAGTACGGCACTGACTGTGACACTGTCGGAGACAGGCTGCTGGGCGCGATGGACCGCGAGTCTGACCCAGTACGGCACTGACTGTGACACTGTCGGAGACAGGCTGCTGGGCGCGATGGACCGCGAGTCTGACCCAGTACGGCACTGACTGTGACACTGTCGGAGACAGGCTGCTGGGCGCGATGGACCGCGAGTCTGACCCAGTACGGCACTGACTGTGACACTGTCGGAGACAGGCTGCTGGGCGCGATGGACCGCGAGTCTGACCCAGTACGGCACTGACTGTGACACTGTCGGAGACAGGCTGCTGGGCGCGATGGACCGCGAGTCTGACCCAGTACGGCACTGACTGTGACACTGTCGGAGACAGGCTGCTGGGCGCGATGGACCGCGAGTCTGACCCAGTACGGCACTGACTGTGACACTGTCGGAGACAGGCTGCTGGGCGCGATGGACCGCGAGTCTGACCCAGTACGGCACTGACTGTGACACTGTCGGAGACAGGCTGCTGGGCGCGATGGACCGCGAGTCTGACCCAGTACGGCACTGACTGTGACACTGTCGGAGACAGGCTGCTGGGCGCGATGGACCGCGAGTCTGACCCAGTACGGCACTGACTGTGACACTGTCGGAGACAGGCTGCTGGGCGCGATGGACCGCGAGTCTGACCCAGTACGGCACTGACTGTGACACTGTCGGAGACAGGCTGCTGGGCGCGATGGACCGCGAGTCTGACCCAGTACGGCACTGACTGTGACACTGTCGGAGACAGGCTGCTGGGCGCGATGGACCGCGAGTCTGACCCAGTACGGCACTGACTGTGACACTGTCGGAGACAGGCTGCTGGGCGCGATGGACCGCGAGTCTGACCCAGTACGGCACTGACTGTGACACTGTCGGAGACAGGCTGCTGGGCGCGATGGACCGCGAGTCTGACCCAGTACGGCACTGACTGTGACACTGTCGGAGACAGGCTGCTGGGCGCGATGGACCGCGAGTCTGACCCAGTACGGCACTGACTGTGACACTGTCGGAGACAGGCTGCTGGGCGCGATGGACCGCGAGTCTGACCCAGTACGGCACTGACTGTGACACTGTCGGAGACAGGCTGCTGGGCGCGATGGACCGCGAGTCTGACCCAGTACGGCACTGACTGTGACACTGTCGGAGACAGGCTGCTGGGCGCGATGGACCGCGAGTCTGACCCAGTACGGCACTGACTGTGACACTGTCGGAGACAGGCTGCTGGGCGCGATGGACCGCGAGTCTGACCCAGTACGGCACTGACTGTGACACTGTCGGAGACAGGCTGCTGGGCGCGATGGACCGCGAGTCTGACCCAGTACGGCACTGACTGTGACACTGTCGGAGACAGGCTGCTGGGCGCGATGGACCGCGAGTCTGACCCAGTACGGCACTGACTGTGACACTGTCGGAGACAGGCTGCTGGGCTTGATGGACCACGAGTCCACGCACTGACTGTGTGTACATGTGTCTGTGTGTACATGTGTAACATGGATGCATTGAGGCTTCTGGAGAGTGCACGAGAGAGGGGGCGGAAAGGCCCTCCATCTAGAGTGAGGTTGTGGACATGTATCCGTATCCTTGGGGAGTGTTTGTTTCTCTGACGGTGGCATGGATGGAGGATTCATTTTTTACTTAAAATCAACAGATTTTTTTTTCTCCTCAGGTTTTCAATTCCCATAATTAATTTTTGACACATATGACAACGTAACTTTGTTCCACGCGGCATCCTTATTCTTCTCAGGCTAAAAAGTCTATCTTTCTTGAGATTTCCTCGTGCAAAAATCAAATAAGTTAGAGTTAATAAAAAAAAAAATCACAAATGACTTTTAGCTACTGATAATAGAGAATAGCAATAATAAAGCAGCCGTAAAAATATGCAAGCGTGTTAATGCCAGGGAACAAGGGATGTGCAAGAGGCAAAAAAGAAAAAAGAAATTAGAGGGGAAAATCCTGATATTGCTGAAGTGCTGCTCTCACACTAAGACCAGGGGGATTGGGATAAGGCTAAAGTTAATTGCATTTCCAGATGACAAACCTCTCACCTCTGAACTGAATGGCTCTTTATAAAAGCTATCAGTAATAAACTGTAAATCTCAGCTATGATTGCAAATAAAGGTCATCCCTTTCATGCTGCCACTTTCCTGGGCCTTATTATATTCCTGTCTGAACCATTCTTACATCTTAAGGTGTGCCAGCTGTCCGTAGAAGCAATCACCAAGGCTTTTTCATTTTATTTCTCAAGGCACAATATTACCAGATTTACATCCCAGCACGGGACTCCTCGGGACAATCCTCAACTTCAGAGAGGAAGACAGGAGCCCATGAGCAGGATTCATCTTCATCTCCTGCTAACGCAACGATGGTTCTGGGCGCTCGCTCCCCCATTCCCTCCCACTCATAACATCATCGAGACTCTTCTTAATCAGGAAGGATTCACTTCTTCAGTTTCTCTTTATCTAATTTTCAATGCACAGATTCCTATGCATCTGGCAGGAAGATCTAGCCTGACCCCGTGAGTGGCCTCTGTCCCCGGAAAGATGCAGCAAGTCACCCCATTTGAGGTGACGCGCCCAGGCTTTCACTCAGTCAGAGCCAGTGGAGGTTAGTCACCAGTGGCACGCTAGAAACAGGGACAGGCATGGGGGTTGTGGGAGCATGTGTATTGCACAGCTAGCAAACTCTCTCTCTGGGTAACAAAGGACAACAACGTTGTCTGTATGCGGAGACAATGCAGCAGCTACCACTAAGGAAAGGCGCACTGGGCGCCGCGCTAGTGCTTGGAAATCTGAGAGAAATATTACTGAAATGAATCTACTGAGAGCTAAACTCACTCAGCATCATTGAATCCAGCAGCACAGGCATTGTGAAGTCACTCCGCTTTATCTTTCTAGCCCTACCATCTCCCCGTCCATGACGGCCCACACCACTGTCTCTCTACATCTCCCTGGCAGCTCCAAGACTGAACTCGCCTCATCTTCCCCCTTAAACAATCCTCTTGCTCTCCTTTACACCTTTACAGATTTGGTCTGTTGCTAAGGCATGTCACTTCTTCCTGAATCCCATCGCTAAAACCCATCCTTTTTCCTTGCCACACCCACTGCCAAGCCTAGCCAATGGCCTAGTCGACTCTTGCCTTGATGACTGCAGCCCCCTCCCCGACCTCTCACCTCTCTGTTCACAGCACTCTGCTGCCAAGCTCGTCCACCTCCTCTCCCCTGCTCCCCTCACATCCAGCACAAACATCTTGCCCTCATCTTCATTCTTCCAGCTCTTCGTGGCCTTGCCCCTCTCCAGGACTTGGATCCTTCTTTTGCCACCACCCACACCTGCTCCGGAGTCTCCTTCTCCCCAAGCTCTCTGCGTCCCTTCTCCCATGCTGCTCCATACCCCTGAAACTTCCCTCCCATAAGCACAGTCACCCTGCTCCCTCCCTCTCAACCTACAAATCTCTCCTGAAAACCAACCTCTCCTTCCATCCGGCTTTCCCTAGTTCTTCACACACACCCCGACTGCTCCTCCTTCATACTATCGCCTCCCCCGCTCGCTCCTCCCTGGAACTAAGCTCAGCACATTCTCAGCTTCATCATTCTCTCCCTAACCACCACCCCCCCCCAAACTCGGTTTGCCTTCCTTTCCTGGCCCCTCCCCAGGATCTTTCTAGCTTGTAAGCCCCTCACAGCAGGGACCTGTCTCGAAGCACCACTCCGCAGTGCCAGGCGCACTGCTGGAATAACACCACCACCACCACCAAAATACACCAAGCTTTGAAAGATCCTCTTTGCAAGCAACATTTCTCTTTGAAGGATCCCCTGCACAAGCTGCAGGTGCACATTGATCGCTCCAGCAATACCATGAGCTGAGTGTGCACAGAAGGAGCTCAGTGTTGTGCCCTCCTCGGAGAGAAGAGGATTGTCTGCACCGTGCATTAACAGGGACTGGGAAGGACCCAGCGCTGTGCTCTGCACTGGTCCAGACCCACCCCCCTTGGCAGTGGCACCTCCTGGGTCCCAAGGAGGATCAAGTGTATCGCGCCCACCATGAAAGATGACACTTCTCATCTTATTGAGTTTGAGAAAAGCAAAGAAAGCCGAGTGAAAGCTGGGTAAAGGCTACCATGTTTTTTAAGTAGCAGATTTCTTTATGGCAGAATGAAGTCCAATCTGGAATACAGCCAAGAGTTCTGGAGAAGCTTAAATATGAAGCAGCTGAAATGCTCACAAAAACGTGTCATCTCTTACTAAACCCAGCTACAAGATCAGAGGATTGGAGGGTACCCAGAGATTCTGTAAAGGTGCAGCACTAAGCTAGATATGTGAACGTACCGCATAACGTGTCCTTATTCTCTATGACAAACTGGCTGAAGCCACAATAGAATGGAAACACATCTGGAAGCCGTGATCCAGTCTAGCCAGGAGATGTCTGCCAAGGAAAATCACGGCTAGCTCATCTCTGAGCGTTTTCAGCCAGGCCACTTCCCACCCACTCTCCATGGTACAAGGCACCCACAGGGCAACACTGCAGTCCTGCAACATGCAGAGTGGGTGGAGAGTGTCTGGTCTGGAAACACCCTAGGAAATTTTCTTTGACCGTATCAAAGTACTGGATAAAGAAGAAGCTATAATAACTTACTGAAGACTTTCAAAAGTTGTATGTACTCCCACTGTAATGCCTATGGAGAGGCAGCACAGCCTAGTGGCTAGGACACTGAATTCGGAATCAGGAGGCTGTGATTCTGTTCCTAGCTGTGTGACCATGGCCAAGTCACTTCATGTCTCTGTGCCTCGGTTTCCCCTTCCTCTCTGAACGTGTTTTGTTTATTTAAACTGAAAACTCTTCAGGGCAGGAAATGCAGTTTTCACTCTCAAGACAACAACGGGTGATAACTGCGATGAGATTGCACCAAATTTACAGCATAGGACACGCCCCTTATTATTAGTTGCACTATGAACCATCAAGAGGCCACAACCATTAGCAGGGATTGTTAGCTATTATTTATCTGGCGCCAGCAATGTACCTCGCACTGTACAATCAGTAGTTCCATTGTGCCAGGCTCAGAAGAAGAGACAGATGTGTGCACTACACCCCCCCCCCAAATTTGACAGTGACTAATGGCTTCAGGTGTGCAACCAGAGCCTTCTGGAAGCCTGCTTGAGAGCTCCTGAGCATCTACGGCTCTCACCGACGCCACTCCAAGTTACGGACGGCCCTTCGTGGCTTCCAATGGGCTGTGAAAAACACAGGACAGTAGAGAAACTTTTAGCCATTATTATACATCTCTCATTACAGAGGCACATTTTAGAGTGTTAACAAACAAAATATTCCCACTCCCAGCAGGGGGGTTGCATGTGTGCTCGGATACACACACACACAAACCAGAGGGTGAGTAATGTACAGTAGAGTCCACTTAAGTAGAACCTGTATAACAGGAATTTCTGGATAACTGGAATTAATTTGTTTTCCCCAGCAGCAGGTCTCTAAGGATGTACTGTTTCTCAATCTGGAAAAGAAGACTTCTGACCCCTGATAACTCACATTTTTAAGGTGTCTCGAGTATACCCACCCAGCTAAAAAATCACTTTTGAGTATATTAATGATTTTCTGGCAGCATGTAGTTAAAATACTGTAGTCTATACCCTGTCATGGTGAGTCTTAATATTGGCAAGTTGGACCTGGGCCTTAGGGAACACCAGTCCCTCCATCTCCAGTTCTCCAGACATGCAAACTCACATGCGCAGCCGGCAGCGCTGCGTGAGCGTGAAACTCTCGCCTCTCATGGCTGCTTTGCTGTTTCCCCAAATGAGAATGCAGGGACCCTCTGAGAGAGGAAGGAGTTTTCCCCCTTGCTCTGCCACCACGGTTCCCATTGCCTCCCACGACAGCAACTGATGTCATTTTAATGATTACAGAAAAGTTATCTTTTACTCAAATCAATATTTGGTCAGAACTTTACAGCTGACCGACCTCTTCAAACAGAACATCTGGCCCTAATGTTTGTACATTGCTGGTATTTTATAATAATAATAATAATCTTTAATATAGCAAATGTATTGCAAGGCGATAGCATCCAGCTAAAATGCTGAAATGTAATCAGTCAAGAGAATATGCTTCCTTTAAAAATAAAAAATAAAAAAAAAGGTTAAAAATACTCCTCTCTCTTTTGCTAAAATGGACACAAAAGCCCTGGGCAACGTAGCCACTGAGGTTTATTATAGAATCCATTTCAAAGTAACGGCTGAAAGTCTTAGGAGCAGCCAGGAAGGAAGATGAAAAAGAAGTAGTAGTAAACAAGCCTTTTCCTTCTGCTAAATGAGAAATTAAAAGCAAGACTTTGCTGTTCTGCCTCATTTATATCACGTTACGTTCACGCCACTCTCGTTAAGGTTGTGTCAGTGTTTCCATTATAAACCCCTTATTTTAAAGAGTTTATGCAGCTGTAAAAATCTGCTCCAGGCAGAAAGTCGCCCTGCAAGGTCTTGCCCCAGAATACATTTTTTTCATAAATTTTGAGGGGGGAGCGGGGGGACACTACCTATTCTGAAGTTACGAGTCTGTTTGAAAATGTGCCTTCTTTCCTGACTTCTTTTTGGTTTTTTAGGAATTTTAGATCGTGGCCTTAAAACTCTTCTAAAACATTTTTTTTTTTTTAAATAAAAGCAAACCCCACCCCTTATTTACAAACAACATAATAGCAAATAAAACTAGCCTCTGGCTGTGTGTGTGCTGCACTCCTCCTTCTAAGAACACATTTAGTAGCAAATATTTTAGAGCAAATTACAAATAGATATTTTCCTTGGTGAAGAAAATTTAAAGAATATGAAGGGTAATCAAGAACAGGATTTTCTCTTTAATTACCAAGAAGGTATTGATCTCTATTGAGTTTGGAATGCTGACTAGTATAACAAGAATTTGTACATCTAAAGTCAATACCCGTTTTTACCCCCACCCCCAAATAAGTGGGCAAGCTAAGATCAGAAAGTACATACGTTCTTTGTATTATCTGGGTGTTCTTAATGCATTCATATTCTTAATGGGTTGTTCACCGCCCCAAGTTGCAACTGGGCAAAACAAATAAAGTTTCCCAAAATTATTTTTTTAATGCAGTGCAGTTAGTGTCAGTGTTGTATGATGGGTTAACCTACTGTTTAACCAAATGTCCTGTTTGCAAAGCACTCTTGTCTTTTCATATGATGACTGTCATAGAGAGGACTTTAATAACCTTTTTTTTTTTTTTAAACCTCTTGATTTCTGCTCTTCCCAAACCAGAAATTCTTTTACACTTTTCCAGGGTAGAAGGAGGAAGAGGATTTTGTGTACTATTGTGTATGGTTTTCTCAGATAGGGTCTAAACCCTACAAATGCTTTCTCATGTACTTCCAGAAAGAGGGATTTAGAGTCTTGTGGGATGATGTGGGCTTTTGGGTTCTTCTTGGGATTCAATCCAATGCTTCTTTCTTGGGGACGCTAACAACATTTACAGATTCAAATTGTGTCAAACATGCAGGATCGCTTCAGTATAATTTCCTGCCCCCCAGGACCAGAAAGAGGGAGCCCAATCCTTAAATTGTGCACTGCACACACACAACCCCTACATAGGGAATAGGATGTGTGTGCAAACCCTGTGCAACTTGCACATGTACGACTCTTACGATCAGCCCCAGAGTTCATTTATTCAGACATTCACTATAATATGATTTGGCAATATGCAATTGATAGAAACGAAGCTGGGATTGCTATAAAACAGGGATTCATTATAAGCAGGGTGGGGTCCAGGGTTAAAATTATTCTAAAACTATTTAGGATTATTGTTAGCAAAAAATGTATTGTGGACAGAGGCAGTATAACAGGGTAGATTTAATATTGGTCAGGCCTGGTGCCGTCTCAGAACGTCCCGTGTGCTCTGAGAAGCCTGAAGTGTCTGTAATCGAACCAAGAGAAACAGCTGCTTCTACTATGAGAGAAACTTCTTGCTCATGTAGATGTTAAAAAGTGGTATGTTTAGCTGACCCTAACCTAGGACAATAATAAAAAAAAACTCTTACCCAAAGAAAACCTCCTACGACACTAAATCACAGAAATAATGGGAGGTGAAAAAGGAAAAGAGAACTGTGGACAAAATAAAAAGGAAAGTTTTATTAATGCTAAATACACTTTCCCTTTTGGGTTTACACTAACATTCACCCTAACTAGTTCCAGATGTTTCAGTCCTCCTTGGAGTAGCTACTTCGATAATGAAACAGTAGCAAGCTGCTTCCATTACATTAAGAGGGCAAAATCTTAGGCATAAAGACTGATTTATAGTTTTGATGAGCAAAAATACGAAGGCAAAGACAAACTGAGAAGAGGGGAAATTAAAATGAATTTTTTAAAAAGCCAGCAGCTGAAGAGTTAACTCCAACCGTTTTCTTTTTAGCACAGCCTTCTGTAGTAGCTAATGAAGTTAATGAAATATGACATGAAGTTTGGCCCTTGACCACAGAGTGCACCCCCTCCCCTCTGCCTTGCGAACAAAGCCAAAACAGATGTAACTACTTCTGTAGAGTTTGGGGTTGACGTCTGTTACACAGTGCAGGTCACCAGCACATTCCCAGAACGCTAGCTTCTGACACACACGGCATTAGTGAGGTAAAGTCTGTCTTTGCTTTGGAGGAGGAGGAAGAGTAACTTCCATGCAAGCCAAGCCAAATCCCACCCCCTTCCCTTCCAGGCTGGGGCTTCTAGGCCTTTTTTCTGCTCCAGTTCGACAAAACATTCTTCTTCTATTTAAATATGGATCCTTGTTGTGTCAGACTGCTTTGCTGTCACTAACCTCTACTGAGTTACAACCTTATCTGCAGGTGTATCCCCGATAGATAGATAAATAAATAAATAAATAGAAGACTATTGTAAGATGAGATTTTAGGGTCTGGAAGCAATGTATCTGCTGGTTATGAAAGAAATCTACTGCAGCAATGACAGATTCACGTGTTCATTGAACACACAGAAATTCATTTGTGAAATTAATGCTAAGGAAAATTTCCTTAAACAAAACTCTTTCACAAAAAATATAAATTCCAAGCTCACAAAACACTAGGCTGTTTTAGAAAAGCTTCATAGTCTGAAACTTCCTACAAATATATTTTCCAATACAATTAAGATGAAAGTTTAGAGACAAATGTTTGAATTGCTTGTTTGGATTCTGAGATGGGATGGTTTATTTAAATTAATGTTAATGTTCGCAGGAGGGGCGGAATATAAATTGAATAAATAAATAAATAATTTTTTTAAAAATCATTCACATTTATGCCCCAGCCTTCCCCCAAGTCTCAAGGTGGCTTACATCATATAAAGATCCCCTTAAAAACTACCCCAACCCACTAAGCCCGTATTTAACGTTTAAAATGATAAATATTTGCTAAGAGGCATCACGCAGTAATCACAGTCGTTCCTTAGGCAGAGCATAGAAATATCTGCAGTAATGGAGGCTACATTATTTTAATGGTGACCAATGGCACGCCCAGTGGCACTGCTCCCATTCCCTGATTGGCTAAGCCTACTCAGTGTGGCCAGGAGGGTTAGCAAATACCATTCTGACTTGTTTTTAGGAGCAAGGGGGGTCACTAATTGTTCCCCTAATTTGAAGGATTTGGGGAGTTGAATGGCCATGGCCAGCATCATTCCAAACTCAGTTTGAATTTAGAACTTTTCACATGAGAACATTTGGAGTAAGTACCTTCTACCTCGCTTTAGTCTCCCCTTTGTTCCTGCAAGCAGGAGCTTAAAGCGAGGTTAAAGCAGAGGTAATTATCTCCACAAAAAAGTGTGGAGGACGGTACATGCTTCAGTAATTTTTATCATCTGTACTGGTGGGAGAAAACTGCTTTCCAGGTGCTCCATTATAGCTGCCACCCCCCTCTGCACCAGACACACACCATGGTTTCGTCATTCCTGCCCTCCACAACTCAGAAACAACTGGGCAACCAATTGCTCAGGAAACCGCTGACACAAAGGAGGAAGATCAGCAGAGAAGAGTCTCTTAACCCTTGCTTCCTCCTGCCTGTGGGAACAGCAGGTGTAGGGAGGGAGTTACTCTGAAGTAAGGGAGCTACTCTGAAGTAACTCCTCCTGCATACGTTATTATCATGGAAACAAGTCCTGAACGTCACAGGCCTTCTCAAATGGGTCTTCTTTTGGGAACTTGCTAAATCCACATGTACTATATGGGGAAGAGGTGCTCAGACTAGAAGGACCAGTGGAAGGGTCAAAGAGGAGTTCAGGACTAGCCCTGCGGCGGGAGAATCCTTGGAATCTCCATCCAGATACAGGGCATCAGGCCCTGGCTACACAAGAACAAAATGACCAATGTATTCTGCTGGGGGGTTAGAGATCCCCTCTTGTCCAGGGGCCACTCCTGGTCCCCAGCACCTAGTCAAGCTGAACAAGAAATCTGCTCTTATCTAGGTCACTGTTTACTCATATTGGAAAATTACAGCAAACATCCTTTCCCTGACCATTACCCCAGACACGCTAGTCTTAACAGCTCAGCTGAACCCTCTACGTTACCTGGACCATGACTAAGGACCTGGCATCATGGCCCAAACACGGGGAGGGGATGAGTACACTTTACTGGGGCCTAGGAGTCCAGGGGGGCCTGTGCTGCAAGCCCTTTACCATGAGAGAAAAAAATGAGGCTAAATTGTAGATGCTCGAGGATATTTTTGCAAACTTATTTCCCTGTATCTATGTATCAATGGGGTGTCTGGATCTTGTGAGATTTGCTGGAGCCAATTAGAACCAGTGTTAAGAGCAAAACAAGCAACAATCTCAAGAGTGAGCTGCTAGCCCAGACCCTCCTCTAGAAAAGAGAGAGAGAGTGCTTGTACAGGAAACTGTAGGGGTACAGCCCTACGAGACAGGGCTGGCCCGATCCCCCGCCCTTTGGATGAATTTGGGGAACCTGGGCAGGCGGATCTGTCAGGAGTCCCGCCACACCCCATGGCAGGCTAAGGAGCTGGCCACATGCATGTGCACCTGGTCCCTCCACACACACACTACCTAGCCTGCCCAATATCCTGCCCTGAGCCATGAGGTGGCCATGTCGGACTGACAAACACGCCTGCCACTCAAGGGTGCCAGTGGACCTCACCCCAGGGCGGGGAAGCACGGGAACCGGCCACACAGGAGGCAGGTAGCATTACCCCACTTAGAGCAACACGACTATGCGCGTAGCAGGCGGCCGACCACCCCACCCGAGAGAGGAGTGAACATCTGGTGGCCGCCAGCCATCCAACGTTCTGCATCGCAGGGTAAGGCTGCCCAAATGGGTAGCGTCTTGTGTGGCTGCGTCCTAGGACTGAGAGAGACGGGTGCCTCTCTCGAGAACTACAAGCTTATTTACGTCATTTCAGAAATAAAACAGAATGTTTCTTTCATGCCTCCTGAGACTGCACGGGATGAGAGTGTATGGAATGGGGTCATGGCGGCGGAGGCTTGGGCCTGCTGCCAGACAATGGGTAATTTCAGACGTTACGAGATCACGGTGGATTCGGGGTGGTGGCTGTGATCCCGTGCACGTCTGTTTGAGCCCCGCCAGATGTTCACCGCGGTGAATTCCTGGCGGGGTTCAAAGCGAACCATGGTTCTGGAGGTGACGCCGGCCTCAGGGCCGGAACCGTGGTCAGGTTGGCCACGATCCGGGATGGGGCTGGGAATGGCCGCAGCTAACGACTGTTACCCAGCCCCATCCCGGCATGAGGTCCCTGTGGAGAAACCCTCCTGGCTAGATCACCCCTTAGGTTCCTCCCTGACCCCAGGCAAGGGACTCTGCCAGACCATAGCCCATCTGACTGACCACACCTTACACACCTTACCAAAGAAGGAACCCTAGGCCAGGTAACCTAACTGATTGGTCACCTTGAACAGGGTCACCTGTGGCTGGGAGCCAATCGCTGAGATGCTAGTGTTGCCCTTTAAAAAGAAGGCTAGTACATTTCCACACAGAGAGACCTCATGGCCGGCACCCGGTAGCTGTGCTGGACTAACCTGCAACACCCAGCTTTCTCCATCCATCTGGGAAAGGACCAAACCCTGCAGAGCTAAGACACCCGCGCTTACCCTGCAGAGAAAGACACTGTGAGTAATTCCTTCTATGCAGAGAAGCAGGGTTAGGGAACATTTAGGCTTAGACGCGCTCTAAACGGGTTACCATACCTGCTTGTAGTTGCCTGTATTTGCTCACGAGTTCAGTGCCTTTTCCCTACCTTTTTGTACCCTTGTAATTCGGTTAACTTAGCTAGAAAAACTATAAATCTTGTTTTCTCTAATCAAGAGTGCGTGGTGTGTGCTGCGACCCAAAATGCTTCCCAAGTTCGGCTCACGCCGGGAAAGCAATCTCTCATAAGGAGCAGGGTTTGGGCTTCCAGAGCAGCCCTTAACCCCGGAAGCGCGTAGCTCTGGTGGTGGCAGCAAAACCCGAGTGTTATGGTGATGGGATGCAGTGAGGGAGGGGGCTAGAAGTAGAGCACACACACACCCCTACTGGATCCATTACGCCACAGTCCCGACCACGGGACGGGATCGGGCGCAGCGGCCAGGCAAGGGCGGGCGACCATGGAAGCGTGGGAGGCGGGGCTGAGCGGCCGTGCATCACGCCGTGCAGCCACGCCCCGGCCCCGATTCCCCTCTGCGATCAGGCCAGCACGTCTAAAGGATGGCCGGTCTGATCATGGACCGGGATCCGAGATGGATCCTGGTCCAGGGTTCAGCGTGATGGGCCGAAAGGCCCGTCATGTCTGAAATTACCCATACAGGAAGAACTGGCATGCATGTTTCCCTGATCTCTCTCATCCCCACCTAACCTGTGAGAATCAAACATTTACATGTGTGTGTTGTTCATGGGTTGCTGTGTCCAAGCAAACCTACCAAGTGGCTGCCCTGGCATTTCTAGGCAAAACTTCGAATATGTAATGTTGGACGCTCTGGAAATTTTGAGCTAGACAGAATAAACTGACTCTCAGGCCCCCCAATTCTCAACAAAAAAACTCCTTTGTTTTGTTCATCACAACGAAAAGTCATGCAAAACAAACTGGCCCAAAAGGGGAAGAAATGATGCACAGTCACTGACTGGGTTCTGCCCTGCCTGAGGAAGCCAACATGGCTGCGCTGGCCGGAGCACATCTCCGCAGGATCCGCATTTTGCTGCCAACATCCTTGGACCAGGGAAACTTCCAGTTCCCCGTCTGGGATGAAACTTTCCCGAGCTGGCAGCAGGGTAACCCCACAGGGGCTGACACAGTACTTGCACACGCAGCATGTCACTGCAGGCATCGTGCGTTCCGGGCGCACCCTGTATGCACAAGGACGGGGTTGGCCCCTCAGATGGCAAACATCCAGCCCTAGAAGCGTCGCTGAGCCCAAGCTGCTACATTTCAAGGCTCAGCGTTCGGCAATGCCTTCCTAGGACTGTGGGTCTAGTTCATAGGAGGGCTAACGGGGGAGCGGGGTGTGTGTGTGTGTTTGCTTTAGGCTTTTCAGATAAAATGATATCCTTTATCATCATTGTACGTTCTATAGCACTTGAGTGTGCTTTACAATCCCCTCACAACCAGCCCGGGAGGTGGGTCATTATTATTATTCATTATCTATTTATTCATATATATTTCTATGCCGCCCTTCCTGCAGAGGCTCAGGGTGGATTGCAATGATAAAAACAATTAAAAAGCCAATAAAATCAATTTCTAAAAACCAGATACCCCACCCCTACACCTTCCAACCGTTCCCATTTTACAGATGTGGAACAAAGGCTGAGAAATAGAGGCTTTCCCAAGGCCACCCAGTGAGTTTCTGGCTAAGATGGGATTTGAACCCTGGTCTCCGAAGTCCATCACTTCATTCACTAAGTAATGCTGGCTTTCATTTGTTTACTGGGATTTCTATCCCGCCCTTTCCTGAAGACTCAAAAGCAGGTAATCCTGAACAATAGCTATACGAGAATAAACTATGCAAAAATAAAAACCCAATAAAACTGAAATTATTGAAAAATATAAAAGTCCAATTAAAACAAATTGGCACACTGGAAACAGCTGTGAGCCGTTTAATAATAACTGATGCGAGGCACCTAGACGGTGCTTAGGAATACAGACCCAAAGACATATCTAGTCCCCTTTGCAAAGCACTGAATGCTGAAATGTCGGTTTTGTTTTCTTGTTAAGGGTAGCTGTCCAAGCAGAATATACTGACTGTACTGACATCAAAACAAACGGCCTTTGAAAGCCTGGTATTTCTAAGGCTTTGTTTTTTGAGCAAGAAGCCTAAGGAGAGAGGGTTGAGGAAATTGTACCAAGTCTTGTCCCTGTGCTAAGAGACTTCCACAGGATCAGACCTTCATCAGCAATGTTCAGTTCCACAAACAAACAAACAAGCAAGCAAGCAAGCAAGCAAGGCTAAGGGAAAGGGAGCCTTGAAAACGGATACCCTGTTTCAAACGTTATTTATCACTCTCAGCAGAGACACCGACATGTGCCTTTTGAAAGGGGATACTGTACCTTTAACCTTGACACGGAACACATTCGGAATTTGGGATGCAAGCGGAGGTTCAGATCTGGATGACCTTTTGGTGGTAGCTGGGGGGGGGGGGACATGACTGGATCTATTTACGAGGCGATTGGAAATTTCTGACATCACATGCTAGATCCATTCTTCACGTGTTACATGACACAAAATTGGCCCTTTTAATGCAGCAACTTCACATCAAAAATTAGATTTTTTGCTCTGACAAAAGGCTTCTCCTCTGCCATTTCCAAAAGAAAAAAAAAGGTAATCTTTCCAGGTCAAAGGCCCTGGGGAAGTGATTTATACAGCCTGCAGCTTTCATCAAACGCTGAAAAACGGGTTCTGAACCACAACGCGCAGTGAAAATAAGAGCATGGAAGTTTTGAATCTAGTAGCCTGTGGCCATTTTGTCAGAGCACTGCCAGCTTGGGGGCGGGGGGCACCGGTACGTGCACGGTGGGTGGGCAGGGCGTGCACACGCCCGCACATGCAGCCCCACGCATGGCACAACCTCTGTTTTCCCCGGTTGCTCCGTGCATGGGGATGAGTAAGGGGTGAGGTGGGATGCGTGTTAGGCGGGAGCATGCACGCACTCCCGCACACTGCGTGTGCCCGCACCATATCCTTCACACGGATCGCACGCACGCTCATGAACACCCACATTGTTGTGTATTCATGAGTGGGAGAGGCCATTGTAACAAAGGCCTGTGATCTGCAGAGCAGTGCAACTCCGCCAGGAGATTCTCTAGGAGTCTGGCTACCCTTGGCTCTCTTTCAGTGCCCGTCACACTCAGTTCTCAGAGTTCCCACTCCACGTTAATGCATCTGCTGTAAATACAGCCCATCTTTTTATAAAGCTTGTGGGCTTCTAGATTATGGACATAAAGTATTCTCAGTTTAGCATATGGAAGATTAATCTCCATAATTCCTCTTAACATTAATGAAACACACACAAACCTCTTTCCTGTACATCAAAAGGAGGATATTCACTGTCATTTGTATACAAAGAAAATACCAACACTCTATAGAATAGCTACAGCATACACAAAAGCTAATTGTGAGGTTTACCTTGAAAAGACTACCTGGAAATAAAACGGATATCCTGTACAGAAATCGACATTCAAGTCTTCAGTGCTGGACATCAAAGCAGCATTTAGCAGCTTCAAAATACTGTTTAATTAGATATGTTTGTATGTGCAATCACAGTAACCCTAGTTTGCAAATTACCTCAACAATTGCATGCCTAAACTACCTGAAAAACCCATCCTGCAACTCCTATATAAATCAAAGTTTCAAGTTTCATGGCATTTAAAACATCAAATAATACATTTTAGGGACAATTAAATATTTTACAATACTGTGTCACAAAATATGAATGTTAACTATCATAAAAATACACTGTACCCAGAGAGGGGGATTAATTTATATGCTTATAATTTGCAAGATGGCATTTAGCAATATGACATCCTACTTCTAGGGAGAGAAGGAAGTGATGGGGATTTATACAGTTGAGCTGAACTTGAAAATGCATGTTAGGGTTGCTATGGTTTGTGCTTTGGGGTGAACGCACAGGATCCTATAAACCAGTTTATTACAAAGAAACAGACAGTATCTTGAATGATCACCAAGATGTTCTGTGCACAGTGTTTAGAACCGGTCTGATCAAACCCAGACATCCATAGGATGGCTGAACCTCCTTCAGTAGGCTTAGGCCCTGCCTATCTGTGGGACCGCCTCACCCCCCGGGTTCTGGATCGGCCCCCGCAGTCAGCCGGGGGTGCCCTGCTCGAGGTCCTCAGAGTCTGCCGGGGGCCACACAGTGGAGGGCGTTCTCGGTGGTTGCACCGTGGCTGTGGAAGTCCCTTCCGGTAGAGGCCCGGTTGGCCTTGGACCTCCCCTCCTTTCGGAGAAGTTGTAAGACCTGGCTGCTCCGCCAGGCGTTTGGTGGGGAAGAAGGGTGATGGGGTAGGGTGGGATGAGGGGGTTAGGATGGGGTGGGGTGGGTTATTTTGGTCTCCTCCTTTTATGTTATGTTTTATAGTTTTATTATTGCTATTATGTCTGGAGGCCGTGGCGGATTGGATGCGGCAGAGCAGACTGAAGCTCAACCCTGATAAGACGGAGGTGATGGTGGTGGGTAGGGCGAGGGAGGTGCCGACTCTTCTGGTGGGGGGGGATCTGCCCTCCCATAGCCCAGCAGGTTTGGAGTCTGGGGGTGGTGTTGGATCCGGGCCTCCGTCTGGATCAGCAGGTGGAGGCAGTGGCTAAAGTCGCCTTTTGCCAGCTGTTTCTGGTGCGGAGGTTGCGTCCATACATCTCCAGGCCCAACCTGGCCACTCTTGTTCACGCCTTCATCACCTCGAGGCTGGACTACTGCAACGCGCTCTATGTGGGGCTTCCCTTGGTTCTGGTTCGGAGGCTGCAGCTAGTGCAGAATGCAGCGGCCCGTCTCCTTATGGGGATGAGGCGACGGGAGCATTACACACCTGTGCTCCGCACTCTGCACTGGCTGCCTATAGCATACCGAGCCAGATTCAAGGTGTTGGTGTTGGTCTATAAAGCCCTATACGGTCTGGGCCCCTCATACCTTGGGGACCGCCTCACCCTCCGCGCCCCAGGGCGGCCCCTACGGTCTGCCGGGGGTGCCTTCCTGGAGGTCCCCCGTGTTAAACGGGGAGCCACAACGGAGAGGGC